>JAHDVE020003424.1:0-368368 GCA_022606495.2 Halesus radiatus | reverse complement strand
TGAGTGCCTTGGCTGCTTGATACTGTTGCTCTTACTGCTGATGTTACTATAGAATGTACATGAAGCCGATGTGATTGGTTGCAGGGTAGACGAGCACTTGCAGGTGAAGGTGATGGACACGGCGCTAGCGCGAGACCTATTCCCCGCGGACTATCACTGCCTGGGGGACAACGAGAACCGCCCCGTCAAGTGGATGGCACTGGAGGCGCTGCAGCACGGACAATTCTCGCGCGCTTCCGACGTGGTACTCATACTTACCGACTGGATAGCAACAACTTAGTAGAAACTTTGGTTCGAGTACCACAGAGATTCTAAATATCACTTTGTGTAAAACCAAAGACCGAAGACGAATCCATACACGAATGCAATATGTATCCAAATTTCATTTAATTTTCCTCGATGTTTGCCTATACTAAGTGTTAGTGAATTTATTGTAACAGCATTGTTTATTGTACACAACACAGCCTTCAAAAAATGCGGCGTCATCGTCTTCACCCAAATTAAAAACCCCATTTATTTTAACTCAGAACCTGCAAAGATGTAAAAAAAGTAAACATTCGAGTCTAGAATCCCAGGTATATATCACATACAAAGCGAGAGAGTGTAAAATCGTTTCCCACGATTCATTAATTTTCAGGCTTTCGTTCTTATTTGAGTCATGAGGAGTCAGTCATGTTTTTCGGGATTTCGTCACTGGAGAGCTGTAGAAATTTCGCTGACGTACTATTTTTAGATAAAATAGCCACCTCTCGCATTGACGTGAACCCGACCAAGAGCGCTGCAGTTTTCTTCTCAAGACAAAGAACTCGCGGCACCCGGTGGCGGTGGCGGTGGCGGTGGCGGTGGCGATGGCGGTGGCGATGGCGATTGGCGGTGGCGGTGGCGGTGGCGGTGGCGGTGGCGGTGGCGGTGGCGGTGGCGGTGGCGGTGGCGGTGGCGATGGCGGTGGCGGTGGCGGTGGCGGTGGCGGTGGCGGTGGCGGTGGCGGTGGCGGTGGCGGTGGCGGTGGCGGTGGCGGTGGCGGTGGCGGTGGCGGTGGCGGTGGCGGTGGGTCACGTCAAAATGTACGACAAAATCATAACAAGGCAAAAAAGTGCTAAGTACTTAGGAGTGACACTTGACCGGAAACTACGATGGAACACACACATTAACGAAACACTAGCAAAAGCGAGACGAACAGCAAACGCATTATATCCCCTTATCAGCTACAACAGTAAACTCAACCTAAAAATCAAACTTCTCATTTACACATCAACAATCCGACCAAAATTAACATACGCATCACCCATATGGGCTACTTCAAACACAAAAAGACTAGAATCATTCCAGAATGCATTGCTCCGACGATTCACCAAAAGCCCCTGGTTTGTCAGGAATAGCGTAATAAACACGGGCTCGAAAATTCCTCCACTCCGAAAACATATAATAGATTTAGCCAAAACATTTTACTCCAAATTAGAATCGAACTCGAATCCCTCCATATTCAACCTCGGCCGCTGGACCCCCAGCACCGACCCCCTCCATCTCCGCCCAAATTCTCCAGATTTATGCACCTCTAACCACAGTTGACACAGGAAGAGGGAGAAATGTTCCCTTGCACTGTACACAAAAAATTTACAATACGATATATAATAGCCACCTCCCTGTACTACTTCATATAAAAGTGTCTATCAGATAAACCGGACAAAACCACACATTAAACCTTCCTTATTGTACCACTAACTCAAAACTGTGACGGCCTCCATGGTCGAGGGGTAAGGCTCTCGACCACGAATCCGAAGGTCGCGGGTTCAAAATCCGGCGTGCGCATGTACATTTTATTTAATTAATTTGCGCTGTTTCAAAGTAAATTAATTTTTAAATAATATATTGTATATTTGCGCACGTTCCAGAGTGGAAGATAATCTCAGTATCGCCCTGGTGAAAGACCCCCATTCAGAATTGAAACTTTGCTTGAAATGGCTTTTAGCCGTGTTTGGTGACCAGATCTGAATGGCCAGGTATTTCCCCACCTTCCTCTTACCCTTCTCCTTCCCCTCCCAATACCTTCAGCCTCACAACATTCCCCAATTGGGGATGACATAGTCTCACTGGCTCCAGACGGTTGGGAGCAGTTGAGACTCTTGTGCGGTATTCACTTGATGGAAATTAATTAAAATTTATTTTGTGATCACCACTTTATACACACATCAACATGTTTCGAAAGCGATGCTTTCTTCATCAGGAATACATAGAATACTAAAAAACAATAATGTTAAGTATAAACAAATGATAAATATATATAACGCAAAAATGTAAAAATAGACAAATTATAAACATAAACAAATATTCATTAAAGTAGGTAAGTAATTAATCAAAAATGATTGTAAATTTGTTTACATCAAAAGAAGGATTGCTTTCTGAATTGCTTTTATTCTTTTAATATCAATAAAGGTTCAAAATTTTAGATACAAATACAGCCGGTTTATAAGTAGAAAAGCGTTAGTAGTGAATTAAATTTAATAAATAATCTTTTTTTTAAATAGTTTTATTTCCATATTAATATTAATAATAAAAATAATATTTTTAATTTCCAATGTAAATTTATTATTCAATGTTTTATAACAATTTTTGATTAATTGCTTACCTACTTTAAATCAAATTTAATAACGTTATTATTAAGTTCTGCAAAGTATTTTTAGTTTATATTATTGTGACAGCTGTTTCGGCGTTTAAGGCCATTTTCAAACTGCGGTTAATCCGCACCATGACGACTTATTTACATAATTTTATTTATCCCCACCCAATTCTAATTCGGACGGGTTTGTATTTAATGTGTTATATTGTTTTGATAATGTGAACATACTGAGAAGTGGTGAATATATAATTTTCCTGACTTTATTAATTAATGTTCGTCATAGGATCATTCGTCCGTTTATTAATTTCTAATTGTTGAAGCAAGTATAATCTAAAACCCTTTCTTTCTATATGTGAGGGTTTAGGTTTGTTGTTGTCAAGCGGTACGAGATTATTCACTAAGAGATATTTTGCGAATTTTGAAAAAGTGCTTTTATAATTAATATAAAGAAATATAAAAATTAAATCGATTTAATATATCAGGTACATAATAATAAACTAGAAAAAAATGCATGTCTGGAATTTATCGTTCCAGTATCTGTAAAAATTGCAAAGAAATGCAAAAAGTGGTTTAAATATAGCTTTTAGAACCAATAATAATGTCGGAACAAGCCTAAAAAACTCAAAAATTAATAATAATAATAATAATAATAATAATCCTAAACTTAATAATAGTGGCATAAACGAATTAAAATGTGACCACGCCGACTGCAACGCTACCTATAAATGGCAGATGGGAAGGGCTTTCTCAACTAGATTCAAAGAACATATACGATGTTATAAAAATAAAAGCACTTCTTCAAAATTCGCAGAACATATTTTAGTAAATTATCATGTCCCTTATGACAAAACAAACCTAAATCCTTAGATATAGAATGGAAGGGTCTTGGATTAAATTTACTTTAACAATTGGAAATTAATAAACGAACGAATGATCCTAATATAACATTAATTAATAAAGTAAAGAAAATTATATATTCACTGCTTCTCAGTATGTACACTTATCAAAACAATACAACACATTTAAATAAATCAATTAATAAAACATTATCATTTAAATACGAGGAAACACATTATAAATCTGGAAAGCTCACATATTTCAGAATTTTAATTGTTTTCTAATTAAATCGGTGTTACCGATAATAAATCATTATTTTTACAGCCCGTTCAAATTAGAATGCGGTGGTAGTAATTAAAATCGTATACTCGTAAATAAATTGTCACAATGTGGATTAACCGTAGTTTAAAATTGGCCTCAAACGCCGAAACAGCTGTCACAATAATTAAAAAAATAAAAATGCCTAGAGAACTTAATTAATTTTGATTTACATAAAATTTAAAAAAATTAAATGGAGTTCTACGAATTAAACACAAAAACAATTAATATTTTTTGTTTATCTTTATAATTTGTCTATTGTTACATTATTGTTTTCTGTATTTATCATTTGTCTACACTTGACATTATTTTTTAGTATTCTGTATATTCCTGTTGCGGAAAGCTTCGCTTTCGAAACATGTTTATATTTATATATTAATAAAGTCGTGTTTAACACTTCCTTTTTGGTGCCAAATTATAACACGCTGCCCGGTGCAGTTACCCCATACAAATTATAACACGCTGCCCGGTGCAGTTACCCCATACAAATTATAACGCGCTGCCCGGTGCAGTTACCCCATACAAATTATAACACGCTGCCCGGTGCAGTTACCCCATACAAATTATAACACGCTGCCCGGTGCAGTTACCCCATACAAATTCATAACAATATTGCTTTT
Organism: Halesus radiatus; assembly: GCA_022606495.2. Classification (NCBI taxonomy): domain Eukaryota; kingdom Metazoa; phylum Arthropoda; class Insecta; order Trichoptera; family Limnephilidae; genus Halesus; species Halesus radiatus. Next base: position 363,976 of record JAHDVE020003424.1, on the reverse strand, counting down.
TAAACCAAAAATAAAAACTATGGTTGATTGTACTGCAAAATACATCTTAGGGTTATAAAATAATATTAAATATTAAAACGTTAGGAGCAAAAATGTTGGCTCAGGTAACCAAGTGTCTGGCACCGTAGGGGGACAGTTAGTAAGTATTTTTAATTCATTTACATTTATAACACATCTAACAGTGAGTTCGACTTATTTAACTCAGCACCTCACAAGTTCAAACCTAAAATCAATAAATAACTTTCACATAATAAATAATTTACACGTACTAGATCAATTCCCTTTCCCCCCTCCCTTCATCCCATCCCCATAGGCTAAACTAGTAACCTTTTTTTGTAAATACTAACTAGTTAAGACGATTGAGTGAAAAACTAGTATTTGTTTATTTTTCACATGTATATGCGATACTTTATAAAGTTTTCAAATAAATAAATTTAATAAATAAAGTATAATAAAAACAACGCGATTAACATTATTATTTGCTTTCAGTGGTCTTTCGGGGTCCTACTCTGGGAGCTGGTGACCCTGGCCCAGGAACCTTATGCGGAAGTGGATCCTTTTGAAGTGGCGGCTTTTCTTAGGGATGGCTATAGATTGGCTCAGCCTGCCAATTGTCCGGATGAGTTGTAAGTTATTGACAAGTTCATTTAAGAATCACCGGGATTCCACAAATTATCACCATTTGAAGATATACTATGCGAACTTTATCCAACAAAATTTTTTTTTTTCAAAATTATCAGCTGCTTAATTTGGTACAGAGGACCTATTGTTTAATCTCCAAATCTGTAAGTTATTTACCGAGTTCATCATAGCAAGAAATGCGGAACTTTAAATTTATTTAATATTTCCAACTCCGTAAGTTATTTACCGAGTTCATCACAGCAAGAAATGCTGAACTGTAAATTTATTGACTCTTTCCAAGTGCTTAAGTTTAATTTAACCGACACTCCTGAAAAGGATTCTCTTCCCCAAGAGCAATCTAAAAGGTGAAAGACAGAAACAGACGAGGCAAAAAAGGAAGAAATTAAGAAAAAAGTTTTCACTTTGTCAGACTCATCATCCGACACTTCTGAAGAATATGCTTGCCTCATGTGTGATGAGGTTTATTCAGAGAGCTTACCAGGCAAATAGTGGGTTTGTTGTCACGTCTGTCTAAAGTGGGTACACGAAAAGTATATATCTAGCACTATTCTGAGAAAACTTAGCTGTAACCTTTTTCATTATACCTATATAAAAAATCAAACTATTAGGTATTAATTCTGTATTCTTTCATTATTTCAATAAATTTATTTTAAAGCTCATACTGTTTAATAAACTATGAGTGCGAATGATAATAAATATTTGACACTATATTGTTCAACAAGCCCCTTCGAGTGGTTCAACTAGCCCCGTATATGGGGCAAGTTGAACCATTTCCCTCTCTAAGTGAAAATTTAAATATCTTGCATAAGATCAATGTATTATGTCATTTCATACATATCATTATAAAGTCAGATTTTCAAACTATCTTAATAAGTTGAAAAATCAAAATTATCACTAAGAGTTTCGAGTCTAGGCTTAAATTAGCAAAATCATGTTTAACTAGCTCCGCCCCACCCTAATCCTTTTTGTTTTGGGGAGGATAACCTTCCATCCGCTCTCGCATTGTGGCATGTTGCCCCAATTCTTGGGTTCAATGATAATTCAATACACGTATGAATCGGCACACCTTTTAAAAGTGATACATAGTCATTAAAATACGAAAAAAAAACCAGACCGAAAACCCAATCCAACCTAACGTGATTAATACATTTAAAAAAAATACTTATATGTAGTTATATTTAATTTTAATTTCAAATTTAGTAGTTTAGTTTAGATTAGGTTTTCGGGGTAGTTTTTTTTCATAATTTTGTTGACTTGATTTAATTTTTTAAAAGTTTGCTGATTCATCTGTGTGATGAATTATCGGGTCACCCAGTTCTTGTTGTGCGGCACTGTGATTAGTTTTTACATAATCCGTTGAGATCGTGAAAAATTCGTGATTCGTCGAAAACGGGAATTCCGCCATGGCCATGGCTAGTAGACGACAATCTGGAGATATCGTAAAAACGGGAATTCCGCCATGGCCATTGCTAGTAGACGACAATCTGGAGATATCGTAAAAACGGGAATTCCGCCATGGCCATGGCTAGTAGACGACAATCTGGAGATATCGTAAAAACGGGAATTCCGCCATGGCCATTGCTAGTAGACGACAATCTGGAGATATCGTAAAAACGGGAATTCCGCCATGGCCATGGCTGTAGACGACAATCTGGAGATATCGTAAAAACGGGAATTCCGCCATGGCCATTGCTAACGACAATCTGGAGATATCGTAAAAACGGGAATTCCGCCATGGCCATGGCTAGTAGACGACAATCTGGAGATATCGTAAAAACGGGAATTCCGCCATGGCCATTGCTAGTAGACGACAATCTGGAGATATCTTAAAAACGGGAATTCTTCCATGGCCGTGGCTGGTAGACGACAATCTGGAGATATCGTAGTAATGCGGATTCATAGTCATTTTCGGGGAGGGAATTCGATATCCTTACTGAGATGAGACCCGGAATTGCGACTCGTTGAATTCTATACTCTCCTCTCACTATGATTAATTAGATGTTGACTGGTACCAACTCTCAAGGTACCGTCACCTCCAGCTAATCCGGTATATCCAGCATCCACCACTGAGACCCAACGATTCCAACAGCTTCTGCTACCAGGCAGGCAGATGAAGCATGGTAATAGTAATAATAATAATTTGATGATTTGTAGCCCCGTTTTTGTGTAAAATCACCTCAAAGGCGCTGTATAAATATTACTTTCTATTCTTTATTTAATTATGTACAAACAGATTATGTAAAACAGACTTACCTGCAGCTGGCAGGTCACAGTTTTATTAGAAAATTTAAGCTTAGAGAAGATATAATTTTTACAGTTGCTATTTTATCCTCCCTTTCTATTGATGTTACATTTATTAGAATATTGGTGGTGTAACACTCTTGTAGAAGAGTTGGTATTTATTTGAAATATTTATAATTTTTTGGACAGGAGAATATTTATAAAATTACTTTAAAAAGCTGAAGAAGTTTTTAATAGGCATTTATATATATATATATATATATATTTATTTTTTTACATATTTATTTATTTACAGTGTTGCTGGCTTTGGACGCATTTGCCAACCGCTGCGTCAAAACTTTTACTTATTCTAAAAGTGACTTTAGGTAAGCACTAACCGGCTAGCCTAGCCAAGCAATTTACTTGTGCACTTCTTCCATTTATGGATATGATTGTCTGAAAAGATGCTAGCGACCGTTCTCCATATCGTCGCCTTCATCGGGGATTAGCTAGTGTGAGTAACTTCCGGTCCTAGGATATGAAAGTGTTCATTTTATTTTTATCTTTCTATCAAATTTATAAACCAGACTCAGTGTGGGAACTAGTCCCCCCGCCCCGGGGGTACAAAATGATCTTATTTACTCCCATCCAATTCTAATTTGGACGGGTTTTTTTTTAAATAACGATTTATTAACGGTAAAACCGATTTAGTTAGAAAATAATTAAAAATTCTTTATTCTGTCAGGTTTTTACATTAATAATGTGTTTTACCCGCATTTAAATGACAATGTTTTCGTAATTGAATTATTTAAATGTGTTATGTTGTTTTGATAATGTAAACATACTGAGAGGTGGCGACAAAATAATTTTCTTTACTTTATTAATTAATGTTATATTTGGATCATTCGATCGTGTATTCATTTCTAATTGTTCAAGTAAATTTATTCTAAGACCTTTTATTTCTATATGTAAGAGTTTTGACTCGTTGTTGTCAAGTGGGACGTGATTATTCACACCCTATATATTCTTTGAATCTAGTTGACAAAGCCCTTCCCGTCTGCCCGATATAGGCAGCGTTACAGCCGGCGTGGTCACATTTTAATTCGTTTTTGCCTCTATTATTAAGTTTATGATTTTTGCTTTTTCAGTGGGAGTTAATATAATCAAATAAATAAGTCGTCACAATATGGACTAACCGCAGTTTTAAAATGGTCTTGAACGCCGAAACAGCTGTCACAATAATAAAAACTAAAAATACTAGTAGAATTTAATAATAATATAAATAAATTAAAAAAAGGAGTTTGTACGAATTAAATACAAAAACAATTAATATGTGAACATTTAGTCACCTAGTCGTGTTGTCTGGTTGCAGGTACACGCTGATGTCGTGCTGTTGGCTAGCGACGGTGGACGCGCGGCCTACGCTGATGCAGTTGCTCGCCTTCCTGCAGGACTTCCAGGCGGCGCTCGCGGAGTACATCTAATTTAAATAAATATCTAATACACGTACATATATTTTTTAAATAATAATCTAGTTATTATGTCATTATCGTATTTTTCGACCAAAAACAAAAGTTCGTTCCATAGTCCGGAATAAAGTACGATCCAGAGTGCGGCGTTGCAAGCCACTGAATGCAAGCAAAGTACTAATAAATCACGTCCTTTCTGCGTATGGCAAGTGACTCTGCGCACCTTCTTTTAAGAGCGGTCTAGCTATAGTCAATAACAAAATAATACGTGTTTGTGCTTCTCACTCACTACTAACAATTTTTTTTAGGTATTAACACAGACTGAAATGGAAAATATTGTAAATACGGGCCGAAAGCAATGGGAACATTTTAGTCAGCGTAGCAATGCTTATTAGTGATTCCTCGGAGATCCTGAAATAATGCTGTAGAGCGGATGAACGAAGAAAGGACAAAATAAAGTATAATATATCATGCACAAGGGGATCAAAGAAGTCAAGGACGTTCTAGGATGAAATTATTACTTTAGTTGAAACTTGTCAAGAATATGAATGACAGACTGATATGAATGTGAACGAAGCAAGGAGTATTATTTCGAGACAACATTTAATGGTGTTCATCCTGTCTGCCTGGTGCTCACGGGTTCAAGGGTTCATGTATTTAGAAGGACAACTGTTGGTGTTTCAAAACACTAATAGTCCATATTTTTAGAAGAGTTCTTAGGTCTTTGATATAAATACTACTAATTAATCATTACTAATGCAAGAGGAACAGTATATTGCGGTCCCGATGGCGCGTCGTGGGGAGAACGATGCTCCGCGACGCCAGGGCAGCCAGCGCCGCCTGCGCCGCCAGCGCCGCCAAGAATCCAGAAGTTCTCGATGGGGTAATTTACATTGCACTGGGCGCCTCTTTGCACTGTATATTTTCATATTCGGGCCCAGAGAATTACTGAAGCTGAGAATAGATCATATGTATTTTATTATTACAATATTCGGCGTATCTATTCATAATCCCAATGTATAATGTGATGTAATGTTAATGATAAGTCATTCTGTATTTGGAAAATAAACATGTGATCTTAGTTAATAATATTAATAGATGTGTAGTTATTTTTTGTAATCATTATTAATAAAATTAAAATTAAATATTTTGTTTACACCACTGCATAATATGTAAATATTAAAAAAATAAATCATACCTAAATAAATAAATAAATAAAGCAAAAATATAATTGCTTATTTAGTAAAATTATTTTATTCATTTTTAGATGTTTGTGTATTAAACGGCGGTCTATACAAAATACTTTATATTAATTTTATCAATAATATTTACTGTTACTACGAATATTGGATACCATATAATTTTTATGTTAATATCGCACGTAAAATAAAGGAATTAAATTTGAATAAAAATTTGTTTTGTTTTAACACGACTTTATTGAATACATTCACCAACCGGTTTCGGTTCGGCTAGAACCTTCTTCAGGATCGTATAAATATATACTGAGTTAAACAGCAAATTAGGAAATATAGAAGAGACGGAGGAAAACATCAATTTTGGCGGGAGTTACGTTATGGAGAGGGGGTAGGAGTGGGTGTAGGGGTGCAGAAGGGTATTATGTTCAAAATTGGGCTACTCAATAAATCTAATAGCTTATTTAGTAAATGGATTTTATTCATTTTATGGTTTATTTACAATTTAGGGTATCAGGGATAACAAACCATGATTTCACAAAACTTGACTAATTTCGAATTTATTCATATTATTACTTTATAAAATATAATCTAAGTAAGATCATAGTTTAAGCATTAATTGTAGCAGTCTGGAGATAGCCGTCACAGGCTGAAACCGGTAACGGTCTTTTATTTAATCATACAATGGAATTCCACCGTGTATTAACAGTTGCAAAATATAAATATTAAAGGTTTTTACATTTAATAAGAAAAGAGACCAGTTCTTACTCAGTGTTACAAACGCAGACAAAAATAGACAATATCTCAATTTGCAAGTCGCTGTATCTTTCTACGCTTTAAACTCTCAAAGTGATGTACAAAATCAACTGCATAATTCATTCTCCCTTTTTCACGAAATTCTCCGTAAACAACAGCCTCTATTAACTTACTCAACCCTCGTTATAATATTAATGTATTAATCGTCAAATATATATGATAGGGTTAATAACGCACTTGTTTTCATTTAACGAGAAACAATCACCCATTTGCGTGAAGATTTTCACGATATTAGTGAATCCAGCCATAAAGTCCAAGATTTACATCCTTGGGCATATGGAGGACTTTCTGGCAAGGATATTGGTCCTTCGACCCGAATTTCATAGACTTAAAATCAGATCCATGGAACACACGCGGATTTTATAGGAAATTCGAATCACCAAGCACGAGCGGAATCACCATCATCACAAGGAAAGCAGCTACGGAAACAAAATAAGCCACCCTTAATGTATTAAATAAAGAAAATAGAACCTCTTTTCGATCTACATATAGACATTCACTGAACTATGAAAGCAGGCAAAGGTCAAGATAATTACGTCTTTTTTTTCGATACCATGAGGGAGTTTGATTTTTACTCGACTGTTAACAACATTTATCTCGGGAATGCTCGGTATCTGCAGCTTTAGTTCTAGGAGGGATATGGCGTTACTGCTTATAGCGTATAAACTCCCAAGCGGTGTACTGTTAATACCTGACATTATGGCTGTACGAGTATATTCTTATTGAAAATCTTATAATAAACACTTTTTAATGACTAGATTTCCCGAATGCATTGGAGAACCGTATGCTTTTACGACGGATGTTGACCAAAATAATAGCTTTAATATTTTCTTGTTATAGCAGCGACCAATTAAAAATAGCAGAGATTTGATTAAAAAAAATGCGTTATAATATCTACGTACTTCTTTCACCATCTTTTTAAAAGTCATTTCTTATCGAAGGCTGGCTATCATCAGAACAATATTATGCCATTATAATTACCAGGGAGTGTAACTTATTCTTGGTTTACCGTTTCCTTCAACATACTTTTAAGACATACTGCACTGCCCCATACAAATCTGAGCAGTGGACACAATACTCGGCAACGTAATAGGACAAGCTGAGGATGTGCTACGACAATTCAAACAGGCGACATCTAATATTCTGCAGTGCCTCTACGATGTTTACTCGAGAGAGGGTCCATTCCGCGGCAGGATACGGAAGTCAACCAAGGCCATTATCTTCGCGGCATTCGAGTGGTTCAGTTCTCCACTCAATGAGGGAAGGATTCAGATGATGCGACTACCACCCTGAAAGATGATCCCTTAATTCACCTGAACGGTGTACTGTTAATACCAAAGATTGTGACTGAAATAGGATTCAATGTCTTTAATAATTTCACGCGAGGCCGCCAACACAGATTTAAAATTCTCCGGAGGTGCAGAACTAAATTACAAATGCGTCCATGAGAAGACTAGGTTAATTAACTTTCCAGCAGGAAATGTGAATATTTTCCACACGACCTACGGCATGTTTAAGCACGAAGTATCCACTTTTATAATAATTGCATTACTTCTATAGCACCGTTTTCGCGGTACAATCACCTCAAGGGCACAAGTTTTACCTATATTATGTATTGATGTACATCAATGATATTATGTAACTGCATGCAACCTTTTTATAATTTTTTTTGCGCTTGTCAGGCTTGTCATAAAATTTTACATTATTTACAGATCATTGGTTACTTCTAAAATAATATTGTACATGGGTATTTATAGGTAAAGATGTTACCTACTTACTGCGCTTCTCAGGCCGTGCTATGATAGCAAGTAGTCCCCTTCAGTACCGTGCAGTAAACTTCACAATCAACTTTTGTTTTAACAATAGAGGAGTAGATTAAATGTAACCTATATATTTGTATCTAATGATTTTAGATAATTAAAACAAATAGTAATAGGTAGAAAATATGCAAAACAAAACAAAGTTATAAACATAAAACAACAATAGACCTAACAAAATTTAAATATATATATATATATATGGAAAAAATGAAAATCAACAATTTTAACAAAAAAAAAACAGTAGAATATAATCAACAAAGATTTTTTTTATTTACTTCATGGTATGCCTGAGATAGGTCGATGTACTAATAATATTGTTATTATTTATGCCTTAAAATTTGTTTTATTTCTGAAGGTACTGTTTACTATTATGTTTTTAAAAATTACTTTCAGGTTGGTTTATTACCCTCTGGAAGACGTATTACATGTGTTTATTTACTGAATCTATTGTTTTTTTTAATTATATAAAGTCATTCGTGTCAGCTTTTATTTGAACAATGATTGACGTCGAAGAATAAATTTAGTTTTAATTGTGCCAGTCTGACGATGCCCGTGATAGGGTGAAACTGGTCCTGTCGAAAATAAATAAGTGGAAGAAAGTTACAAAGGTTTTTTAATCAAAAAAAATATTTTAATATGGAATTCCACCATGAATTGACAGTTTCAAAATTAGAAATAATATTTTTGTGATTTTTTATCGCTTTTACAATGTATTGGTTAATAACTGTCTTTGCGAAATAAAATGGCTCTTTTCGCTGAGTTTCTCACTGGGATACGGTTCCCGCAAAGGGAATCAATGCTGCTACTTCCACGGAGAATTCTACTCATAGAATAGCCCTTGTTCGCCGAGTTTCTCACTGGGATACGGTTCGCGCAAAGGGAATCAATGCTGCTACTTCCACGGAGCATTCTACTCATAGAATAGCCCTTGTTCGCCGAGTTTCTCACTGGGATACGGTTCCCGCAAAGGGAATCAATGCTGCTACTTCCACGGAGAATTCTACTCATAGAATAGCCCTTGTTCGCCGAGTTTCTCACTGGGATACGGTTCGCGCAAAGGGAATCAATGCTGCTACTTCCACGGAGCATTCTACTCATAGAATAGCCCTTGTTCGCCGAGTTTCTCACTGGGATACGGTTCGCGCAAAGGGAATCAATGCTGCTACTTCCACGGAGCATAGAATACGAGTTTCTCACTGGGATACGGTTCGCGCAAGGGAATCAATGCTGCTACTTCCACGGAGCATTCTGCTCATAGAATAGCCCTTGTTCGCCGAGTTTCTCACTGGGATACGGTTTCAATCTCTACTTGGAATTCTACTCATAGAATAGCCCTTGTTCGCCGAGTTTCTCACTGGGATACGGTTAAAGGGAATCAATGCTGCATTCTACTCATAGAATAGCCCTTGTTCGCCGAGTTTCTCACTGGGATACGGTTCGCGCAAAGGGAATCAATGCTGCTACTTCCACGGAGAATTCTACTCATAGAATAGCCCTTGTTCGCCGAGTTTCTCACTGGGATACGGTTCGCGCACAGGGAATCAATGCTGCTACTTCCACGGAGCATTCTGCTCATAAAACCTGCAAAATTGACTCAGCTTAGGTGGGTTGGGCCGGCCGTCCCTCTTAGGGCCAGTTTATCAGTCCGAGATAAAAGGTTTTAGACGAGCTTAGCAAAAATCCGTATATAGGTCGTAGCATAGACAATATAGAAAATACAAATATTACGCAATGTGTGTAAGATTTTAATAAAGGAAAGTGTTTCCTTTATCTTTGCAAATTCAAACATGTTACTGCGATGTATGAAACGTCAACTGCCGCAACTGTTTATTTTTCACGGGTTTTATTTACGTGTTCCATATGCGAGGAACCTAAATGTAAATAGTATTTGTTTTGCTGGAATCAGTGCATTATTCATGAAATTATGACGAGCTGACCATTGAAAATGGTCTCACATCACCAACTTTGAAAATTCCTCTTTAGACAGGTTTAGATTGAAAATCGTCCTTTATCGATTAATATCATCGACATTCCTAATCGCTCGATGAATCATCGAAGTCTGTACTGATAAAAGTAGGCAATTTTAGAATTTGCTTAAATTTTAGATACAATTATTTACATAAGTCAAATATGAGAGAAAGGATTTGTCACAGCGTCTTAACTAAATCCAATTACAGGCAATAATATATACGAGTACTATAATAAGTGGCCTAATTGGCCGCTTAAGTTTTAACAATGTTTTTCAGCACTGATAAACAGGCCATTAGTCCTGATATGTGCTTTACATTTCATTTATCACTATAATTAGACGATTACGAATATTTTATTCGGACCTTCCTAGAACCTACTTTATTCCAGATGTTTTCAAGTCCGTCCAAGTTTAATGTTTTGGATGCAGTCCGATCGGTTCGGCCTAATACTTATTCTATGTCACATGACATGAAGAAGCACCCATCAGTCTTGAGGGGAAGCAATATATTATATTGTTAACTTTAGAAGGAATCGGATCGCGTTCGAGTTCCCGAAAATAACTTTCCAGCTTTCCGAGTAATCTAATACACAGAACCTGCAGGTGATGTTCAATTTGTTTATTTCTTAAAATCCTCCTCGCGTTCCACTAAAAATGGAAAGATTTCTTCCAATTCCTTTGATAAAATAATTTTCTACAACAATTTATTAGAAGAATTGACTGAAAACCATTTGCAATCGAATAAACGCGTCTCTGTCCAACTTCTTTCTCAACAGCGGTGTGTGAGCGGGACGCCGGGTCGAGCAACTTTCCATTTTGTAACAGATATAAATTTATTCCGGGCAACATAACACCGTAAGTGCGACAGTAATTTTGTTGGAAATCGTGCCTTATCTCGAATGTTCATAGGTATCATGAGAGGTGAGCAGGTTTTATGGAGAGGGAGTCTAAGTTTGCGGTGACGACATGGCTACGTAGGCTCACATCAAACGATACAGCTGATAGCCGGAATGAAATGGAAAGTGGGATTGCGATAGCACCGTGCTTTATTATTTGCAAATATTTCACAGATCTGGTGGCCAACCACGGAACTACGGTAACCAGAGGCATTCGGCACTCGGCACTCGGCACTCGGCACTCGGCACTCGGCACTACCTACTTGGGGATCTACTTAGAAACACATACTGGTACAATGATTGTTGGTGTTTCAATATAGGATACGGACAGTTTTAAAAACGTTGGAAAGACTATATCCGCGTGTACCAGGCTTGCCTAACCAACTTTGGACAAGTACTACAACTTCATTTACTCCTTGTATTTCAGCATCTTAGTTGCAGCAAACGTGGCTGCAGATTAGATCGGCCGCGGTACGCGGAGTGAAAGTGAAATTGGGCCAGGCGACTTCATACTTCAATCTGTAAGTTGCCTGAGCCCTGAACACTCTTCGCCGTCTTCTCTCGTGGCGCCACAGGAACATGTCATCAACTACGCGAATACAAGCCTGAACGCCGAGCAATGAGCTTCTCTTGGCACCGACATCGGAGAAACAAACCAACGCTACGACGTAACGCAGGAGTACTCTTTTTGCTTGAAATCTCAATGGTTAAATATCTACTAATGTCGACATTAAATTTTAAAAGGAAAATAATTTATACATTTTTCTTTATGTTATTTTTTTTCTTCTTTTTTTTAAGTTTGAGCAGTTCGAGAGACAATATTTTTTAGTGTGAGCTATATTTTGAGTGTTCATAAATCTTTTGGAACATTATTCTTTCGCATAGTAAATGGAATAACAAATATTTTATCGCTATTTAATGATTGTGGGTTGGTATCGAAAAAACCTTAATTGCGTTTATGTCCTCGGTGGCTTTTAATTTAACATTTTCCTAGTTTTTTTTTAGTTATTATGAGGACCGTGTTGTCAGCATATAAAGTAATCTTGCCATGTATTGATTGAAAAAATGTGTCGTTGATAAAAATAGTAAATAACACCGGTCCTAGTACAGTACCTTGGGAGATAATGAAATCTCAAGTTTCCTCGTCCACTATACGTATTATTAATTCTTTCAAGTTGGGAGCATTTTTAGATAGGTTTTAATACACTGTATAGCGTTGTCTCTTATTTAAATATTTGTGAAAGAAAAATTTTCTTAGCACTTAATACTTTTAAATATTGAGATGAATTATTTGTTGGCTGGTGTACACACGGAAGATTAAATGGACTAAATGTTACTTTAGAAGAAGTCCTGCGACTTATTAAAAAAAACAGTATATTATTGGAAAAATAATACATGCGGCATTGTTTTTTTTTTTTTTAAATTATTTATTAGTTTTATTAATAATGAAACCACAAAATAGTTCAAATTTATTGAAGAAAAAAAAACATTAATAGTTAATTTCCTGTAGGGCCTATGTCAACTTTAATAATGCTGTATGGAGTTGGTTCGGATATATTAATAGATAATAACAGAAAAAAGGTAATGGACAAAACAAAACTCAGACAGTTAGCGGAGAGGTTTAATAATTTCCCTCAATTCTTATATAATCTTTGGGGATTGGAGAGTCTTTTAGAGGATAGGGTGGAGTGAACCTGGGTCTTGAAACCATGTTGTGGGAGGGAGGAAACACAGAGACTGGTAGATCATTCCATAGCCGAGCGGTTGGATATAAGAACGAGTCGTAGAAGCGACCCGTTCCCATGTGACAAATGTCAACCGTGTACAAATGTTGACCGCGCGTTTGGCGTATTTCCTGACTATGCACCGGTGCCGAAGGGATCAACGTTCCTCAGAACATCTTCCATTAAAATGCCAGTAGAACAAGGACAGTATTCCCACCTGATGTCTGTTCTCTAAAGATTGCTATCCGTTTGTTAAGACAGGCGAGTTTATCAAACGGACCGCTGTTTCTGCAGAGAGTCAAGGATTTTTTTCTGATAGTTTGGGGCTCCTGACCAGAAGTGGCTGCCAAATTCTACAGTGGGGTGCACTTGTGATTTGTGCACGGTCAGCAGATGTGTAGTATTAAAGTATCTGTGGGCTATGTACAATACGCCCAGCTTCTGAGAATCTAACTTTACTCTGGCTTCGATGGAGCTCGAATACCCGAGCTGGTTACTTGGAGTTACACCAAGCATATCAATGGAGGACTTGTTGATTCTATTAAAGGATACTAGATTGTCATTTCGATCCCCTTTCGACGTAATCAGACATGATTGGGTCTTTGAAACATTAAATTCGAAGTCTTTCTTCGTACCTCTAACGGCTACCCCAAAGAGTTCGTCGTCCATTTTAATAATATATTATTCTTATTAGATAAATCTTTAGTACAATTAAATAGTAATCTTCTTTAAATTTACCAGACGGTACTTATTTTACCCTAGACCCGACACGAGTCCGTAAACCATAAATGTTTTCAGCAAACCACAAATTCAATCTAATTAATGATCAACACGCCAAGTTCTTAACGTAAATCGCAGCTCGTATTATGGTTTATCGTTTTTTTTATTAGTTTTGTTCTATTTAATTGATTTATGTATTAAAATACAATACAATGTTGTAATGTTTCGCCCGCCATGTTTGGAATATCACTGTGTTATGGTGGGCGAAGTTAACATCCGAATTAATAGAGGTATTACATAGTTCCTGCAAAACTAATTAAAAGAATTATTATAACAACAATTATAAAAAGTACAATAATTAATAGAATTAAAAGAATTAAAAGAATTAAAAAAAATAAAAGAAGTAAAAGAATTAAAAGAATTAAAAGAGTTAAAAGAATTAAAAGAATTAAAAGAATTAAAAGAATTAAAAGAATTAAAAGAATTAAAAGAATTGAAAGAATTAAAAGAATTAAAAGAATTAAAAGAATTAAGAATTAAAAGAATTAAAAGAATTAAAAGAATTAAAAGAATTAAAAGAATTAAAAGAATTAAAAGAATTAAAAGAATTAAAAGAATTAAAAGAATTAGAAGAATTAAAAGAATTAAAAGTATTAAAAGAATTAAAAGAATTAAAAGAATTAAAAGAATTAAAAGAAGTAAAATAATTAAAAGAATTAAAAGAATTAAAATAATTAAAAGAATTATAAGAATTAAAAGAATTTAAATAATTAAAATAATTAAAATAATTAAAATAATAAAAATAATTAAAATAATTAAAATGATTAAAATAATTAAAAGAATTAAAAGAATTTAAAAAAATAGAAGAATTAAAATAATTAAAAGAATTAAAGGAATTAAAAGAATTAAAGAATTAAAAGAAATAAAAGATTTAAAATAATTCAAAGAATTAGAAGGAATATAAAGAATTAAATAATTAAAAGAAAAAAAAGTAAAAGATAATTAAAAGGAAAAAAAATGTAAAAGATAATTAAAATAATTGAAATAAAAATAATAAAAATAATTGAAATAAAAATAATTAAAATAATTGAAATAAAAATAATTAAAATAATTGAAATAAAAATAATTAAAAGAATTAAAAGAAATAAACAAATTTAAAAATTTTAAGAATTAATTGATTAATAGAAGAAAAAAAATAATTTAAAGTATTAAAGTAATTAAAAGAAAGGAGAATTAAAATAGTTGAAGGTATTAAAAGAAAAAGTATTAAAAGAATTAACGGAATAAAAAAATTAAAATTATAGAATAAAAGAATTTAAAAAAATAAATAATTAAAAGAAAAAAATGAATAAAAATAATTAACGTAAATAAAATAAGTAAAATAATTTAAGGGTTCAAGTAAATTATGAGAATTAAAAGAATTAAAGGGTTTAAGTAAATTATTAGAATTAAAAGAATTGAAGCAATCAAACGAATTGTGATGATAAAAAGAATCTAAACAATTAAAGCAATTATTAAAATCAATAGAATTAAAATAATTGAAGGAATTAAAGAAATAAAAAATTAACAGAATAAAAATAATTAGGTGAGTTAATAGAAATAAAAGAGTAAAAGTTTTGAAATAATTAAAAGAAATAAACGATTAAAATAATTAAAATAAATATAGGATTAAAATAATTAAATGAAATAAAGGATTAAAATAATTAAGATAAATAAAAGTGGTCGCGCCATATAGATAAGGAAAACATGTAGGTATTTGCTTAGTATCAATGAATAGTATAGTATCAATCTCTTCCTACCCACCTAATTCTATCCCTGGAGATAACTACCGACCGAAACTCGGATGCAATTAATATCCCAGCTCGGGTGGGGGTGATATTTATATAATTTATATATGGAAGTATCGGGAAAGAAAAGAAAACTGTAGCGGGATACTGGTGACTATTAAAGTGACTGATCGGATACTGTAACGGGGTAAGTTCATTTTCATACCTTTGGCCCATTTGACTTTTCTTAACTAATGTTCCACAAGCTTAAATATATTGAGAATACCGTTCAACGAGATTAAGCAAGTTTGAAATTTATTCCCCATAATTATCGATACTGATGACATAATTTTTGGGAATTGGTCCTTTGAATAAAATCACGGGAGAAAGTATTATAGGTTTTTATACCCGGTTTCATCCACGAACGAAGTGGTGGAGTCGCGACACCAAAAGGATCAAAATAATTGAAATAAATGAACGAATTAATATAACGAAAGTACCCAAATTAAACCATTTAAAAAAACGAATAAATTAAACAGATAAATTAGATAAAATGGATAAAATATATAAAATGAATAAAATAGATAAAAAAGATAAAATAGATAAAATAGATAAAATAGATAAAATAGATAAAATAGATAAAATAGATAAAATAGATAAAATAGATAAAATAGATAAAATAGATAAAATAGATAAAATAGATAAAATAGATAAAATAGATAAAATAGATAAAATATATAAAATAGATAAAATAGATAAAATAGATAAAATAGATAAAATAGATGAAATAGATAAAATAAATAAAATAGGTAAAATAGTTATCTATTATAATAAATAAAATAGATATATTAGATAAAATAGATAAAATTAAGAAAATGGATAAAATTGATAAAATAAATAAAATAGATAATATAGATAAAATAGATGAAATAGGTAAAATAGATAAAATAGATAAAATAAATAAAACAGATAAAACAGATAAAATAAGAACTAAATTAACAAAATTCTCACAAACCCAACGTTATTGCCAAACCAGGCATTATTCTGGTTCCATAAATATGAATGTATATAGCCAGGTGTTGTCAGATTGACGAAAAATAGTCCCAGGTTGTTAAATGACTTTAAGAAATATTGTCCCTTGGGAGAGTGGAGCTGTCAAGCAGAATCTCATTTGGTCCATTAAAGTAAATGCGCCTAAACGGCTACTCGTTTCACAACAAACTTATAAATACCAAATCCCGCTACAATATTCTATTATAATATTCCGACCACCGAGTCCTGCCAATATTCAATGTTCCTTTACAAAGTTTTTTGAACGTGAAGATTTCGCGACCTTTAAGCACTATGGTGGCATGTCCTAAAACTCAGTGTTCAGGGGTGCAGTTTTGATGTTTACAATAGAAAACTTCACAAATCCAGTTGTTAGTTGCCAGTTGCCAGTTGCCAGCTACTAGCTGCCAGTTGCCTCTACTGCAATGAGCGTCGTCCACGCTAGCTGATCTGGGAATTACGAAAAAGGGAAAGTGAACGCGCTATCAGTTAATGTTAATCTCATAAAAATCTGCTTGCGTTAAAATGATTTCAGTAATCCCATTTGAGCGATTTGGAGGGAACCAATAATATCAACTTTTTTTACCTCCTATGTGATCTGTGATTTAGACGGTTTTTTAATAACTTGCAATCGTTAGATTTTTACGGAATAACCGGATGACATTCATTCCTGGAAACTAGGCTGACCGAGAACAATTTTATGTAGGCTGTAATTAAAATTAGACCACAATCGTCACTTCTGATGAATACGCAATTTCACATTATACGTTAATTTAATAAATATGTCGCTAGAATACGCTTCGAATTTTTTTTTTCTTTTTGAAATATTTATTTATTTTTATAAAAGTGGTGTAAACAAAGTACATTGTTAATTATTTAATTACACAGTGCCCTTGAGGTGATTTTTCACAAAAACGGCGCTATACAAATCATCCAACTATTATTATTATTATTATTAATAAATAATTTTGTAACGATTTTGAAAACCAGAAAAACGTTATCTTCGAAAGGAATATGATTTCCTAAAAGAACAATTATTAGTTAATGTAATAATTATTTGACAATTGCGGAAATATAGATAACCAACCATCGCGACTTTAATTCGGTACTGGCAGATCTGGTTTTACTCACGGTTTTATCATTATTACACAAGATATAAGTTTAAAAAAATATTTCGTTGACTTATTCTGTAGGTAATATTAAAATCAACATATAAATTATAAAAAATATATATTAAAAAAAATATGATAAACAGCTCCAGGAATATCCTCATCATGGAAGCCCGCCTCAGTCCATCCTCCAGCATCGACGCATACTGGAGAAAGATATTGGCCCCTGGAGATATTGGCCCGACGCATACTGGAGAAAGATTTTTTTTGGATACAGATTGAACTGTGTTTGAGTCGCCTGCAATAACTAATGGCAATATCCTTCTATACAGATACCAACTATCAAATTATTAAAATAATATCAATAGACGCCAGATACTTTCTGCTTACAAGAACTTTTGGAATATTTTGTTTTGTCCGAAGTTATACGACATACGCACAACTTGTCATCCGAAGGAAAAATTAAACAAAAAACCTAGTTGAAAAGAAAATTTCCGAAATCGACCCAATTAGCCGTATGTATAACCACAACCTAGCCCAAGGCTTGCCGTCCTCTGTGTTTCCTCAATCCTACAACAAGGGTCTCATCGAGACCGTGGTTCAATCTTTCCTTATTCCAAAAAAATCCCCACAAATCATCCACAAAAAAGGAAGTTATTACCCGAGGGGTATCATGCGTGTGTGTATAAAAAAGAAACGAATTTTATCCATAAATTTGTGACATTTTAAAAAATTCTTCACTTATCATTTTTTATGTAGAATAGTTTTTAGACCATCACATTCTATAGGACAAACTATTTTGTTCCGATCTACATAGAGACAAAGAAAAGATGAAACGTACACCTAGCCCCTCTCTCGCAATTGCCCATTAATTTCTAGGTAGATTTTGTTCTCTTTGAAAGCTTTGTCATGTTCGACATAGTAATATTTAACATTTTCAAACGACTACCTAATCCCTAATAAGGAACTCCAGTCCATTTTTTAATTTATTAATATTGATCTTCTAATTTAAATAACAGTTTTTCATTATATTTTTTAAAGTTAATTTTCATACGTAAAATAAATATTAATATTTCAAAGTCCACCAAAATGCACAAATCTATGACTTGTTGGGTGTGACGTCATATGAGTAGTCTGAATTAACGGTTTAGCCTCTACTAAAAGTGGATAAAGAAACGTCTGGAAAGAAGGAATCAAAATGACAAAACACAAAAACAGAAAATATTAAACTGTTTTGGAAGGAGGTCAAAAAGTCCCGAAATGGTCCAGAAAGCGGATGTATGAAAGTGTTAAAATCAAAAGACGGAAAAATGTTAACGAATGCGAAAGAAATAAAAGTGAGATGGATGAAATACTTTGAAGAGGTTTTTGAAAGCAACCCGACTGATAATGGTCCCAGTGGCGAATCAGGTAGGAATAACGATGGCGTGAATATTCCCAAAATCAGCATGGATGAAATAAAAAGAGCGATTAAATGTATAAAGAATGGTAAGGCTGTTGGTTTCGACAATATTGCTGCTGAATACTCTAAAGGAGATAGCCGTATAATTCTCATATGGTTATGCAAGCTTATTAACCAGTGTTTAGAGGAGGATTACACGCCATTAGATTGGAGGAGGGTTGTGATCATGCATCTATACAAAGATAAAGGGTTACGTATGGAATATGGAAATCACAGGGCTATTAGCCTGCTAAGTTCAGTTGGAAAGCTGTATGGTAGGATATTGATTGAAGGGGTAAAAACGAAAACAAAGCATAAAATAAAGGATGTGCAAGGTGCATTTATGAGCGGAGGGGGGTGTATGGATCAGATTTTCTCATTGCGTATGCTAACGGAGAAGTTTCTGGCAAAAAACCAAAAACTCTTCTGTGCCTTTGTAGATCTACAAAAAGCGTACGACCGAGTTGATAGGAAAAAATTATGGAAGGTATTGTCCAAGTGTGGAGTGAATACGAATCTCATACAGGCAATCGCGTCTCTGTACGAGGAAAGCGTTGCATGTGTTAGGGATAAACGGTGATTTTACGGAGTGGTTTGACATCACAAAAGGTGTTAAGCAAGGCTGCGTAATGTCACCGTAGATATTCAATCTACGAGTATACATGGATAATTGTATGCAAGAATTGAAAGAGTTGGGCTTGTGCGCGAAAATGAATAATCTGAAAGTATGATGCCTGTTGTATGCTGATGATGCGGTGCTGATTGCTAACAGTATGGAAGATTTACAGTCCCTCGTATCTAGGATGAATGAAGTATGAATGAAGAATGATCTAATAATGATGAAATAATATAACAGATAAAATATGTAATAATGTTGAGCAATGCAACCTTGTTTTTAAAAACTTAACAAACTCATTGATAATTTTGTACTTAAACATAAGAAGCGTTCATAAAAACATGAATGAATTATTATGCACACTAAATCTCTTCAATATTGAACTCGATTGTATAGTTTTGACCGTGGGCCATCTCAATAATATAAAATGAGACAATTACCGAACTTTACATGTATTACCACGAAAACACACATTAATAAAAATAGTGGTATAGTTATATACATAAACCAAAAACATAAATATATAACGTATAAAGAAATAAACATGACTCTTACAAATTGCCTGGCACTAGAAATAAAATTTAATAATCAATTTCATCAGATTATTGCTGTATACCGAACACACGGATCGAAAACTCAACAATTTATAGAGAACCTCAAAAATGTGATGAACAATAACTAATGTCAAAATACTATAGTGACAGGGGACTTCAATTTAAACATAGGTCAAAACTCAAATAGCGTCGAAAAAAATGACCTTCTTAATATGATGGCTGAAATGAACTTCATTTCATGTATAAACGATTACACTAGAGTTGTACCTCGACAAAACCCATTGTGGATTGATCACTTTTGGACACAGGCTGACAAAACTACACAAATAACACCTAACATTTGGAAAACTAGCATAACCGATCACTATTCTTGTTTTTAGTTCTCGATTTAAAATTTAAAAAATCTTTTTCCGCAACTCCAATAGAGCAGTACAATATAAACACATTAAACGTAGAACTTCTAGCACAAAAATTGAAATTGGAAAAGTGGGAGGAAAAAATGAGAACCGAAGATCCCGAAAAATAGTCGATCACTTTCGAAAACACACTTCGCAAACACATAACAAATGCAACTAATCATAAAACTGTCAAACTAAAATCAAAACATAGAAAAATAAAACCTTGGATAACTCATGGAATAGTTATATCAATAATAAATAAAGAAAAGCTATTTTATCAAACCCAAAAACAACCCAATGATTATTATTTAATACAATTATATAAAAAATATAGAAACAATCTCATAAACTTAAATAAAAAAAAAAACAAAAGAAAAAATTGAAGTCAGTGGTAAAGATAACAAAAAAGTCTGGGCTTCAATCAATAACATCGTAGGCAAGGGTAATACAAATAAACAGATAGATAAAATAACATATGATAACGAAACAATAGAGTCAAAAAAAGAACCAGCTAAAATTGCAAACATTTTTAATAACTACTTCGCTAAAGTCTTAGAGAATCTAGCCAAAAAAATTGACAATAACCAACCAAAAAATATTCTAATTACAACCGCACAGACTTACCCCAACGTCTTCGAGAAATTTGACAGATGCACCCAAAAAGAAATAGAAAAGATAATAATGGACTAAAGAGCGTCCGCAAGCCCTGGTTTCGACCATATCACAGTTAATTTATTAAAACAAATGAGACAATTTTTATCAAAACCGATTACACACACCATTAATAACAGCATACAAAAAGTTTTCCCAATAACATATAAAGGTACAATAATAACCCATATATTCAAATCAGGGATTGCATCCGACACCTCAAACTATCGTCCCATATCTATTGTATCAAACGTAGCTAAAATATTTGAAAAAGTCGTTAAGTCACAATTAACTAAGCACATCATATCAAATAAAGTAATTATTGATAACCAATTCGGCTTCAACGAAATTCAGAACTAAACATAAAACACATCTTTTCAGAGAATCGTATCCATAAATTGAAGAAATTCACCTGTACATTGCTTAGCTAGGCTAGCCAGTTAGTAGTTACCTAAAGTCATTAAATAAATAAAATTAAAATAAAATTAAAAAATTCACGCATCTGTGCGCAAATACGTCCACAGCCCGCAACACTGTAAATAACGAAAGTGTAAAATAAAAAATAAAAAGTTAATATTTATTAAAGGCTTCATACGCTTTTTAGTGTAATTTTATAGATATTTTTGAGTCCTAAAATTCATTTTATGAATACTTTCCGGTTCTAAATATTATAAGTATCTCAATAAATACCAACTCTTCTTGTGCCACCAATCTTCTAATGAATGTAACATCAATAGAAAAGGAGCAACAAATATCCATGTAAAACTATCATCTCAATAAATAAATTTTCTAATAAAACTGTGGCCATCTGAAGCGACCTGCCAGGTAAGTATGTTTTTCTGTATCTGTTTGCACATAATTAATTAAGAAATATTTGTACAGCGCCCTTGAGGTGATTTTTCACAAAAACGGCGCTATACAAATCATCCAATTATTATTATTATTATTATTATAAACGACACCAACATGTAAAAATTAATAACATATTGAGCGAACCCACCCATTTAGAATTTGGAATCCCCCAAGGAACAGTTCTGTTCATTATTTACGTAAATGACATGCTTGGTGTCCCAAAAATAGGAAAAATTATATCTTTCGCTGACGACACAGTTTTAATCATAGAAAAAAAACTTAGGAAGAAGCCAATCGAAGTGCGAATATTGAAATAAACAACCTGAAACAAAGGCCGGATGACAATTACCTATCCTTAAACTCGGACAAAACTTACTTCATGACATTTACAATATCGGACAAAAACCTTCATTCAACAAATTCCAAAATTATTATACATAGCTCTTGTAAAAACTATCCTGATAACTGCAATTCACCCAATTGACAAAAAAGAATCATATTAAATATTTGGGAATAACAATAGATCATCACATAAAATGGACAGAACATATTGCGCAAAATATTAAACTAATTCGAAAACTATACTATATATTCCTCAAACTAAGAAATATTTTACAAAAATCTATGCTACTGAAAGTTTACTATGCTTTAGCAAAATCAATTCTACAATATGGAATCATAGGCTGGGGAGGAGCGTTTACCATAAAACTAACTCAGCCCCATTGGAAATAGTCCAAAGAAGACTGATTAAAATAATTCTAAAAAATCCATCTTATTTTTCTACCTGTGAGTTATTCAACGAATTTAAAGTCTTAGATTTAAATACAATTAACCAAATAAATTCATTACTTCAAATCCATAAAGAAAATCTAAAATTAGAGTAATTGAGCACCAGGCCGAGAACCACAGGACAAATAATAATCCCTAAACTTAATACAACAACAGCTCAACACCATTACACATATTCTGCCATAAAATGTTTTAGAGAACTTCCCAAAGATATACAAGATGAAAAAAATTATGATTTTTTTAAGAAAAAACTTAAAATACATTTTACAAGAAACTAAATTTAGGTGTATATTATAAGTTCACTTGGAAAAAATGTATATATGTTTATACACATACATTATATAGATAATTGTATTTCTAAAAAAATCCTTTTATTTTATTTTATATTTTAAATTAGTGTATAGACACCAGAACATCAAGTTCATGGTAGTACTGTAGAAATTATTAAATGTGAACAATAAATATTAGTACTCCCTCCCCAAACACGATAATTTCTCAATTAGGGAGGTATTAAATTTTAAAAAAGGAAACTAAAAGTTTTATTTATTAATAAAAAATAAAAATTAGTACATAAATACACATTTGCTATAACCATGTAAACAATGTTCTTAATTATGTCTAATAAATACATGAAAAAAAAATAAAATGTAAGTAAGTCTTAAGTCATGGTGTTTGAAAGGGAGAGTACAAAAACAGTGTGCAATAAAAATGACGAATACTTGGAGCAGGTCGATGAGTTTGTATATTTGGGAAGTATGTTTACGATAGATGGAAAGACTGATAGGGATATTGAAAAAAGGGTTAATGCAGGAAACTCCATTAACGGAGGATTAAACGCGGTTGGCGCTAACAAAAAGTTGTCCAAAGAAGCGAAGCTAGCAGTCCACAATGGAGTGCTGATACCAACCCTGATGTATGGCAGTGAGGCATGGAATTGGCAGAAGAAGGATGAAAGTAAACTGAATGCCGTAGAAATCAGATCTCTGAGACGAATTTGTGGTAAAACCATGTATGATCGTGTGAAAAATATTAAAATTCGTAAAGAATGCAAGGCTGATGTAAGCGTATAGAGTAAGATTAAGAAAGGGACGCTTAGATGGTTTGGGCATGAGGACCGAATGAACGAAGAAAAGAGTGTAAGAAGAATGTATGAAGCGAATGTAAATGGAAGAAGAAGCCGGAGACGCCCGAGGAAGACATGGCACGATCAAGTGAATCAAATACTTGAGTCGGGCCATGTCAGAAGTCGGAATAATAGAAGAGAATGTATGAGACGATGTATTATAGATAGTCAACTCAAATGGACATATCATGTAGAAAAGCTCGTAAGTAAATTAAGGTATTTAACTTACATATTTAAACGTTTGAATAACATACTTGATATCAAAATAATGAAGATGGTATACCATGCACTGGTGCAATCATCAGTATCTTATGGAATAATCGGATGGGGGGGAATATATAATACTTACCTTAAACCACTTGAAACATCGCAAAAATTAATACTAAAAATAATGTTACATAAAGAAAGTACTTTCCCCTCCATGTAATTATTCCATGAGGCTGAACTGTTAGATATAAGAAAAATTTATTGTCTACAGTGCCTAAAATATGTATTTTCAAGAAAAAACTATTCCCAAAAAATTAAAATCGTTCTAGTAACAGGATAAATAACGTACTTGAAGTACCTTTGTGTAAAACTAGGCTTGCGCAGAGACATGCTTTTTTTATTGCTCCTAAAATTTTTAATTTTCTACAGAATGTAAGTGTCCAAACATATCATTTTTAAACACATACAAAAATGAAATAAAAAACTGGATTAAAACCAAAGATATCAACCTTTTCCTTCTATAACTGTATATTTTCCCCACTTTTCTTTCTTTGTTTTTGGATTTGTTTTCTTATCTAACTTAAAATCTTTTATTTAACTAACCTTCAACATCCATGTATTAATACAAATAAACCAATATACTGCAACTAACTGATACCAGGTATACCCACGCACTGGCCTTGCCTATGTGGGATTTTTTTGTTTTATATACATTACTCATAGGTTGTTCAGATGTATTTATAATTTAATGTTAAAAAAAAAAACAACAATGAAATGTTTATAACCATTGTACCTTATTTGTGTGAATGTATGTTTCAAAAAAAAATTTATAAATAAAATAAATGAATGTGAATGAAGCAAGAAGTGTTCGAATTCGGTTCTTCGTTCCATTTGGTCCGCCCGGGTCCGCCATTCCGCCGAATCTGGTGGAACGCAAGAGTCATCGTTCCGCTATTTCTGTGGTGTTTCTGATTCCGGAAGGAAAAACGTATATACTGCGCCATTTAATACGGTCGCTTTTCGTTACCGACACCGACTGCAGCGGGTGTTATTGATTTCAGAAGCAAAAATCGTTCATCTTACACCATTGCATAGGGTCGATTTTCGTTTTTGACACCGACTGCAGCGGGTGTTATTGATTTCAGAAGCAAAAATCGTTCATCTTACACCATTGCATAGGGTCGATTTTCGTTTTTGACACCGACTGCAGCGGGTGTTATTGATTTCAGAAGCAAAAATCGTTCATCTTACACCATTGCATAGGGTCGCTTTTCGTTTTTGACACCGACTGCAGCGGGTGTTGTGTTCCAGAAGCAAAAATCGTTCATCTTACACCATTGCGCCAAGGTCGATTTTCGTTTTTGACACCGACTGCAGCGAATTGTTATTGATTTCAGAAGCAAAAATCGTTCATCTTACACCATTGCATAGGGTCGCTTTTCGTTTCTGACACCGACTGCAGCGGGTGTTATTGATTTCAGAAGCAAAAATCGTTCATCTTACACCATTGCATAGGGTCGATTTTCGTTTTTGACACCGACTGCAGCGGGTGTTATTGATTTCAGAAGCAAAAATCGTTCATCTTACACCATTGCATAGGGTCGCTTTTCGTTTTTGACACCGACTGCAGCGGGTGTTTTTGATTTCAGAAGCAAAAATCGTTCATCTCACACCATTGCATAGGGTCGATTTTCGTTTTTGACACCGACTGCAGCGGGTGTTATTGATTTCAGAAGCAAAAATCGTTCATCTTACACCATTGCATAGGGTCGATTTTCATTTCCGACTCCAATCCTAAACCTTAATCGTCCCTTCAGTGTGAGTCCGGAACGATTGAATCCGGATTTGCGAACTCGGAATGAGTCCATCGCCTTCGGAATTGTCATTGGAATCGGTTCTGTCGGAACGATTCTCTTTTACCGTGCTCTATACTTATTTGATAATATTACTGCGTGATGTAAAATGTAAATACCGTAGTATTGGTTTAGGGACTCAACTTCTTATCAAAAAATATTGCTTGATCATCCATTGTGTACTGTAACCTTCACAATGTGAGTACATCACCCATGAGACTGGAACATTTTGGTACTCATGTGACGTTAGTTGTAATGGTTTACCGTTCTACACGAACATACCAAAAAAAATCATTACTTCAAATCCATAAAGAAAACCTAAAATTAAACTCATTGGGCCGAGAACCACAGGACAAATAATGATCCCTAAACTTAATACATCAGCTTAACCCCATTATACATATTCCCCCCATAAAATGTTTTATCGAACTTTCTAAAGAAATACAAGGTGAAAATTATTAAATTATTAAGAAAAAAACTTAATATACACTTTACAAGAAACTAATTTGAGGTGTATATTATATTGTTCACTTGGAAATGTATTTGTGTTTATATACATACGAGTACATTGAATACATATATTTTATATCTAAAAATTTAATATACACTTTACAAGAAACTAATTTGAGGTGTATATTATATTGTTTACTTGGAAATGTATTTGTGTTTATATACATACGAGTACATTGAATACATATATTTTATATCTAAAAATTTCATATACACTTTACAAGAAACTAATTTGAGGTGTATATTATATTGTTCACTTGGAAATGTATTTGTGTTTATATACATACGAGTACATTGAATACATATATTTTATATCTAAAAATTTAATATACACTTTACAAGAAACTAATTTGAGGTGTATATTATATTGTTTACTTGGAAATGTATTTGTGTTTATATACATACGAGTACATTGAATACATATATTTTATATCTAAAAATTTCCCTTTAATTTATTTTTTGCAATTAGTGTAGAGGCACCAGAATATCATGTTCATGGTAGTACTCTTGATATTATTTATATGTATAATTAACCATAATAGTACTCCCTCTCTAAACACGAGAATATCTCAATTAGGGAGGTATTCATTTAATAAAAATAAACCAAAAGGGTTACACATTTTTAGTACTTATATACCTACTGTTAACAATGTTGTAAATTATATATAAAAAATATCTTTTTTTTTAAATGTATTCTATAAAATAATAATTAGTGAAAAATATTATAGCTTTTAATTTAAGATGTCCTTATTGCCGCATTGTGAGAGGCATACTTAATATTTGATCCATATAAATGGCGCTTACGATTTGACGTACTGGCAACCTGAGTTAGCTAGGTATGCTAAGTTAGCCAGTAATCTGAGGCAGCCAATATTATTCATTGAAGGTCTTCACCTCCCAGTCCCCCTCGGAAGAGAAACGGCTTCGAGAAATAAACTCTTTCACGGACAAAAGACTTACTGAATAAAAATAAAACGACAGACTGTTGAGAGTTCTTTTAGCATATCCATCGCCCGTACAAGAAACTAGAAGGTATGTAACCTTGGGGTTATGATTTATTCGATTCATGGAGCGCTTGGACATACTTCTATAGGCCTGGGCTCTCTAGACCAGAGGTTCCCAAACTTTTTTGTCCCGTAGACCATTTGCCGATTTTTTGTGCTTTGTATAGACCTCCTGCTTTCCTAATATTGATTTTTTTACAAATTTATCAATTATAAAATTGTTTTTGAACCGGCCACAGAGCTACTCATTTTGATAGGATTTACTGTAGAGTGAAAATCTTTAAAATAAAATATATTTTAGGTTTTATAATTATACATTTATAATTTAAATACATAAAATAAAATCAAAGCTTTTAATGGGAGGGATAAGCCTGGTACTTTTATATCAAAATTTCTATATTCGGCTTCAATTTAGTCAGGTTTAACCTTAAATCTCCTCGGTGAGTGATTTCCAATCTGTTTCTTTTTTTGTAAGGAGATTGGCAATTTATCAGGGTGACACCTTCTCAGATGATCCTCCAGCTTGGATGGTTTCATAGCGTCATTGCTTAATACTTTGTTGCATAAAAGGCACACGGGCAGGTGTTTGTCCAACATTGATGGGATGATTCTAAACTTCGAATAACCAACGCTGTACTGCCAACATTTTTATTTTGCTTCGGCCATCTTTAGTAGCATTTACTTGAGGATAAAAATTAAGCAATTTAAATATGTTAAGACATAGCAATCAAAATTGTTTCCCGGTGTAAAACCATATTTTAATCTGCAGAGATCTTTTGTATAGATTTGGTAGAGAGGAATAATGTATGCACTTACCATAGAACCATGTCTTTAAAGATAGAAAGAAAACCATTAATGAATACACGTGTAAACTAACTAACTAACTATCACACCGTTTCTCCGCAGAGGTAGGCAGAAAGGATATAACGCCATACATCTCCGTCTTGGCACACACCCCTTGCTTCATTCACATTCATACATCGCCTCATACATACTCTTCTATTATTCTGACGCGAGTATTTATTTATTTATATATACGCATGTAAAGGGTTTTACATAATATAGGACACAATGTAAAAAATATACTCGGATTTATGCTATCGAAGGAACTACAAACGAAAAATTCTATTAAAAAAATTACTTAATTTTCTCCAGCACTCTCAAACAATATGACATTGATTTACTTTGTCAACCTCTTAAATAAATAATTAAATAAAAGTGTCAAAAGTCCCGTTATATCTTCATGTTTGATGTTCGACATCTTAAGATTTTGTATTTCAAGACTTACTATCTTAGCCTACATATAGCTACGATACACTCCATGGTTATCTAATTGTATTTCTGAAAATATTTGCTCAACAGCTTTCTTCTCAAAATTCGGAAAACAAATTAACAATTTTTGTCTCTGATATTCGTATTTATAATGAACGAATTAAACAAGTCCGTGCCAGTACGATTTATTCAAGCCTGCACCATTCTTTCAAGTACAAGTCTGGACAAGCGTTGTTACTGCGTTTATGTATGCAATACGGCCGCGGTGTTGCTAGTTGCTACTGGTGGCAAATATGCAAGTTTTTTCAAGTTACACGTTCTGCGATAACAAAGCGAATAGCATTACCTACTTACACAATTTTATGAAATATACATATAATTTGGGAATCTATGTCTATTATAAGAGAGTATTACGTAAGTACGTACATAGGTACTATCTGTGAGGTTGATTATTACATTTGCGGGAAGCCAACATTTTGGTGACGGCCTGCCTAAATGGAATGCACTCTCGTGGACCCACGTTTACGTCTCATGCACCCCCAATTTTTTTTTTCGTTGACGTGGTTCCCTTGCAGGTTAGAATTGCCCCCGGGTGTCGATATAGACCACTTTGGGAATGACTGCTCTACACTCTAGAGCTGGGGTCAGCCCGTAGCCGCTATTGGCGGGTGAGTTGCGGGTACAATTTCTGTTTCTATAATGCTGAAGTTTGTTTCTGACTATTCGCCATTGCTGTGGCCTATCTATGGAACCTTTTTTAAATGTTGTTATCGAGGAAGATCGGCTATAGGTTGGCAGTTTTGTAGATACCATTAGAAATAACTTTTAAAACCATTAACTTTTTTCCCTTCTATTTTTGTATTAATATGAACTAAATTCTAAAAGTATTAATATGAACTATTTTTGTATTAACACTTAATATGAACGAAACTTGTCAATTTGACTGTCCTTAAACGGGATTTGTTCCCAGTTGGGCAATCAAGGCTTTCTTACATTTTATCGTTTTATAACGTGTGTTTTTCAAATAAACAAAAATAATGATTAAAAATACATTACAATTAGGTTTATAAGTTCAATAAGTTGTTAAAAAAAATGTTTCTACACATTTAAATAGCATTTTTTTCCAATCCAATTATATGTCGTAGTAACGAGAATTTTTTTTCAGACAATTTATTGCCAATAAACGTACACACACTTAATATTCTTCAAAATACGCCCCTTGAGCGTCAATACACTTTTTGTAGCATTTCTTCCAGTCTTGGAAGGAACCCTGGAAGGCAGAAGACGGAACCCCCTTAAGGTACTGCGTCAAAGCAGTTTTCACCCCATCCAACGTCTCCAAGTGGCGTCCCTTTAGGCTTCGCTTGATGCAGGGGAACAAAGAGAAGCCCAATGGTGCTCAGTCGGGACTGTACGGCGGTTCCGGCAGTGTCGCCACACCTTGCTTATTAAGGAACTCATGGACGACGAGAGTTGAGTGTGAGGGAGCATTGTCGTGATGCAAAATCTAGGTGTTGGCGATCTCCTTTCGAACGCGGCGAATCCTTTCGCGCAACCGTTTCCTTGTCATGTGACACCGAGACGACAATCAGACTGTAACACTTCCTTCATTTTTGTGACTTTGTCATCAGTTTTGGATGTTGACGGTCATCCAACGAGTACATCGTCTTCAATTGATTCCCGGCCGTTTTGGAATTATTTGTGCCATTTGTAAATTCTTGCCTGTGACATGGCTTCATATCCAAGGCTTCTCGAATCGTGGCCAGGGTCTCAATACCGGTTTATTTCAGCCGAACGCAGAATTTGATGGCTACCCGCTGCTCCAGAAAATTTTGCATCTTGATTTCCGACGCAACGACAAAACACACTTTGCGCGGATCACTGTACTAGCTCTACCGTTGCTCGGAGAGGATTGAGCAGCGGCGCGTTTGGTAGCTGGGACTTCCCCCTACCATCCCCACCACTCGGCGCATCCTGCTACCTCTTCTAGCACAGTCAGGAATTTTTTTCTCTATACTTTTGCGACAGACCCTGTATATAGAACGCATTCAAAAGAAATTCATGCAACATCTCACCTGCGAATTCGACAATAACTTTCATTGTTCAACCTTTGAAGAGACCGTGTTATGTCAAAACTTTAACTCGTATAAAAATATATTAAATCTTGAATAAAAAACACTGCAATAGATAAATTTTTCTAATAAGTCTTAACAGTCATCTATGGTATTTTCGTTTATACAGAATTCAAGCTTGTTCTCTTTTGTTTAATTTGTAATTTTAGACTTTTAAAATTCAACTCAATTTGTCACCCTGTTGCTGGTACCAACAATGTATTATACTTTTCAATGCCTTATTTTATGTTATCATTTTTTTAATATACCAATACACATACATTTTTATAAAACCTACTCTCAAAACATTAGTATCGTACTTATGTGTGATTTTAAAACTCCCACTAAAATCTTATTATACTTATGTACGTATATGTGATAATAACAGTAAATTCTGTTTACTCTCATAACTAATTAAATGTTTTTTTGGTTATTTCTTATTATCACTATATGTGATGTTTTATCTTTCTTATTTTCGCTGCCACTTTTAAGAAAATGAATAACTTTTTTTTTTTAAATGAAAACTATCACATAAGCCATAGAAATGTGATAAAAAAAACTATTATAATACACACACAGAGGCAGCGCCTTTGTGGGATTTTATTGTTTACATATTTAATTTTTATCATATTTTCTTGTATTTTCAAAATGTTTCAAAATGTAACAAAAAATTTCAATAAAAAAAAATGTCCGCAATAAACGCGAAGAGTAGCTGATTTAATATTTCTATATATAATTCTAAATAATAATATCGACTGCACCGATATTTTGTCCCTTATTAATTTCAACATACCTTTGAGACGTTCCCGCCATAGAGCAATATTCCACAAGCCCAGTTTCAAAACAAATGCAGCTGCAAATTCGGCAATTAACCGTGCTCTTCATTAATTCTATAATATTTACTTAAACAACTCGAACATTGATATATTTTCAGATATATTGGTAACATTTTAAAGGAGCATCAGGAGCAATGCGCATACATATGGCATCACTTCTATAATATCTAGATCACCATCTCTTATACCGAAAAAATACTCACACATGCAAAAACCGTTATACACTACCTACATATGCCACCCGCTAAATACATATATAAAACATTACAAGGAAACATATCATAGGTACCGTAATCCGTTTCGTTTGTATAATAAAAATATGGACATTAACCTCACTAATCCTACTGAATCGAAGTTAATACTTTTACAAATGAATAAAATAACACAAACACAAACAAATCATTCCAACATGAAAACACACAAAAGTACCAACTTATTGGGAATATTTTATTTTTTATTTGAATACCGCACAAGAGTTCCAACTGCTCCCAACCATCTGGAGCCAGTAAGACTATGGCATCCCCAATTGGGGGATATTGAAGGTGGGAAAATACCTGGCTATTCAGATCTGGTCACCAAACACGACTAAAAGCCATTTCAAGCAATGTTTCAATTCTGAATGGTGATCTTTCACCAGGGCGACACTGAGAGTATCTTCCACTCTGGAACGTGCGCAAATATACTATATATTATTTTTAAATGAATTAACTGTGAAACAGCACTAATTAATTAAATTAAATTTACTTGCGTACGCCGGGATTTGAACCAGCGACCTTCGGATTCGTAGTCGAGAGCCTTACCCCTCGACCATGGAGGCCGTCAATATAGGCCTAATTGGGCTTTAAGGTGACAATAATGTATCGTACTTGATATATTTTAGTGGCTAGTGGTTAGTGATTTACAAAATACGAATTGAAGCATAATGCGCACGAGAGAATATCATTTTTAACGTACTCTACTATGTTTGAATTGTACGAAAATTCAATCATAGTGCAGTCATTTAAAAATTATCATCTTCATTAATTTATGTCATATATTCTAGAGCAGGTCGTATTCCAATTGCCACTTACAAGGAAATGTACATAAATTGCTCCAAATAATCGATACATTTGGCCACGAGTAGGGTGGTTGCGGATTCGATTTCTGCCACTGTGCAATACCATTAAAGGTAGGTATATAATATCTAAATATTGTTTAAGAAATATTATTTCTAAAACATCTGTACCAGTGTGGGTGTCGTATTATGTATCGTAGAGTTAGATGGAAATCTAAAAATTATCTCTTTACCTTTCATATCCCAAAAACAAATATATTCTTCATCTGCCCCTTTCATATTGCCGAGAAACTGAGAGTAGGAAACACCAATGCAATTTAGCACAAGAAATGACTCTAGGTGTAATAGTGGTACATTAGGTAAATGCCACATTAAACAGGTCATCCTAATATCGTAATCACGAGCACGCCTAGTCCTAGTCTCCCATCGCTTGTTTCACAATGATGCTAATATAGGAGCCCAGAGACAAGGTACCGGGCACCGGATACCGGCTAGTATCTGTTTTACAACTACATAATTCCAATAAACTCCATGAGTTCAATTCCCCTTCTTTTTAAGGAAGATTCCTTATCCTTATTCTTAGGCTTAAAAACTTCTTGCTTAACTGCGGTTCCGGTTCTTGAATGACAGCTACCAGCGAATGACATTCAATAAAAAATTCAGTATTTAAAATTCAGACGACCTCCATGGTCGAGGGGTAAGGCTCTCGACTACGAATCCGAAGGTCGCGGGTTCAAATCCCGGCGTGCGCAAGTAAATTTTATTTAATTAATTTGTGTTGTTTCACAATTAATTAATTTAAAAATAATATATAGTATATTTGCACACGTTCCAGAGTGGAAGATACTCTCAGTATCGCCCTGGTGAAAGAGCACCATTCAGAATTGAAACGTTGCTTGAAATGGCTTTTTAGCCGTGTTTGGTGACCAGATCTGAATAGCCAGGTATTTCCCCTTTTCCCCACCTTCTTCTTCCCCTCCACAATGCCTTCAGCCTCACAATAACCCCAATTGGGAATGCCATAGTCTCACTGGCTCCAGACGGTTGGGAGCAGTTGGGACTCTTGTGCGGTATTCATGTAAAAAAAAAAAAAAGTATTTGCATCGTTTTAACAAGAGAAAAAAGTCAATATTAAGTAAGTAAGTCACCAATTACGTAATTATTTACTTAAAATGTAATTAGTTAGTAAACATTACTAAATATTATATAGATGTTGATATTTTCGACAATTCGAGGTAGGGGAGAGTCGTTACGGCCCAATGAATCCGATTCCGAGGGCGGTGGACTCACTGCGAGTTCTCAAATCCGGATTCACTCGTTCCGAACTCATACTCAATGAACGGCAAAGGTTTTCGATTGTAGTCAGAAACGAATGGGGTCCCGATTCAATAGTGTAATATTAGATTTTTGCTTCCGAAACGGCGGACCCGTGCGGACCGAACGGTACGAAGTCGAGTCCGAAGAATCGAGTCCGTATGGCTAAACTCGAAATTGGAACCCAGTTCGTACAATAAGCGGAATGATCCACCTCTTCGGTCGGCATAGATTAATCACGACAGAAAATTCACTCTTGGAACTAGTGACAAAAAAAGGTCATTACTATCTAATGAAGTAGGTACCTTTTTACAAAACGTAATTCTTCATTAAAAGGCTTATTTATGATATTTAAAAATAAAATAAAAATGGATTATAATAAAATCTAATTGTTTTTAAAAGCTTTGGTTCAAAACCTAGTGTCACTTGAAGATATTTCATTAATTTGTGTTTTCAAATAACCTCTTGATAATTTGTTTACGATCTTCGTTGTCTATAGTTTAAACCGAAAGTACCTTTTATAATTGCTCCAGCAAATATAATCATAATGATCAAATAAAATAACCAAACCACACTAAATTTAAAACGTGAAAATATTGCCTAAAAACTGTGTTAACCACTATTGTTTTACACATTCACAAATTAGGAAGCTGTTGCAAGAAAATCAACGATTCTGGACAGACTTGACAGATTAGAACAAACTTAGAACAGCTTAGAACAGCTTAGAACAGCTTAGAACAGCTTAGAACAGCTTAGAACAGCTTAGAACAGCTTAGAACAGCTTAGAACAAACAAAGTGCACACTTTATTTTCCTTTATTTTATTAAAAACAGGCTACCAAGATGAAAACCTTATAGAGAAGCTAACCGCACAAGTGAAAAAACTGCTTAAGTGCGAATTAAATGATATAAGCAAAGCAATTGATTTCTTCTCAAAAAAAATAGATGACCACGAGGAAGAATATATACTGCGGCCGCTAACAAATTTACCCAAAGTTTTGATGAAGTTAAAAAAGTAATGCAGGAAAATAAATCGCTTTTTATATAAACATGGACAATAAAAACGAAGAGATTAAAAAATACATTAAAAAAATAACAGTACCATAAAGTTATGCGGAGAAAGTAAATAAACACGATCCGATTGTAATAATTAAACTAAAAAAAGGAACAAGAAAACATTAAAACAAAAAATGAAATTAAAAGTAATTTTGATCCAGTAAACTTTGGAGTTACCGGAATGAGAAATTTTAAAGATGAAGGGGTTATAATGGAATTTAAAAATTCCGCAAATATCAATAAAATTCGTGATGAGGTGATTGCCAAACTGGGATATAAATACGATGTCAAAATCCCACAAGCAAAAAAACCTTCAGTCAAAATTGTCGGATTAACTGAAAAATACACTTTTGAGGACATAGAAATAAAAATTAAAACTCAAAATGAGTTGTGAACAAAACTCCAAAATAAAGATAAAACATATAAATGAAACAAAAAATTAACGAAACTAAACAAATTACACAATTTATGCTGACGTCGACGGAAAAACACACCACAGGAAGCTAAAGGAAGAAAAGCAAAATATTGGATCGGACAGATGCCGTGTATTTGATAATTTAAATATTATGAGATGTTATAAATGTAACGGCTTTAATCATAAGGCAATAGAATGCAGAAATCTAAAATCCTGCCCTAAATGTGCAAAACAGCACGAGAGTGACGACAAAATTGCACGGGAGTGGACGACATGCAGTGCATAAATTGCATAATGACGAACAACAGATTGGGGCTAAAACTAAATTTTAATCATTCTTTAATGAGTAAGGAATGTCCAAATTTTAAAAGAAAACTCGAAGCTAAGATAAGCAGTATCTCTTTTTTATAAAAAAAAAGTGAAATAAACCAAATTATATACCTAAATATACAGAGCATCATTGCGCATTATGAAGAGATACAAATATTTTTAGAAGATAAGAAACCTTTTATGATTTTGATGAGTGAAACCCATGTGACTGAAGATATCCAAAGTAGTGAAATTAAATTTGAAATTTACAATACCATCCGTTGCGATTCGCATAGTAGACATACAGAAGGAGTGATGATTCTACTAAATAATAATGTTCCATATGAAGTAATATCGAATCACCAGATCGAGAAAAATTGTTGGACCTTAGCCATTACCATTAAATCAGGAATCAAGAAAGGTGAATATACTGTTATTTACAGATCGCCAAACGCAAGTAGGTGCGACTTTTTAACATAATTTCAAAGATGGTGTACGGAAAATTTACAAGATGAAGACATCAACATTATAGTTGGAGATTTCAATATATATGTTAAAGCTAAAGCAGATATATACACAAAAAGACTGAAATTTATAATTCAAGCTGCAGTGATGAAACAATTAGTTACGGATTTTACACGAATTACTGATACCTCCAAAACATTGATTGACCTGGTCATCTCAAATAAATTCAATTTCAATGTGAATATATTAGATAATCCAAAAATTACTGACCACAATATTATACAAATTCGATCAAATGAAAGAGAAAAAGATAACCGCAATAAAGAAACACAAATAATCACATTCAAAATTACAAATAATACAACAAATAAAATTTTATTCGGGTCTTACAGACTACGAATTGGAACGAAATAAATCAAATGGAATATAACAAAAAAAGCTGAGCAGATGACATTAACCTTAAAAAAATCTATCGATCAAGTAGTTCCAGAACAGACCGTAACTAAAGGAAAGATTAATAAATGATACACAAAGGAACTAAGGAAAATGCAGCACGAAAGAGACACATTTTACAAAAGAGCACTTCTTAATAATAATACTGTGGATTGGGCTAATTACAAAAAGGCCAGAAACAAATACTCTAAAAACAAAAAATAACACACAAAGAGTACATAAAAAATAAAATAAACTCAGATGAAGGGGACCCCAAACAAATTTCGAAAAGCATAAAAAAATTAGTACATGGCGAAAACATAAATGATATAAGAACGGTAAACTTCCCAATAGATATTAATGAAGATAATATAGCTAATAACTTTAATAAATATTTTATTGAAAGCATCACTCAAATTAACAAACTGATACTCAACCAACATTGCTAGTAATCCCACAAATGAAACTTCCGTCAAAGAAGAATTATTGTTCCTCAAAAAAATAAATGCAGAATATTTGTTAAAAATCTTAAACCAAATTAAATCAAAGAACGGTTCAGATGGATTCACTATAAGCATAATCAGAGATGCTCTTCCGGTAATTGGACCTACACCGTTAAGTATATAAATGAGAAAATTGAAGAAGGAAAATTTCCACAGTCATGGAAATTATTACTATTATACCTATTCCAAAAGTTAAAAATACTAGAAAATGTGAGGAATTTCACCCCATCAACACATTACCAAAATATGAACAAATACTTGAAGTGATAATAAAAGAGCAAATTTTGCATTACTTCGATAAACACAGTATTTTATACCAAGAACAATCTGGTTTCAGATCCAATAACTCTTGTGAAACAGCATTAAACATACTGGTTGAAGAATGGAAGGAAGGAATAAATAATAACAACTTTTTCTTAGCAATATTTTTGGATTTTCAAAGGGCATTTGAAGCTATAGATAGAGAAATACTGATAAGAAAGCTTAAAGAAATTGGTTTCTCAGATGTAACTATAAAATTAATAGTAGAATGTATGAAAGAACGAAAACAAATAACAAAAGCAAACAATACATTCTCAAAACCAATGGAGAATAATTTAAGAGTACCGCAGGGATCAGTCCTCGGGCCTTTAATGTTCATTGTTTATATTAATGACATGGTAAAAATATTTTCTAAGTGCAAAGTTCGATTATTTGCTGATAATACACTCATATACATAATTGGAGATAATTATGAGGAATTAATCAATATTTTGAATAATGAACTAGAAAATGTATCAAGATGGCTAAAAATAAACAAACTAAAATTGAATATAAAAAAGACAAATTATATTATAATTGGACATAAGAAGATATGCAGCGAAAGCAAAATGAAAATTGATGGAGAAATTATTGAAAATGTAAATGATATGAAATACTTAGGAGTTATATTAGATACAAAACTTAATTTTAATAAACATACTGAATTATCAAAAGAAAATTGGGAAGAAGATTTTTTTTAAAAGAATACGTCCAAAAATTTCCAGAAAGACGACACTTACAATTTACAACTCTATTATTGCTCCACATTTTAACTACTGCTCAACAATACTTTACTTGTGTAACGACAGAGAACAGAACCAATTAGAGCGAAGTGGGTATTCAAAAGTAGCTAAAATGTTGGAGGAATTAAATTGGCCAACAGTAAAACAAATGCTGACATTGAACGTATTGATTTTTATACATACAATCAGAAACATCTTGTTACCAAAATATTTCTCCAAAAAAATTATTTACAACATGGACATTCCCAGACATAATACGCGAACGTGTAAGGAAATTAGGCTACCGAAAAAGAACAAAGCCAATACGCAAAATAGAATATTATATAAAGGTATGAAATGCTATAATGCTCTGCCGGACCCAGTCAAAAGTGAAACAATTAATAAAGTTAAAATAGATTGTAAAAAACACATTAAGTTGAACAAGAAAAAAATCATTAGTTTTTAAATTATCATTATCTATGTGTAATATTATAGGATTTATAATTAGTTATTTTGTAAACTTAAATGTACAAATAACTAAAATAAAATAAATAAAACAAAACAAAAACAAAAAACAAAAATCTTTTTACTATGTTTCACCGGAATTCCGCAGTTAACCAAGAAGTCTTAAGACCTAAGGAAAAAGTAAGGAATCTTCCTTAAAAAGAACGAGATCTGCGAGAAATGCTGGAATGGCGTATTATGAATGACATCACTATGTGCACACACTCAAACGGTCATCTCTGGAAATAGTATGCATGCAGTTCACTTCCACGCGACATTCACTTCATCAAGTGTCACCTCCAAATCCGAATTAAATTGCCGACCTATAGCACACAGTAACGTTGACAGTATACTCTTACACGACTACACGCTACACACCACTCCACCGAACCCGAGTAGCATTCAAATCATCGCGAGGCACTCCATCTTACAGTCTCCATCAAATCCTCTAAATACTATCACAGCTGCACACTTGAAACGACTTGTCGAAGAATGTTGCAAAAGACTGGGAAAGAGTAAAATATGAACCAAAAAGATCGAAATATGATTCGTGAAAAGCGTGACTGGAAAAAATAACAGTCTTATGGAGTTCTCCATCGCCTCGATCATTAGTCAAGGAAGGTAAATAATATCTATAAATAAACGTTATTGCATTCATGCAGTTACGCAGATACGATTGTATTAGGTATAATCGGATTATAAAATAAATGTGATTATTTATTAAGGCCGTATAACCACCCGGCTAAAATTCATGTTTCCGTCAAAAACGGTTGTCGCACTCGGCGGGAGATGGCGACACTATGGTTTACTCCTGTCTCGCGAGCCAACGTATCGTACAGTGTGGTTCCAATGAAATTATTGATGAATTCTAGGTTCCAGCATTTTTACCGAAAAATTTGCCATTTGGGTCTTGCGCATGGAAGTGCGGAAACATGAAAAGGAAAATAACCAAATATATAATATTATCCATCTACCGCGATTTATTTCATACAAAATTTGTAATAATATGTACCTACATTCAAAATGGAAAAGCAGGAAGGTACATTTTTTTGTTATTAATTTTACAAATGGCAAAACTAAGAAGAAAGTTTTGTTGATTTGATAATAAATATTTATATTAAAAAACAAAACATATGATAATATTTTTTTCTAATATCATTTTAAAAGAAAAATAATAATAACAATATTAACCGCCCTACCCATACGAACGTACGGAAAACAGCTGCTATATTATCACCCGAACGCAACAAGCCGTATCCCGTACGTTCAGATACAAAAAAGCTATACCCAAAACCCACAAAAAATTCGAATACGTCAAGTTTGTTCCTGCTTTATCTCGTATAGTATTTCAACGGATGGGTTCGGATATTTTCGTCTCACCCTTACAAGTTACGTTAATTTATTTGTTGTTTTCCAAATAGCAAAACCAAACAAAACGGTTTTCTTGATAGCGGATATTATCATTAAATCAAAAAACATACATATTATTTAAAAAATAATTTTATTGTTTAAAATAAAAAAAAAATAAAAATTAATATTAAATGACAAGCAATTGAAAACTTCATATTTTAAACTTTATTTAATTCCACCATTTTGGATTTTGGATATGAATATTATAAAAATAATAAGTGTGCTGTAATGCAGTCATATTTTGAAACACAGGTCGTATGTTTTTGGCAAATTTAATTAATATATACAGTTTTTGAATTAGTATGAAAAAATATTTTTCGCTTTTGTTTTCTATTTTAAATACGTATTTGTTTAGTTTTGGATAATTTTAACTTAAGTTCATGAAAGAAATTAGGGTATTCACGCTCAAATTAATTATCAATATGGATATTATAATAATGTCAATACTCAATAGTATTATTATTCTTAGAGTTGAAGTTTCTAAAAAGGTACATACTTTTTTACTTATGTTTAGTTATGGTTTACCATGAATAGAATATACAATGATGTACGGTGAAGGTCATCTTTGTTTTGACATACGATATTCTAACCTCAAAACTCATCAAAACCGACCGGTCATAGATTTAGAGCATTTTTGCGGGCTTCGAAAAATTGAAACTTTGAAAATTATTTTAACTATGAAAACTAACTTGTTAAAAAAATGTCCTGGAGTTCCTTTTGTGATTATGATTTATTTAGATTAGACGAGCTATACAGGGCTCAAGGTTTGCATCGCACGTGTGCATTTGTGCAAATAAAAATCCATCAAAATTCTGAATTTTTGTGAAAAATTAATAAACATCAACACAGACATAACCATTCTACAAGAAGAAATGAAATAAGACTTCCCTTTCGAAAGAAAACAAAATCTCAAAACCCATTAGTACATAATGAAAACTCATTACTATATAATGATGAATGAACTGCGCATGATTTGAATGATCAAAGACCCGACAGAATTCAGAACTAAACTTAAAACTCATATGTTCAGACCATCATATCCATAAATGGAAGAAATGCACCAGTAAATTGCTTAGCTAGGCTAGCCGGTTAGTGCTTACCTAAACTCATTTATAGAAAAAGTAAAAAAAAATTTCACGCATCAGTGCGCAAATGCATCCACAGCCCGCAATACCGTAAATA
This sequence comes from Halesus radiatus, assembly GCA_022606495.2. Lineage (NCBI taxonomy): Eukaryota > Metazoa > Arthropoda > Insecta > Trichoptera > Limnephilidae > Halesus > Halesus radiatus. The sequence continues at coordinate 322,700 of JAHDVE020003424.1, read as the reverse complement.
ACTAAAAGTGTAAAAAAAATGTCAATATCCGTTTATTTCAGTTTAATATTTTTGCAATAGTAAAAAATCTGACAGAATACCATTGATTCGTTCGGACTACCCTATACATATAAGGTACATGTACTATTAAATATATCGCTCATCAATGTTTTTCTACAAAATATTAATTCCAAAAATGTTTTTGATGTTGTGACTTGTTTTTTCTGGTGAAAGTTTTCTCATTTCATCTTTTTCTGTCAATTTTTAACCAAATAATTCGTAAAAAATGTTGCTAATCAAAGCGCCACGAAAACACGTCTACCCGCTGCCACCTCCGGGCAGCTAGTGGCGATTTGACCAGTGTAAATAAGTAAAGCGCTAACTAGATAAAATAGGCAAATGCGAGTTCGTAAATTTAATAAAATATTGCACTTTTTCAATTATTTTTTTTTCTAAATATGTCAAATTATTTAATAATATCATATCATATTAAATAAATAAAAATTCTGAAATATATCGATTAGTACATCCTTAAATAAATAGATAAATTGAAGGAGTTTTGTAGCAAAACACGTGTTGGGAATTTTTTATTAATGATTTTATTTAAAGTAAAATTGACCCTCCAAAAAGTAGCCAAGCGAGATAATGTATTGATTTATAATACTTTATCATTAGGTGATACGAAATATGTGTGTTTTATAAGAAACGTTCGTTTGAAAATGTAAAAATCTGCGCAACGACCAACGGAAGAAGTTTATTACATAAATATATATTTATAATTTTTCAAAATTCAAAACTTACTATGCTAAATAAAACAACAATCTTTCGTAATCAATTTATGTTTTTTTTGCTGGAAAAGTCTAGAATTCGATTCATAAATGACTATTTTTCAGTTGTGGCTGGTTATATCGTCTTAATTAATTTATTTGATTATATGCCCATCTGGGCTTTTACATGGATTTTAGAAATATCAAAAATTATTATAAGTACGTCGAGATTTTAATTAAAGTAATGAACTATTTTTGACATAAAATAGAAATTGAAACAATATTACAACACAAATCATTAACGCTACATTATCCAAGCTACAGTACTACATGTTGTAGGATTCCTCAAAGTGCTGGTATAGATGGTACTTTACTGTATAAATGATGCTGTCAGCAAATAAATATATCAACAATACCTTCAAACCTGTTGCCAAGATCATACCATACATCCTATTGGGTAATAAATGAAACTGATGTTGGTTGTGTAAGTGTTGCAGAAAAATGTTACAGTTTGTCATGTGTTCCTCGTTACTACATTTAATTTAATAGTGACGAGGGTGACAGGGCTCTCAATTACGTTGTTAATTATTCTATATAATACAATGAATCATTAGTTTGTTAAATTTGTACTGTCACTAAAAGTCAGGGACAGTTTGGAGAGAGATGCGGTTAATGAGTAACTGAGATCATTGCTAGAAAAGAGATGTGGGAAGCGGGGAGTGAGTAACTGGGATCATTGCTAGAAGAGAGATGTGGGGAGCGGGGAGTGAGTAACTGATATCATACCTAGAAACGATGGGGTTCGTCTTTATTAAGTTCTACTGGGAAAAGTGAAATACCTACACTTTCATATTTTATATTATTTTATTTTTATTAGATTCTATATAAAGGTTGTACATGAATGTGACTTTAGTAATAAATTATAATAAAAAACCATATCGTATAGAGAGTATGTACTCGGAAGTATAATTTATATTTTTATAACACTAGTATAAAGTCACTAGTGAGGAGGACTGTGAATACTGTTCTTCTGAATAATCCTTACTAAATATCCATTTGTCTTAAATTATCTTTATATAGTTTGCAAGTTCATAATCACTCAGATGATATGACTTTATTTTGAAAGATATTAATTGTATTGTACTCCCAGTAGTTATTCAGAAATCGTCGCATTTTCCCTTCCCACCCCATAAAGCAAGCCACTTTATCTTTATTAAGGGCTTAAACGGTTTTGTTTTAAATAAAATTATGCTAAGTAAATATTATTACGCGAGACAACTGTTTCGCCTTCCGAAGTAAGTAGATAATGAAAAAAAAGTTTATTTGTCAATAACATGTTTATTTATTTATTTATTTACGCCCTTGGGGCTTTTACATAAAACAAGTCTTAAGTTACAACAAACAGTGCAATACAATTATGTAACATACAAATAATAACACTAATATTGTGTATTTTCGAAATTTACCACCAGCGAAAATTTATACCGCATGATACATAGTATTGACAATAATTTTAAGAAGAAATACAGAATATACATAGGCTAAAAAAAAAATATTCATAAGTATAAAAAATATAAAAGAGAAAAGTACAGGGAAAGTGGATAACGGTAACTATAAGATTTTTATGACACAAAATTATAATTTAAAAAGCAGCTATTGTGGTATCTACATAGAGTACAATGAGTAGGTTATTATAAATACAACTATAAATAATAAGAATAACATCGCAATAAAAAATAATAATAAAGTATATATAAAAAAAATAGCTGAAAAATCCCGGCGCAAACTGTGTGTTGAGGAGTGAATACAATCAACAGTAAGTTTAATTATGATCGAAGCGCTGACAAACAGCTTTAATACAGTAATATTTGGACGTTGATATCCTTTCAATATTTATAGCATCGTCCAAAACATATTTATTACCAAGTACATGCAGACGATTCATTATGGAATTGAGTTCAGCGTTTGATACTATATTGTTACAATGATGAGCGCCCTTGAGGTGATTTTTCACTAAAACGGCGCTATACAAATCATCCAACTATTATTATTATTATTATTATAAGGTAATTTGTAGCGAACTGTTCGACTCGGTACATAGAAACATATTAACGAAAGAAGTTCAGGGGAGTTCAACAAGTTGTTAACAATTTTAAATAAATAAAATAGGTTTGAACAAATTCTTCTTTATTAATTGATAAACTAAAGTTCTTAAAAACTTAAGACAAGATTTTTGTGCATAGCGCAAAGGGTAACAATTATTTTTATAATCAATAATTATTATTTATTAGGTTTTTTCAATTTGGATGAGTGTTTTAGATTAATAATTATTGTTTATAAAAATAATAATAATTATTAGCCTGAAACACTCATCCAAATTGAAAAAAAAACCTTTCCGAGCAAAGATAAATGTCGCCGACAGGACTCGAACCTGCACCCTTCTGATGTCCGGTCAGATGCTCTACCGTTGAGCTACTTTATTTATTTATCTATTTATTCTTCTTTCTTTTAATGTATCGAATCCCATTAATTGTAACACAGAGAGGTAATTAATGTTTTCGATGGGTATTCCCAATTTAAAATTAATGTAACGTAAAAATTTATGTTGGACTCGCTCACGGGAATTTTCATGTACGCTGTAGTAAGGATTCCAAATGTTGGAGTTAAATTCTAGTTGACTTCTAACAAGAGAAGTGTACAGTCATTTGACAGTTCTTAAATTTTTGAAATCCTTCGAAATCCGTAAGACAAATCCTAACATTTGGATTGCTTTACTGGTTATATTATTAATATATTTAATGAATGTTAATTTAGTGTCAAAGGTTATACCAAGGTCTCCGTTATTATATACATCCTACAACATGGGTCTCTTCACGACCCAAGTTCACTCCGTCCTATCCTTTAAATTTCCCTCTACACAGCATCCACAAAGATTTAAAATATATATATGAATACCGCACAAGAGTCCCAATTGCTCCCAACCGTCTGGAGCCAGTGAGATTATGGCATCCCCGATTGGGGAATGTTGTGAGGCTGAGGGTATTGGGGAAGGGAAGTATAAGGGTAAGAGGAAAGTGGGGAAATACCTGGCTATTCAGATCTGGTTACCAAACACGGCTAAAAGCCGTTTCAAGCAACGTTTCAATTCTGAATGGTGTTTTTTCACAAGGGCGATACTGAGAGTATCTTCCACTGTTATTATCAAAGATGTACAGGCCTTGAGGGAAATTATTTCCCTCAGGACCTCCTGTGTGGAATTAATTCAAAAAAATACTGTTTCTCCTGATGAGGGAAGCATCGCTTCCGAAACATGTTGATATTTATAAATTTAACAGTGGTGTAAACAAAGTATTTCTTATTATTTATTATAAATGATAATAGTCATTATTAAAATTTTAAATTGTCTAAATTAAAATTGAGGTCTACAAATTAAATCTGAACCCAGTAAATAAGTATAGGGCTTTCGTTACAATGTTGGTCTCACAATAATACAAAGGCAGCCATTAATTATTTTAATGCTATATATGTATGTTCAAGAAATATATAAAATTTTCCAAAAATATGATTTTTGTACTGCTTTAAAAAATAAATTAATACCGCACAAGAGTTTCAACTACCTGAAGCCAGTGGGACTATTGTATCCTTAAGTAGGGTATATTGTAAGTTGTGTAATTGAAAGTGAAGTTTCTGGCTATTTAGATCAGGCCACAAAATATGGTTATTACCATTTTAAGCAATGTGACGTTTCGATTCTGAAGGTAGTCATTCATTAGGGCTATACTGAGAGTATCTACCACTCGGCACTCTGGAAATCAATCCAATGAGGGCCATAATTTCAGTTGCTTTTTTAGCTCGGCTTGAGAGATATGTACGTGTGTCAAGTTTGTGGGAATCCTGACAAGTTTATCCGATTGATAACACGAGTACACTGAAATACCGGCTCTAAACAATCATAGTATAATATAAGTATATTATAGTACTGTACAATATACCTGATGCATGTGTGGATGTGAGTGACAATCGACTACTACTACTAGTGCGGTTAGCAAAAGAGCATATTGTTAAAAGATAAATGAGGTGTCATGATGCTTACTCTGGCCAGATGCATGTTTGTGCAACTAATACATCACAGGAGCAATAAGAAACACCAGTGAAAAATATAATGACTTTAAAAATATTTTTTCATATAGATCAGCAAACGCCGATTCTGAATACATAGCTTTATTTATATGTATACACGTAGAATTTATAAATCGTTATTTAAAAGTGAATAAAAAATCATCTCATCGAAATACCTTAGTATGTTTATGTTAGTGCCATTACATTAGGAACATCTGACGTCATGTGAGCATTCTGTTGTGGATAAGTATGAACATTTTTATTTTTCAATTTTGTTTTGTATTTTAAATACTTTTTTTTTTTTTGGCAAAATTTTAATTTAATTTGGATCACTTTAAACTATATAATTGTTTCTCAATATAAAAACTAATATTATTAATTACAGAAATTAGAGTATTCATGAGCAAACCTATTATCAATATGATAATAGTTTGATAATGTAAATGCTAAATAATATTATTATGTAATCATTGAAGAAGATAATATTAACACATCCCAAATGAACCACGAAACCGAAAAAACAACAGAAATTAAAAAGATTTCAGTCGCATCTGGGACTCGAACCCAGGACCTGTACCTATTCGGGGTAACCTCTTAACCAACTTTGCTAATGAGACCAGTTCAATTTACGCCATTTACACCGATATCATACTTCAAGTTCAAGACTTGTTAATATTATCCTCCATTTTTTATAAATCAAATATTATTGGCTGATATCCTTATGATTTATAAAAAATGGAGGATAATATTAACAAGTCTTGAACTTGAAGTATGATATCGGTGTAAATGGCGTAAATTGAACTGGTCTCATTAGCTAAGTTGGTTAAGCGGTTACCCCGGATAGGTAGAGGTCCTGGGTTCGAGTCCCAGATGCGACTGAAATCTTTTTAATTTCTGTTGTTTTTTCGGTTTCGTGGTTCATTTGGGATGTGTTAATATTATCTTCTTCAATGATTAAATATTACAATGAGGTTTACAAACTTCAATAAGTTATAAAAAATAAATTGAATATTTCTTTCCAGACTTGTGAAATAAGTCAATAGATGTCTCATATAAATAAAAATCGGGTAGGTATATCCGAGACTCTATTCCGATTGCAATTGAGTTCGGGTTGAAACTTTGCAATCATCATAAGGATAGCAGCCAATAATATGGGATTTATAAAAAATAGAGGATAATATTAACAAGTCTTGAACTTGAAGAATGATATCGGTGTAAATGGCCTAAATTGAACTGGTCTCTTTAGCTAATTTGGTTAAGCGGTTACCCCGGATAGGTAGAGGTCCTGGGTTCGAGTCCCAGATGCGACTGAAATCTTTTTAATTTCTGTTGTTTTTTCGGTTTCGTGGTTCATTTGGGATGTGTTAATATTATCTTCTTCAATGATTAAATATTACAACGAGGTTTACAAACTTGAATAATTTATAAAAAAATAAATTGACTATTATTATTATTTGACTTAATGTTTCTAAAAGGGTACATAATTTTCTTACTTACGTTTAACTAACCATAACTATGGTTAACTATGAAAAGAATTTAAAATTATGTACGGTAGAGCTCATCCTTGTTTTGACAGTTAACATTCTAATCTCAATCTGATCATAACCGACCACCCATAGATTTGGAGCGTTTTGGACGGCATTGAAAAATTGAAAATTTTAAAATTATTTTATCTATGAAAACTAACTTTAGAAAAAAAACCGAAAATATACTGATATTTAAGTTTAAACGTCGCTATTGATAAAAATTAAAAAAAAAAAAAAACGAACTGAAGTTCCTTATTTATGTAGATCTTTTTTTTTCTTTCCTACTAACAAATTTTGACGGTCAAAGAGTTAAATCCACATCCTTCGTAGGTACTTTTTATTATGCATCGTAGTAATTTATCCTCCTATAAGTGTTTTTTACCACTTGTTATGTAACAAATTAGCTACAATTTAAAAACAAGGAGAATCTAGTCGTTGTAAAATACATCTAGCCGCTCGTGGTTGGTCTCACGCTCCGACAACAGCGGCGCCACTTCCCCCGATAGCCGCGAGCCCGCTCGCGAGGCGGTTGACCGCCATTCCAGATTAGACATTAGAAGCAAAAGGTGCGTGCAGCGTGCTTTCGCAAGTGACCGCCCGGCATAGTTTTCTGGCGTCATCTTGCCTTTCATGCTTTTAGTACATTGTAAACTCATTATCTTTGCATAAACCTAAGCAGTAAAGTCAGTGACTAGTGCATTAACTCCCTGCGAGTCACGAAATGCTCGGCGGTCCACGGCGTCACCTTCTGCGATGGAGCCGCGGGCGGACCGCCACAGTTCGATCTATGTAAGCTGTAAACCATTTCTTCTTTTCATGTGCTGCAAAACCTCTATGTTTGAAGTAATTGACCGATTGAAGGCTCACCAGAGAGAGATTTAAACCTTGGATAGGAAATGTATTTCCCATTGATATTATAACCTCATATGTACTACCTGTAAATGGCTTCCCATAAAATAAACCTTGGCTAGAAGATGCACATCTCTTTCATTTGGCCGACTCGCGCCTGCTGAAGAGAGTCACCTGTCTTATCTACTGAGCTAACCATGTAAGTCCGTCAGGTCCCCATTATTACTCTGACGCTGCATCGTAGGATTTGTACCCAATCTTGACTTAATACAACATCGCCATTCATTACACTGGCAGCCGACTTGGGGCTCGTCATTTCTAACACTGGCAACCAACGTATCCTTCTTCCCCACTTCTAACACTGTCACTCCAACGTGCTTTATCTGCCCTTCTAACACATTCTAACTATGTTGCGTCAGCTATGATAAATTTATAAATTTATTTAAAAAAAAAATAGATTAACAAACAGAAAACAGTATTAAACTATTTCAGCCTCCCTTGTCCCACTATCATCTTATACCACCTATACATATATTACATTAAACAAATATTTCAAGAAACTAATATTAAATTAACTTTTAAGAGTTTGATTGTCTCAATATTTAATTTGATAAAGGTATAGAATGATAATTAATTATATTGTTGCTCAAATAGAGACAAAAACCACTATAATGTTTAATTTCAACCGCATCCAATAAACTTTCTGAATCAGTTTGTTCATCACATCATTATTTATTTTTACGCAAAATTAAAAATGACAAAAAAATCGATAAAAAGAATAATAAATAATTTTTTTAATTTGCACGATTGCTAATGGATAATAATTCGCCGCAAATAAAGATTAGACCGTGTGCTAAAACTTTTGTTGTAAATGTTTAGAAAATTTTGTATGCGCACCGCCAATAAAAAGAATGTGAAATTATCGCCATTTGTAATAATATCGGTTTTGGTTAACTTAGCTGAGCCCCCTTGATACAAACTTTTAATTTAGACGTATTGTATACTTAACTACTATTGTAAATTACGAATAGACAGTGCTACGAAATTGCAATTCGTGTGCTAGACATCTTCTAAAAAGAAAGCCTTTTCGAAAATCATTTCGGAAATTTGTAATATGATTGTATGAGTAGTTCTGTTTCGACATGTTTGATTACTGGTGAATGTGTTTGTACGTGTATGTGTGTATGTCATTTGCTATGATCTTATTGTGTTATGTCTCCTTTAAGTATGTATGTGTGTATGTAATTTGCTATGATCTTATTGTGTTATGTCTCCTTTAAGTGTGTATGTGTTTATCTCATTTGCTAAGATCTTATTGTGTTATGTCTCCTTTAAGTGTGTATAATAATAATAATAATAATAAATGTTTATTCCGGTATGTGGGGAGGTTAGTGCAGTCCCACACATTCCATACAAAATGTATGTGTGTATGTCATTTGCTAAGATCTTATTGTGTTATGTCTCCTTTAAGTATGTGTGTGTATGTCATTTGCTATGACCTTATTGTGTTATGTCTCTTTTAAGTATGTATGTGTGTATGTCATTTGCTATGACCTTATTGTGTTATGTCTCCTTTGAGATATTCATTTATTATTGTAATTTTAAATTTAAGTAGGAAATTAATTCTGGCCAAGCAATGAAGGATTCAAAATTGTTTTCATTTTAAGTCTTCTCTTGACTGATCTGTTTTGTGAAATAAAATCAAAATCGGTATTTTTAACATGTTTAATTTACTGAAATCTCTCTTCCGATTTATTTTATTTCTGTTTTAAATTTAGTTCTCCACTGTCAAATTTATGCTTGGGTTTACAGATACATTTGTATTTGGTAATTAATTCTTATATTAATGTATGTCTAAATTATAATATGACTAACTGTAATAGCTATATTTTTGAAAGGTTTGCAGCCTTGTAAGGAAGTGGTGGCACCATATTGCGAATTAGATGTTTAAGGCATTTTTTTAGGTGAAAGCGATCTCCAAACTCATAACACATAATATTTCATATTATAACATACTTATACATTTTGCTTTTGGACACTTCATCCTGTCTCATTACAAATTCTACTCATTGGCAAAGAGAATGATAAGTATAAGAACACCGTTTAGGCAGGATATTCATGAAAATAAACAAAAAACTCCAAAAAAAGTTTTGTATTTGTAAATAAAAAAAATAAAAAACATATTTTTTTCAGTTTAATTTATTTTCAGTCAAGAATGATTCTTTTTATTACAGGTTATATATATTTTAAGGAAAAAATGTGTAAGTATATGAATATATAATATGTATGAAATCTCTGAAATTTATTTTTCCTTTCCCATCCCAAGAGACCATTTTATTCAAACCACATCTCGGACCTTTTTAACCTTATCTTCTTGAGTGCCACATATCATCGCTATACTGCTAAAACTGTATAACTGACAAATTATTCAGGAGAGGGGATTTAAAGATCTTGCTTTTTTACATCTCCCTAGGAATTATTATAATTCTTACAAATTTATGTTTTATTTTTATAAAATTGTTCATTTTGCAATAATAAAAATGCTTTTGGTCAGCACAGGATCTGCCATACATTCATACTGTGCAAAAATATAGACGCAATCCCTAAAGGGGTGCCGTGAAAATACATATCGTAAATATTCCCTAAATCCAAATTGTCATAACATGGGTTAATTTAGGCCCGAGTCATATCTGATTGTACATAATAAGATAAACCCTAGCAAGTACTATTTGTACAGGTGATTTTTCACGAAAACGGCGCTATACAAGTCATCCAAGTATTATTATTATTACTTTATTTCTTTGTGCATTGGTATTTTGGCAAAGTTTTCAAAAGAACTTTCAAGGACGCACTGTCCGTATTCGTAACTGTCGCATAACAACTTCCTTTCATAGAAAGATCAGATCCTTGTGTGTGTGTTACTGCAACTGCAAAGGTTGGCTGTTTATGCTCACGGCGACCGGAGGTGACCTTGACGATATGATATTTTCAAGAGCAGACAGATTTCCTTTTAATGAAATTTTTGTCTTGTTCTTATTCTTGTGCCATCCTACTCGTAGGGACTAAACACCTCCTGGTGGATATTTTATTATGTATACCTTCCCGAAAAGATATTGATTGTATGGACCTAGATGCTTGCTAACTTATTTATTATATGTTAGTTAGATCAGTCGCGATCTGACTTTGGTAATTTTATAACTTATTCATATCTTGCCGAAGGTTTTCCGTAGATACTATTTAAGGGCATTACGTAGTATGCACGTTTGCCATTGCATATTGCACAATGCACATGGTTCGGGCCCAGGGATGTACTCCAAAGGGGACATGGCGTGCGGCGGACACAGAGTGAGAGTGGGGCAATGTGACAATTGGTTCGACCCAAATGCGGTTGAATGTACAATTGTACCTAGTTGGAGTAGGTACCTACCTAATCTAGCGCCGCGCATTGCACAAGGCAACCTATTTTCGGTACATGAAATTTTGATAACGGTACGAGCGGATTAGAGTCACGGAAAAATTGAGAAAATGTACTAAAAAGATAATTTCGTTATTCAGGTCACTTTTATGATAGCCCTCTGCGATGAAATGGTGTCGAAACATTAGAGTTTTATAATTCAACGTGAAATACGAGTATTGGACGACAATTAGGTTTGTTACAAGTTCACAATGTTTACTAACAAGATGATTTAGAGCAGGTTTTGATTACTCATCTCGAGTTGTTTCTTGAACGATGCGTTTTACCGCTACTACCTATGCTACTTTCTTGATAGTGGTGGTGTCAGAGGTCAGAGGTCAGAGGTAAGAGGTCAGGATTCTCCAAGTTTGAAGTACTAAATCACGTTGCCCGAACACTGAACGAGGCTCTCGTAGAAGTAAATTGGATTGAGTCATGATTTTAGAGCGGGTAACCGTAGCAGATCAGCCTATTTAACCGATTGAGTTCATTAAACCTTTGTTCCCATCGGCATTCCCTCATTCACCAAATATATTCTATAGATGCGCAATGTCATTGATCAGCCATTGAATGACAATAGACAATAGGATGTTTGAATAGCTATTGATTTAGCGAGCGTTGCCGGCTGGCGCGGTGCACGAATCATGACTGATGACTGAACAATTCCCCAACATAAGTTCCTCCATTACCCGCGTTGGTTGCTGGAGCGATCTTATGTGCACTGACGTTTCTTCTTGTTTGATACCATCCTGTGCATCTGAGATGTGAATAACTTGATGCATACGTATTATATAACACAGTTTAGGACACAACTTATAAAATCACACTTAAGCAAAATATAGCATTGGGTAAGTTAGTACACAAAATGAAAATAGTCAACTCATGTCCGTAAACTATAGAGTCCCCTAGGGACCATAATTGAACCATTATTTTTTCAATATACTCGAACGACATTTATAAATTAAACTGAATTGGAGACATTTTCTTATTCGCACACAACAATGTGATTTCCTACAAGGGAAAAACTTACAAACATGAATTAAATTGAATAGTCACAAATAAATTTAAACGATTTAATTCTCGGCCTATGAAAAATAATATGTAATCTATTTGTTGTTTTTTTTTTTTAAATATGCACCTTCTTCATTAATCATAACTGCCTAAGGGTTAGTAGCTGAGTTCACAAATGCGTCTGGTTCCCATCCAGACGTCGTGTGTTCAATTTATTTGCCTAGTCAAGTCCTCGATCATTTTTCCCATTTATAATGTGATGGCCGTAGGAGCGTTTCAAATATTGTAAAGTTATTCGTAATCACTTAATGTTGGTGTTTCTTTACTGAAAAGCCGCGACACAAAAAAATATACCTAAGTGCGTAGACATGTAACGTAAATTATCAGATTATTGCATAATAATAATCCTTTTATAGATTTAAATTACTAGGTGATGTGTACCCGGCCTTAATAATAAAGTTATAAAGTTGTGAATTATTGCTTATCGTGTGGGTGCCATAATTGATCTGAAATCCATCTACTATCTCTAAACAATGAAACAAAAAAAACTTTATAACAGTTCACAATCAGAGAACAACTTTGAATATTTTCATGCCGTCAGCGTACACTACATAACGTAATTTTGAAAACATGATCCAATGTCGTTTATATATATGTTTAACATGAGCGAACCGAGGTGAGATACTTGGGGAACATCCGATATTACCTCGATAGACCTTCTACTAATGTAGGACTTAACCGACTTAATCCATCCAATATAAATCCATGTATACCAAGTAGAATAAGCTTTTTTCAAAGAATTGAGTGAATTACGCAGGCAAAGGCCTCAGAGAAGCCTGTATACATAGTATACATAGGTTGTAGGGCGCCCTCGTGGCTGCCTGCGGCTTTTTATAATCGCTCCTAGTTTATCTTGGAAATATTGGAAAGTTCTTAATTTTTCCGGGGTTAAAATAGCGTTAAATAACCGCAATAATTTTTAGGTTACATTTATAAAAATTACATAATTTTAGTGCTGCCGTCTCGGGTTTAAATCAAGTTTATAATAAAAACCCAAATATTTTAAGTTGAAATCTGCTTCGTTCTTCTGAATTAACGCATCGGGCATTGGTCACCATATACTAGTGAAGTGTCAAAAGTGACTGATTTACAACGGGTATTCGGGCTAGGGTGGTTGTAAAAATTATTGTATACATCCGGGAAGTGCCCGACCAGCGGCTTCTCTGCGACCCGCTGTGGACCGACCCCGACAAGGACACTGCCGGCTGGGGCGAGAACGAGCTTCACCTTCACCTTCAGCATTGAGATAATGGCCAAATTCCTCAACAAGCACTACTTTGACCTGATCTGCCTTGTGCATCAGGTGGTAGAGGACGGGTATGAGTTCTTTGCCAAGAGGCAACTGGTCACCCACTTCTCGGTGCCCAACTACTGCGGGGAATTCGATAATGCAGGTGCAATGATGTCAGTGGACGACACGCTAAAGTGTTCCTTCCAGATCCTGAAGCCAGCCGACAAGCGCGACGGCGCTCCTGGCGTACGTGCAGACCAACACCAACCGTCCCGTCATGCCGCCCAGGGGCGTCAAAAAGACAAAGAAGATCTGAGGGCCCTATGGATCAGTCCCCCCGGCCCCCGTCCTCCCCAGGCGCACCCCCCTTTTAAGAGTATTCTGTGTTATTTATCCTAAAAATACATGGATAATAATTCATTTTCTTTGCTTAAATACCTTCTTAAATATAATGGAAACAATCACTCTATCATTTGTATTAGCGTCTTGCAATATATTGTAAGGAATAAATAGAGTAAGCTTATTTTTTCTCAATTTAACAGGTATGAAAACTTAGACTAAGCTGTATTTAGTTTTGATAATTTAACTGCATCTCTTTGTATATGGTCTATAAATAATGTGTAATGATAGCCTGTCCAAAAAGAGAAAAAAAATGTAAAAAAAAAATTATAAAAACTTCATAGAATAGATGTATAGGAATAAAATAAGAATAGGAAGTAATATTTGTACAGCGCCCTTGAGGTGATTTTTCACAAAAACGGCGCTATAAAAATCATCCGATTATTATTATTATTATCAAACTACTCCTTGTCGTTCATCTTACGATGCAAGAAGTTAGTGAAAAAGATCAGGTTGAATTTTGTAGACCGACCTCCCATAATTCCGTTCTGATTCAATGAGATGATTATGGAAACAGTCGAGTATAATTGATCTAATTGCTTAGAAAATTGGGAAGTTGGGAAATAGAACGGTAGTCTTCAACGTCATGTTTATTGCCGTTGATAAAGATATGCGTGATAACGGCTGATTTACGTTTGAGAGGAAATGTTCCTTCAGTTAGTGATTGTATCAGACGTTTGGCACACAGGCGAACTGTAGAGGCAGCTGATCCCAATCTGCAAAGTGGGCTAGAGGGGAGGAAGACACAACCTATCATTCTCTTGCGAAGAGGAATGATGGGTTTTGTCGTTTATTTGTCGATACTGACAAATTAACGACTTTGAATTAGCACAATATATATTTTTGTGCAAAAATTTCCTATTTGTGCAAAGTGCACAAGTTAGAACTTTGCGGGCCTTGTCCGTGGTTGTCAAAGAAGTCAGTGAAAACAGAACGAGGTGGAATAGCCGAGGTAGAAAAGTGTTTGTCCGGGCGAGCGTGGCTGGCTGACTGACAAATAGCCATTTTGTGTTCTATCCCGAGCGGTGGTTGAATTTTCGCGACGCTATCAACACATTTCCATGCCTGTAGCATCGCGAAAGTTTATCCTGTGTCCCTAGTATACTCGCTATATCCCCGCCACCTGCACAATATATTTGCATAAGTTTGCACAAAATGACAACATCTCTTTTGGCTAGGGGAGCCGGACCAGTTACGAAATTCAAATATTTATTTTCAGCTTTGTCCCGGCCCCGTACAAGTGCTGACAATATAATTAATTAATCATTATTCTGGAACAGACCAAGAAATCCAGACGTCCGACACAGTGATTATTTATAAATGGCACAAACCAGAAGACCGATACATTTACTACAGCTGTCAATTCCAGGTCCTTTTTTGAGGGATATTGAAAAGCGATGTCTTCCTTCATTTTGATTGAGGCTATTAAGAGAAATCTCCGTATTAACATCGTGTGTTGGAATTTCATTTGTAAAAACTATTGAGAAGTAATCAGCAAACAAGTCTGTAACTTCTTTACAGTCGAAAATTGAGCAAGAACATAAATAATTATTTAAATAAATGCCAGGATTAAATAGTAACTCCAATAACATGTGTTTTCCAATATTATGTCCTCTGCATGCAAAACCGTATATAAATAATGCTAATATACAGTATTTATCTCAAGTGACCTACCAGGCAAGTATATAAATGATGCTAATATACAGTATTTACCTCAAGTGACCTACCAGGCAAGTAATGTCCTATATAATATTATCTGCCTGTAGATAAAATAACAACATATAAATTTTAACACGGCATCACGTTTATTGGTAAAATGCATCGTACATATATAGTTTGGTATTACAGATCGATGCAATTTGTTAGCTGTAAATTGTAATAATGGATTGTCTATAGTTAGTGATATGATAGAGCATTGGAAAATATATATATTTGTACGGAGCCCTCGAGGTGATTTTTCGCTAAATAGCGCTATACAAATCATCCAAATATTATTATTGTATTGTAACCTTGCATAATGCAATACTTTAAGTTCTTATAATAGATTGTCTATGAGAAATAACATTAAATGAAATTATTTGTACAGCGTCATTCAGGTGATTTTTCACAAAATATTCATATTATTATAATTATTAATGTCTTGTGTCTAGTACAGTTTCTCGTGCGCGGTAACTTATAGCGAATTAGTTTTTCTTGCACAAACAACTTCGAACAACGTCCGTGTATTTTGTAGGTATTGTACTTCACCTACACACATTCACATTGTACAATAAATTGTATACGACGCTACGTGGGTATACACTTGTACCAATACACATTCACTTTCACATGTTACCCGGAAGATATTTTGTCTACTTTTCAGATTTCACGGTCATTTGCAACACGTTGAATATTATGGCGAAGGTTGCAGCTTCGCGTAGCCTTCGGGAAGCGAGTGTTTCGGTGACGAGAAAATGGCTCGGAAATTACACAGCCAGTAGGTGGGTTGCTTGCTTTCCGTCATCGGCGGAGGTAATAATATCTAGAGATTTAACCATCGTAGTATGAACCGTAAATGTCTTTTCAATTTGGTGGTCACTCCGATTTATTTTAGGTGCAATTGCTCAATTCCAAACAGAAACGAAAACCTTCCAAATGACAATACCAAGACACTGTCGTGTTAAATAGAGTTGAGAAATCTTGCGTGACTTAAAGGACAATGATAGCAATTGAAAGCCTTTGTTGGAAAACTCCAAGGTTACTGGTGCAATAGAAGACTGCAATACGTCTACATTGTCACCGAAAATGACCAGACTGTTTTCCAGCGCATTAGGCTCGGCTGAAATTCAATAATTTAGAAATGACATGAATATAAGTAAGGACAACCAATAAGCAAGGTGAAGACGCGATGATGAAACTCTGCGCGGGGAAACCATTCCAGTTAACTTTACTGCTGACTGCTGTTAAAAGGTTGCGACACGATATTAACTTGTGTATTCGAGATGCTAGGAGTGGGTAGGAACACCGTATTCCGTATCGACGCATTCATTATTGATGGCTTCTCCCATCTCTTCGCTTGGCGCTTGGCCTTGCTTTGCTTTTTAAGATGGAAGGAATTAGATTAGCAATAAATTGTGAGATTGGACGCACCATTATTTAAACCATTTTCTGAGGCTCTAGCAGCGCCGGATCTGCCATACGTTCATACTATGCAAAAAACATAGGCGCCATCATGGGGCCGAAATTATTCCTTAAATCATTAATAATAATAATAATAATATTTGGATGATTTGTATAGCGCCGTTTTTGTGAAAAATCACCTCAAGGGCGCTGTAAACCTACACCTACAATGTCTCATAACATGGAATAAGTATTTCTTATATTACTCTGGCAACATTACAACCCCTCTTTAGGTCTTTAGGGCGCCAGAACGATCGTCAAGAAATATGTGGAAAAGTTTTTTTGTCACGGATATTTTTTTTATGAGTTACATAATATTTGGTCGACCGCAGAGCTTGTTTATTCGTCATTTAGCGACGTTGCGCAGCCAATAACTAATCAGGATTCCAGATTTTTGTTCCCAGCATTCAAATGGCACAGTTAGAGATGTTCAATAATTGTGGAGGTGACTTTGCGGTCACTGGATCTCAAGATGTTATTTTTCAGAGAAGCCAAAGGGTTGTTTTTTTAATCACGTTATTATAAACAAAAATATCATTAATGTAATTTCCGTATACCGAGAATTGGTTCAAAAAGCAGCTAACATATATATAGGTAACCGGAATTGCAATTAAAGTGACTAACCTCCTTTTTAGATATTACCCATCTCTAGCCAGGCGGGCGCGCTGTGAAAAACAATTATTATTTTCTGACAGGAAGCGATCACTTTGTTGTTAGAGATAAATTGATTTTATTACAAATATTTTTTTGTTTTAGCACCACTTTATTAAATACACAAATCAACCAGTTTCAACCAATGTACTCTGTACATCGTGTTTTTTTTATTTACCTTAATTTTCTTGAACGTGTAGACGTCGATGGCTGAATTAAAAAAAAAATGGGGGGGCGTAGTCGGTACTTACTGCACAAGGCGCGAGGTACCGTGGCACCGACCCTGGGCTCCAGACCGCCATCGTGCGTTTTAATAAAAACTTATATATTACATTTTTACTATATTTTTTCCCTTTTATTTTTGTATAGTGGTACTTAATGTGAACTAAACTTGTCAATTTGAATGTCCTAAAATGGGATTTGTTCCTAGTTGGGCAGTCAAAGCTTCCTTCAATGTTGATGTTAAATATTGTGTATTGCAAATAAATAAAAATTATTATTTTTATCATATTCCAAAAGACGTAATATTTTTTGTTAAAAATGACGCATTTAAGTAATTATTCAACTTAGGTCATAATAAACTAATATTGTTGACTTACAATATACCTTCATTTATCATAATTAATCGTCATTCTGCATCATAATATACGAATTCAAGGGTATGAGAAGGGTGGTGGACATTTCAATACCTTTTAGTTTTCAAAACAGGAAAAGGTAGAATACACAGGTAGGTACCTACTACGTAAAATCGTAAACTTTTTAAATTGCACCTGATTACGTTGTCCGACAGGAGAGTTATGCCAGACCTAGTTGTATTACATAGAATTTTTAACAACCTAATTGATAGCCCTGCCATCCTCGCCACTATTAATTTAAATGTACCGACGAAGAACACAAGACAAAGTGTAACATTTTTCTGCAACACTTACACAACCAAGGATTAGTCTCATCCATTAACCAATAGGAATCACGATGTTGGCAAAAGGTTTGGAGGCGTTGTTGATGTATTTATTGACTCCATTTATACAGTAAAGCGTCATCTATACTAGTACACTGATGAATCCTAGAAATTAAGTATTGTAGCGTTAATGATTTGTGATATAATTTTTTTTTCTATTTTATGTGACTGTTAAACGTTTGAAAATTTGTTCATTACTTTATGATTTAGAATCTCCATGGACTTGGAATGTTTGACAGCTCTTTACATTATGTTCAAAAATCCACGTAAAAGAAGAGATGGGCGTATAATCAAATAAATAAATAAATTAAGGTAAGTTTGTATTACAATTGTTAACAAAAATAATAATAACGTTTTTTTATATTATTTTTTTTAAGACAAAATAACAAATAATGATATCCTCGCTGGAATTTACCGTGCTATGGATTTCACTTGCAAAATATTAAATTACATTATATTCAATTGATGTGCTTGTTGAAAAACGTTCTAAGGTTAGGTTTTTTAAGTGCAGTTGAGTGGTTTCGGCGTTAGTCTGTATTTGGTGTTAATATATTCTCTACTTCAGATCTCCCTATGTAACGTATCCAGTATTTTATTTGATTTTTAAATTTATTCCGGTTGTTTGATTAATTTGTGTTTGTGGTTCCTTGTTGTATGTGTTTATGACTCTGAGATGTGAATTTATTTGTCTTTTCAACTTTTAAATTGTAACTTAAAAACCCGGCGTCGTGAAAAAAGTAATATTGATTGTTCTTTTGTTGGGTTCTGGCTGTGAGTGGTAATGCCACGATAATACTCGCACCGCGTGAGAGCGAGAGTTTCTTGATGTATCCGGTCCAAGACTCGAGTTCCCGACCAACCAACAGTACAAATGTATGGTGGTGCCGATTAAAACATTCTCTTAGATTGTTTGTAAATGTCTGATAAATATTAATAATAAATAGTAATAACCTCGTAGTTTCACAAACATATTTATAGTAAAACTAATTGTCTGTGATTCTCCGTGGTTGTACCTGCCTAAACTCGACAATACAATATTAACTAACTAACTTACCATCATGCCGTTTCACCGCAGGGGTAGGCAGAGAGAACGGACCGCCAAACAACTCGATCTCGGCATACGCTTCTCGCTTCATTTACATTCGTACATCGTCTCATACATTCCCTTATATTATTCCGACTTCTGACATGGTCCGACTCAAGTATTTGATTCACTTGATCGTGCCATGTATTTCTTGGGCGTACCCAGCTTCTTCTTCCATTCAAATTCGCATCGTATATTCTCCTTACATTCCTTTCTTCGTTCATTCGCTCCACATGTCCGAACCATCTAAGTGTCCCTTTTTTAATCTTACTCATTACGCTTACATCAATCAGCCTTGAATTCTTTACGAATCTCATAATTTTTCACACGATCATTCATGGTTTTACCACACATTCGCCTCAGAGATCTCATTTCTACAGTATTCAGTTTACTTTCATCCTTCCTCTGCGGGTTCCATGCCTCACTGCCATACCAGCAGGGTTGGTATCAACACTTCATTGTGGACTGCTAGCTTCGCCTCTTTGGACAACTTTTGTTTGCGCCAACCGCTTTCATTCCTCCATAATTTAGCCTTATATAAATTAGACACGCCTATGATGATTTTATATAAAAAAATTCTACAGATGACCTTTTTTAAAGATACGCCATCTTAGAAATGCGTAAGAATACTATCGAACATCTGAGATATATGTTATCTTTTTAAAAGGTTTGCAATCTTTGGAACACAGACGTTATATGCGAATGCTATCCTTGCTGTACCAGTATTTTAATGGAAGATGCTCCGAAGAACTAGCGTCATTGATCCTTTCGGCGCCGGTGCACAGTCGGGAAACACGTCAAATGCGCGCCCAACGGAAAAATAACAAAAACAAAAAAATCTTTTTTATGTCGAACCTGGAGAATTGTGGTTTTCCAACCGGGAACCTGCATCGGGCGCACTTCAAGTGGGGGAGGAAATATCTCGATTTCTTGATCGCCAGCACCAGATCACGGTTGCACATCTATCACTGCTTACAACAAACAATTTACTAAAGTTACTTTTTGTACTTACTGAATAAAATATATTTAATATGTTATTAACTATTTGCTGCACCCTCTTCGGGCTGCAGCCCGGAGTTTTGTCGTCGGCTCATAAAGCAGAGTGATAATAACTCTTTATTATCTTTTTTCAGTACTTAATTTTAAACGCATTTTTTTCATCATAGTACCAACCAGTACTTATCAAACTGTAATGCATAATTGTTTTACTCTATAATATTTGTTTTCCTCATCTCTTTATAAGTACTTAACTATTACACTATACTCATATTATCTGGTAACGATTACTCTATACTTTTTTTTCTTGTCTCCTTGAACTTAAATATTATTCTATATTAATTATTATACTGTACTCAAGTTATCTGGTATACGCAATTGTATTTTTTTCTTCAGTACTATTCTTCACATCTCCTTACACGTAATTATTATACTTTTTTCTAGATGTATCATATTACCATACTATGTCAACACTAGCTTTTTCCCTTATATTTTTGTATAATGGCACTTAATATGAACTAAATTTGTCAATTTGACTGTCCTAAAAGGGGATATTTTCCTCTTTGGGCAGTCAAAGCTTTTTACTTTTTATTGTTAAATTATGTGTGTTTCAAATAAATAAATAATTTATTAAAATAAACCTTTTTATTTTTAAATGAAAACAATATATATTTTACTTCGAGATACTTAATTAGAATTTACCATTTTTGTCAAATAGTTTCGGGTACCCCAACGTTTTCCAGACAGTAATATTATAATTATATTATCATTTAAGTATAATTTCTAGCCACAAAGTTATTGCTCTTTTTCATAAATCTTTTGTTTCCACTTACTTTCATTTCTTAACCCTATTCATCCGATAAATGGTCAATAAATTAGGCCTACGCTCCGAATATGTATATTTCGCTTTCCGAATTAGATTTTTTTATAAATTCTATTTTTTTTTTATCTAACTCGTTACTTGCATTTATTTTTAAATCAATTTATGCTAAATGAATTGAGATGAAATTTCTAACCAACGAAAGCAGCCTAGTGTTACCCGCGGAAAATTTTTATTTTCCGGTGAGTGGTCGCCTTTGTGGAAATTTATTCGTTGACGTTGCTCTACTTATTCCTTCTCGTCACATGGGAGGAGTGAACAGGAACAAGGTGGTGTGCAACTAAGCAGATATTTGAATGCCCGAAACAAGAAATACCTCTTCAGATTTGGATTTGAGGCAGTTTTGGGAGAAGGAGTGAACGGTGGGGATTGATAGCTAGTAGGTAGGGATTTGAATGCCAGAGACAAGAAATATCTTTTCAGATTTGAATTTAACGCAACTTTGGGTGAAGGCGTGAACGGTGAAGATTGATAGCTAGTAGGTGGAGATTTTAATGCCAGAGACAAGAAATATCTTTTAGATTTGAATTTAACGCAACTTTGGGTGAAGGCGTGAACGGTGGAGATTGATAGCTAGTAGGTGGAGATTTTAATGCCAGAGACAAGAAATATCTTTTCAGATTTGAATTTAACGCAACTTTCGGCGAAGGCGTGAACGGTTGGCATTGATAGCTAGTAGGTGGGGATTTTAATGCCAGAGACAAGAAATATCTTTTCAGATTTGAATTTAACGCAACTTTCGGCGAAGGCGTGAACGGTTGGCATTGATAGCTAGTAGGTGGGGATTTTAATGCCAGAGACAAGAAATATCTTTTCAGATTTGAATTTAACGCAACTTTCGGCGAAGGCGTGAACGGTTGGCATTGATAGCTAGTTGGTGGGGATTTGATGGGCCTGAGACAAGAAATTCTTAAGTTTGTATTCGATACAAGCTTGGAGTATAAAGTCTTTTTATGTTGTATTAAATAACAAGTCACTTTGTTTTTAATCCAATTTTATTTTTTAATTTGTCGACTAGTTTCGATTCTGCCGAATCGTCTTCAGGACATAGAACATACTAATTAAATAACATGAGTGTGCAGTATATATATAAAGTGAAAATGGGGAAAGAGAGAAACAATATTAAGAGTGAGACAACAATATAACAATAAAATAAAAATAAAAAACGTACAATACCAAATACCTAATTACATGTACTATGGGAAAAAACCATGAAAGATAAAGAAGGTAGAGATAAGATAGAGAAGGTTTGAGTAGAGGGATAGTTGGAGGGGAACGGAAATAGGTCTAAAATGGTAATATAAATAATTTTTTTTCGATTATTTAGTATATGGCTATTATTATTTTTTACTATTTTTTTATTTCAAGGGCTTCTAAGTTGTTTAGCCGTAGGCCTATTCCATTTTTGTGTAAAATATTTATTCCCGTAGTTTGGTCAAAAGAGCGATTACAGCTTATCAAATTCTTTGATTCTAACATTAAAATTACGGGCGGTTTTACCTTTGTAAAAGGAAGGACAATCATTACATGAGTTTAAAAATTCCTTTTTATTTAAATTTAAATTCATTCTTAAAAATTTCTCTGATTGAGTAATCCGCAAAATTGTCATAACCCTAACTGTGACTTGCTGTTAATTTTCCCAAAAATAAATAAAATAAAGTAACAGTGAACAATAATCATTGAAAATTCTTATTACCGAGTCTGTGCAGCCTTGGATAGGCGAATTTTCAAAATAATTATTTGCAGACTCAGGAACATTATACAGAGCCGTCTGTCGTGTATCACGGTTGCTAATCGCGGAAGATAACAACGCTGGTTAAATTCGGGGCGCCCAATCTGCCATTAGTTTTTTGGAAGAGAGATGACAAATCGTATGGGTTTAGTACGTTCATTAATTTAAAATGTTTAAATGGAAAAGAAAACTTAAAATAATAAATCTCAAAAACTTACGTTGCACTCTCGCAATTTTCAGTTGTTAAACCTTATGAAATGGAGCTCAGTTTATCGAATTATTCTGGAGGTTGCTTCTCACCAACCCAGTAATTAGTAATTTAAAGATATTCATCAATTTAAAATCTTTAACCGTCCTCAAAATAAATTATTTCATATCCTTATTAGTTAAATCGTTTATATGAGGAGCGAATGTTAATTTATATGAGGAGCGATTGTTAAATTGCTGACAAAAAATATACAAAGGTCCTTAATTTTCATGAGTACGTTTAGGTAAATTTTGTTGATGCTGCATTAATACATACATATTTTTTTTTGATTTGGCCTAAAGTTATCGTTTAACATTTTTATAATATTGAGAAACAGTCCATTACGAGTGCACCACTCCTGTCCACCACTCCTGTAGCCTCACAAGATTTAATATTGAGAAACAGTTCATTACGAGTGCACCACTCCTGTCCACCACTCCTGTAGCCTCACAAGATTTAATATTGAGAAACAGTTCATTACGAGTGCACCACTCCTGTCCACCACTCTTGTAGCCTCACAAGATTTAATATTGAGAAACAGTCCATTACGAGTGCACCACTACTGTCCACCACTCTTGTAGCCTCACAAGATTTATTATTGAGAAACAGTTCATTACGAGTTCACCACTCCTGTCCACCACTCTTGTAGCCTCACAAGATTTAATATTGAGAAACAGTCCATTACGAGTGCACCACTCCTGTCCACCACTCTTGTAGCCTCACAAGATTTAATATTGAGAAACAGTTCATTACGAGTGCACCACTCCTGTCCACCACTCCTGTAGCCTCACAAGATTTAATATTGAGAAACAGTTCATTACGAGTGCACCACTCCTGTCCACCACTCTTGTAGCCTCACAAGATTTAATATTGAGAAACAGTCCATTACGAGTGCACCACTACTGTCTACCACTCTTGTAGCCTCACAAGATTTATTATTGAGAAACAGTTCATTACGAGTGCACCACTCCTGTCCACCACTCTTGTAGCCTCACAAGATTTAATATTGAGAAACAGTCCATTACGAGTGCACCACTCCTGTCCACCACTCTTGTAGCCTCACAAGATTTATTATTGAGAAACAGTTCATTACATATTTAAAAAATAATTTTATTGATTAAAATAAAAAAATTCAAAAATTAATATTAAATGACAAGCAATTGAAGACTCCATATTTATATGATATGAATATTAGAATAATAATAAGTGTGTTCTAAGGCAGTCATATTTTGAAACACAGGTTGTATGTTTTTGGCTAATTTAATTAATATATATTTTTTTGAATTAGTATAAAAAAAAAAATTCGCTTTTGTTTAGTTTAGGCAATAATTTTAACTTAAGTTCATAAAAGAAATTAGGGTATTCACGATCAAATTAATTATCAATACGGATATTATAATAATGTTCGTACTCAATAATATTATTATTCTTAGAGTAGAAGTTTATAAAAAGGTACATACTTTTTTACTTATGTTTAGTTATGGTTTACCATGAATAGAATATACAATTATGTACGGTAAAGATCATCTTTGTTTTGACATATGATATTCTAACCTCAAAACTTATCAAAACCGACCGGCCATAGATTTAGAACATTTTTGCGGGCTTTGAAAAATTCAAACTTTGAAAATTATTTTAACTATGAAAACTAACTTGAGAAAAAAAATGTCCTGGAATTCCTTTTTGTGATAATGATTTATTTAGAATAGATGAGCTATACAGGGCTCAAGGTTTTCATCAAACGTGTGCATTTGTGAAAATAAAAATTCATTAAAATTCTGAATTCTTGTAAAAAAATAATAAACATCAACACAGACATAACCATTGTACAAGAAGAAGAAATGAAATAAGACTTCCCTTTCGAAAGAAAACAAAATCGCGAAACTCATTACTACATAATGAGGAATGAACTGCGCCTGATTTGAATGATCAAAGACTCAACAGAATTCAGAACTAAACATAAAACTCATATTTTCAGACAATCATATCATAAAAGGAAGAAATACACGAGTAAATTGCTTAGCTAGACTAACCGGTTAGTGCTTACGTAAATTCACTTATAGAAATAGTAAAAAAAAAATCACGCATCGGTGCACAAATGCGTCCACAGCCCGCAATACTGTAAATAACTAAAAGTGTCAAAAAAATGTCTATATTCGTTAATTTCCGTTTAATATTTTTGGCATAGTAAAAAATCTGACTGAATACCATTGATTCGTTCGGACTACCCTATACATATAAGGTACATGCATTATTAAATATATCGCTAATCAATGTTTTTCTACAAAAAAATTAAATCCTACAAAACGATAATTTAAAAGTGCATAAAAAAATGTTTCAATTTAAAAAATATATACTTAATGGTAATAAGAATAACAATATCAGATTAAGAAGAGTTTGCAAGTAATTTGGTGATGCAATTCCTTTTTTTGTTTATTAGACATGTGTTGAAGTTTTCATATAAAGATTTTATCTTGTTTTGTATTATTTGTTGAGAGGTTTCCATTAGAAAGATGTTGAATATGAGAAGTGCGAGGTAAGATTTATGTTTATTGGCAAAAGTGAATTTAATATTGGGTACTTGAAAATGATTGTAAGATTCAGCTCTTGTGTTTTGTGAGTGAGATATGCAGGAAGGTGATGATTTTACACAATTTTGACTGCCTCCATGGTCGAGGGGTTAGGATCTCGACTACGAATCCAATGGTCGCGGGTTCAAATCCCGGCGTGCGCAAGTAAATTTTATTTAATTAATTTGTGCTGTTTCACAATTAATTAAGTTTAAAATAACATATAGTTTATTTGCGCACGTTCCAGAGTGGAATATACTCTCAGTATCGCCCTTGTGAAAGACCGCCATTCAGAATTGAAAAGTTGCTTGAAATGGCTTTTAGCTGTGTTTGGTGACCAGATCTGAATAGCCAGGTATTTCCCCATCTTCCTCTTCCCCTTCTCCTTCCCATCCACAATACCTTCAGCCTCACAATATTTCCCAATTAGGGATGCCATAGTCTCACTGGCTCCAGACGGTTGGGAACAGTTGGGACTCTTGTGCGGTATTCATGTAAAAAAAAAATGTAATATAGATACATTTTTTAAAATAATTTTTATTTAATTTTGTTTTATTTTAATCGTTTAATGGCATAATTTTTCTTATTGTTTTAAAAATATAAGATAGTTTCCGGATTCTCTTTACAAGTAGGTTAATATGGAGTTCCTAATTTAGTTTGCGGTCCACTGTTAAGCCTCTAGATACTTAATATTATCCGTGTGTTATAAATATACATTTTACATTAGAAACAATAATAATTTCGAGAATATTGTACCTATTTATTTAAATATTTTTCAGCAAAATTTTGTTTTCTCTAATTTGTAGAAAATAGATATTTGTTCCTTTTAATGACAGATCTCTGAAAACATACTAAATTTTTGTAATTTTTCTCATGATTGTTTTAATAATAATGTAAAATGACAGTGCGTTGTGCCCCATGCGCTTTCTCCGTTCGCCGTGCGCTTGCCCTGTGCCCCGTGCACTTGCCCCGTGCGCCGTGAGCCGTGCGCCATGCGCCATGCGCCAAGTTTCCAATTCCTTGACCCACACACAGATGGCGCTAGTTCTAGTGACACTTTACAAAAACAATCCAGCATTTCAGCTCCCACTTCCCAACTGCAATCTCTCCAAGGCAACACGTGCCGCACTATTCTGGTCTCTGTTTGGCGCCTTCGCCTATGTGACGTGCGAAGGAACGGACAATATTCCGATTGTATTCTATTTCGCTACTAGCGGTCCGTTTCCCGAATTACGTCGAGGGCACTATTACACGTGGAAGCTTTTCAAGTAATAATAATAAATGGTTAACTTTTCTATATCGCCGTTTAGTGATTAAAATCACCTCAAGGGCGCTATTTTGTTAAACGCTCGATGTCGGATTCATGAGAAGAGGTCGTTTCGCCGACTCGTTTTCGTGTAAATCGGCTCGTATGTGGGACGAGCTACCGGCATCTGCCTTTCCTCCAACATTTAATCCGGGCTTCTTCGAAACCCGCATTAATAAATCCATTCCTGCAGCTCCTCCTTAACCTACCTCACAACTTTACCCAACCGGGTAGGGACATAGTTACCCTGTACGTGCTCTATACATACAGGGGCGCTCTTGTGAGGTGTCATATAAAAAAATAAAAATAAGAAATTGAGATAATACGTTAATAAAAAAATGTGTAGGATCTACACTTTTTGCTCCCGCTCGTTCCAGAGTGCAAGACCCTATCAGTAGTATCTATGCTAGTTTGGTATCCACAAACATCATGTGTGAACTTATCATGAATATTTCCTAAAAGTATGCATGTATGCGTACCCACCTACATATAATATTATATTATCTATCTACGCAAATAACGCAACTAAACTCTTAATAAAATAATTAAAAATACTTTTTTTTCACCACTTTATTAATATATACATTTTAACATGTTTCGAAAAGCTATGCTTTCCTCATCGGGAATATATAGAATACATAAAGAAGCACTCGCCTTCGAAATATCAACATATATGTGTATATTATTAAAGTGGTGAATACAAAGTAATTTTTAATTCAATTAATAATAATGATGCCACAAAGTGAATACCAATTTTTTGAAGAAATTATAAGCTCTTATTACTTATGTAATATAATAATATTTTTGATGTTGAATTCCAAAATGCTTAATTAGCTTTTTAGGCCTGGGCCTCTCCCCGTGAGCTGGCCCGTTGCAACGCGATTGCGCATTGCACATTGCACAATAATCGGAGAGAAAGAGACCTTTGCTACGGAGTACTGTTTGTACCTCACCTATTATAGTGAGTAGTGTGTACTGTGTACACTCTGTGACCTGGACTTGGGTACCAACTGCTACTCCACAGTGCAGGGAGCTAGGTAGCTAGAAAGCGAGAGTACGGCGGGGCGCTGTGATTGGCTAGACCAGACTCGTCGGTGACAAAGGAACTAAGCACATTTTTTGGTATTATGATAAATGTGTTTCAAGTTTTTCTTTTATTCATGCTGCCGTTTTACGTCCAACTTAAGGGGAACGGCTGCGGTGCCTGTTTCATATAAAACTGAATTTTGGATTGGAGGCCAAAATACCCATCCAAAATGAATGATCCATTTTTATTTATTTAAAGGTTTAGTAAATATCCAGTACGGATGAGAAGTATTTTATTTATTTTTGTTTTAATTTTTTAAGTATGTGCCATGAAAAAATATTAAATTTTATAATTTTAGAGGCAGCTTAGAAAATTGTTTGTGGGTTTATCGTACTTCTTAAAAAATATATATAAAAATATATGAAACGGGCACCGCAGCCGTTCCCCTTAACAGATAACCTTCGCGGTAGCTGCGTCTGTCCAAAGTCATTCGTTCCGGATTCCGTAACACAAAGCAAATTCATCTTCTTAATCACGAGTACTAACAACAGTCTCAGTGGTCTAAGTCCAAGATCGTTTCACTATTAATATACCTATTAAAGCATGCTCCTATTATTCTAAGCAAGTTTAAGTGGAATTATGTCGGACGTGTTCGCCTCTACTCGAGAACAGTTCCGCCAGTCTAGTGGTAACCCGTGTATAAGTACAGCCCTTCACATGAAAGAAAGAAATTAAACCAAAAATAATTTTAAAAAAACATATCTGTAAACTAACATAAAAAAAGAAAAAAGCAAAAGCAATTAAAATGAATATAAACATTCGATTAGTTGTCATCAGCAACTAAAGGAAAAAAAAGATTCATTTGATTATATCGATCAAATAGAAACAAGGATAGTACTTCACTATAGATTGTTTGAAAATAATAAAAATAAAACAATTTTAACAAAACGTATCTGTACGAGACGTATAGGCCCGCACAAAGGAGTGTAAGTATTTAGGCACCGGCACATAGGGACGCATCACTATTGTGATTCGCTAGTCCTCCTGAGAAAGGTGTTTGGTAGTTTCCAAGTGGGAATATCGTCGTCCCGAGCGTACTTGATTTGTAGCACCGGCCAGTATACTCGATCGCTTGAGGTGGTGTCAGCTGTCATATGAGCGAGGTTTTCTGCGTATCTGGGAGTGGCATTCAAGGTCACGCTTGGATTGCGGCATATCCGGTGACGGCATTCGGGTCGGAGCGGTCGACGCAAGCTCGTGGGTAGGCTGGGTGGCTGTCGGGCTCGGGATGCGGCATATCCGGAGACGGCATTCAGTTCGGACCAGTCGCCGCAAACTCGTGAGTAGGCTAGGTGGCTGTCGGGCTCGGGATGCGGCATGTCCCGAGATGGTATTCGGGTCGGACCGGTCGCTGCAAGCTCGTAGGTAGGCTGGGTGGCTGTTGGGCTCGGATTTATCCGGGGACGGTATTCAAGTGGAGTTAAGTACGACCACAAATTGTGATGCACGTCTGTAAAATGTATCGAGAGCATCTCCTGTCCCGATCCTATCTTCCTCTTCCTCTCCTCCTTTACTTCTTATTTTGTTTTTTGTAATAAAACATACTTACTTAACCACTTTTAGCATAAGAAACTTTGTTGGCTTACCTTTTGTAAAACTTCCTTTGTATTATTGTACTAAAAGCTGTTTGTTTCTTACAAATAAATAAATAAATGATGGTCGTCGAGTTTCAAGGTGAAGGAGTGTCTCGGCTTGGGTGTTGCTTGGGCAGGGCTGCTGGTGGGAATTCGGGACGTACCCCTGGGTACCGGTTTTATAGGCCGAACGGCAGTTGATTTTTGAAGGATTCAAGTCTTAAATATTGTTGTTGTCCGGACTTTGAATACCTCAAGATATGCTTGTTTACTCCGAGGTCATTCAAATTGTACGTGATGTTTTTGTTTACTTCAATATATGGCACTTGTTTACTCTACGGTCATTCAACTGGTACGTTCAAACATACCTACAAACATGTTATCATCAGCAACTCAAGAACATAATACATAAAGAAATACATAAAAGGGGATATATATAAAAAGAAAATGAAAAACAATTTAATCGGAGCACATCGATCAAGGATAGAAGAAGAGAAAAAAAACTAAGATATTAGAAGCAAAAGCAGGAATAGATGCAAAAAAATAAAGATAGTACTACAAGCAGGTACACAAGTACATTTTTTTATTTTTTATATGAATACCACACAAGAGTCCCAACTGCTCCCAATCGTCTGGAGCCTGTGAGACTATGGCATCCCCAATTGGGGAATTTTGTGAGGATGAGGGTATTGGGGAGGGGAAGGAGAAGGGGAAGGGAAAGGTGGGAAAATACCCGGCTATTCAGATTTGGTCACCAAACACGGCTAAAAGCCATGTCAAGCAAAGTTTTAATTCTGAATAGTGGTCTTTCACCAGAACTATACTGAGAGTGTCTTCCACTCAGGAATGTGCCCAAATATACTATATATTATTTTTCAATGACCTAATTGTGAAACAGCACAAATTAAATAAATAAAATTTATTTAACCACTCCGGGATTTGAACCCGCGACCTTAGGATTCGTAGTCGATAGTCTTAACCCTCGACTATGGAGGCAAAAAAAATAACATACAGGTAAATACACGATCGCCAATGTATCACAATATCTAAAATCATAAGACGAGGACAGGTAAGAGTCATAGGCAATATTCGAGCAGTAGTGAGGAGTGAAACAGAGAAAAGACAAGAGCAATACGTTCGACACCTGGAACAAGATGAGTTTAGTCTAGTTAGCGACTCTAAGCACATGCCATCTCTCCATCCAAACCTTACTTTTCAGACACTTGAAATTCTCATTGTTCGATACTAGGTCGACATCCCATGCCAGTCTAGTTATTCCCCACAGACCATCAAGCAATTCCTCTCTTGCATCCTTCATCAACTCGCAGTGCCACAGATGTGCTTGTCAGTCTGGTTTGTATCACCACATGAGCAGATCGGGTGAGGGGATAGGGTCAAGCTATGTAGCCGTCCCCTGAACTCCCCATGTCTGGATAAAAGTTGGATCATGTGGTGACCCAGTTTGATGTACGCCCCTTCCATTCTGTCTTTAACTGACGAGAAGAAGGTTCATCTTCCCGTATTCGACCTATCCCATCGTTCCTGCCATTCGTTCAGAGTTCGCTCCCGCATCATTTTCGGGCAGGGACACAGCTCCGCCTGGTGTCAATTCAACAGGTGGATAGCAACCCTACCACGTGTCAGTTCTTTTCTGGTCACAACCTCCCTAATTTTCAAGTCGATGGGAAAAATACTAGCTAGAACTAGCAATGCGTCAGAGGCCACAGTTCTATATGCGGTCGAGAGCGCCAACAGGGAAGTACGCTGGCCCCGCTTGAGTGCTAATTGGATCAAAACATTGTCCAAGCGATGCGCCTACATAGACGCAGCGTACGAGACGTACACACCCCTGTATAGGAGAGGCAGAGCCGGAGAACCCAACCCCCATTCAGCCGTAGAGAACCTTCTCAATTTAGGGCTTGGACCCTGCTAGAGACACTTTTGACGTCCGCTAAGAATGAAGAAGATCTATCTAAGATAACGCCCAGGTATCTTGTGTTTTCCACAAAGCGAATAGAGGAGTCACCAATTTTTATGAAGAGATTTCTCCCTCTGCTGGGGAAGCCCTTCATAAGGAGACCCATGGTCTTATGGGTGGCGAAGTTTAATCTGTTTCTATCTCTATCTCAACTGCTTTTCTTCTATCCCCAGAGACTAGAAACAACTCGTCATCAGCGTAGTCGAACGAGATGCATCCTTCAGGCAAGGGTAACCTCAAGGAATCGTCGAAAAGGACGCTCTACATGTCAGGGCCGAGAACCGACCCCTGTGGACAACCCATATCTACTTCGCGTTCAATAGTTACATCCCCACAGGTAACTATAACAGTTCTGTTATTAAAGCAATCGTGAAGAATGTTAAATAAATTCGGCGTGCAATTCCGATTTTTGAGTTTAATTTGTATTATCGACCACCAGGCGCGATCAAAGGCACCCGAGATATCCAGAAATATACGTATAACGTTATTCTTAGTGCAAATCTTCACCTAATCAAGCGAATACTTAATGGTGTGCTCGGTGGACATACCAGGTACGAATCCGAATTGACAGTCGCAGGGCGGTGATGGAGTTAGGCGTAATATCTGTCTTACTATTTTTTCCAAAAACTTTCCTAAAATGAGGAGTAATGTGATAGGCCTATAGGCCCCGATGTCAGTCCTTAGCTTATCGTTCCCTTTTGGTATGATCCTGAGCATACCTCTCTTCCACAAAGTTGGGAAGATGCCCCTCCTTAGACATGTTTCCATAACCTGGAAGAGCTCCTCCTTGGCATGATCCATACTCGCTTCACTATTATACCGTTTAATCTATCAAAGTTCGGTGCCTTTTTTGGACCCAAACCATTAATTATAATGTTAACCTCTTCCGTACTTAAGGGTGGTATGCTGTTTTCCTGTGTGAGATGTCTGGGTGGGAGCCATAACAGATTTCTTATTTGTTTATGGTTTTCGCTTCTGGGTAAGTTAGTTCCAAGAGTCTAGTGGAACTAACTTACCCAGAAGTGTTTCTAGAGTGGAGACGATGTCCACACAACAACAAAATGTAAGAAAGTTTTGACTGCCTAACTATGAACAAATCCCCTTTTAGGACAATAAAATGGACAAGTTTTGTTCATATTAAGTCCCATTATACAAAAATAGATGGGAAAAGTATAATATATCTAGAAAAAAGTATAATTAAGTATAAAGAGATGTGAAGAATAGTGCAGAAAAAAAACAATTGTATTTACCAGATGATTTGAGTACAGTATAATAATTAATACAGAATAATTGTTAAGTTCAAAGCGATAAGAAAAAAATGTTAAATCCATTTTTTTTTTATTTAATGTAAATCAAATTTAATAATGTTATTAATAAGTTCTGCAGGTAATTTTAGTTTTTATTATACTGACATCTGTTTCGGCGTTTAAGGCCATTATCAAACTGCGGTTAATCCACATTGTGACGACTTATTTATATTATTTTATTCACTCCAACCCCATTCTAATTTGGACGGGGTTTTACATTTATAAAGTGTTTCCCCGTATTTAACTGATAATGTTTTCTTAATTGATGTGATATACTCGTATTGTTTTGATAATGTGATCTTACTGAGAAGCGGTGAATACATAATTTTCCTTGCTTTATTCATTAATGTTATATTAGGATCATTCGTTCGTTTATTAATTTCTGTCTCGAAACAGCTGTCACAATAAAAAATAAAATAAAAACAAAAAAATGTTTGAAAATTAAATTTTATTTACATTACTTTTCAAAAATAAATAAATGGAAATCTACGAATTAAACAAAAAACGATTAACATATAGAGTAATCGTTTACGAGTCTAGTTTTTGGACTGTTAATTCGTGGTGGAATTCCATTGTATAAGAATTGAAATTAAAATACTTTTGTACTTTGTTCCACTTATTTATTTTCACCAGGACCGGTTTCATCCTACAACGGACATTTTCTGACTGGTAG
This sequence comes from Halesus radiatus, assembly GCA_022606495.2. Taxonomy (NCBI): domain Eukaryota; kingdom Metazoa; phylum Arthropoda; class Insecta; order Trichoptera; family Limnephilidae; genus Halesus; species Halesus radiatus. The sequence continues at coordinate 289,103 of JAHDVE020003424.1, read as the reverse complement.
TTGAAATTCTTATGCTAGGGTATTTATACAAACTTGGCAGGGGTACACAACATTGTCTCTATATAATGAATGTTTCTATTTTGTTAATTTAAGGTATTATAAGTTATTTTGTTAGTTTAAGCTATATATATAGGTAATTATAACGTATAATATTAAAATTATGAATGATGTTACATAGTAAATAGGGCTTAATTGACAAATATTGATAGCATTATGGTAATTATTATTATTGGAGTTCTCCCTGTATTTGGGTTATTACATTTTTAAAAGTACATACTTAAATTATACTACTGCTCTCAGAAGTAAAATTATTCTAAGTGAATTATAATGGATATATTAATGGTGATTGAGCATTATGTTCCAACTGTTTATTCATGACATATTTACGATCAATTTTCTTCGTTAGGCAATTAATTTTTAGCGACTCTAATCTATCTAATGTTTGTCCTTTGTTGCAAACGTGAAGGATTTTGACATCTCTATCTTTATCAAAAGTATGTTGATTTTCTAGTAAATGCAAGGCGACGGTCCCCTTTTTGATTAACCCAACTAGCAAAATTTTCTTTTATACGGGTTGATACTGCTCTTCCTGTTTGTCCTGTAATATGCAGGGCTGTTTGAGCGGGTCACCTGGTATACTCCAGAATTTTTCAGATTATCTCTTTTATGTTTAATGTTTATAAATATTTTACCCGAAGAATTTACGTTACAAAAGGCTGTCTTACATTTTTTGTCACTGTCTATTAATGTTGAAATTTTATTTGATATTTTGCCAAGGTACGGCATTTTAGTCCATTGTTTATTTCTATCTCCTTGTCTGGCGTAAGGCCATGTGTAATTGAAGCTAAGATGAGTTTTTTATTCTTCTTTTTTATTAAATTATCAATTATTCTGTATTAATTGATAAACTAAAGTTTTTAAAACAAGATTTTTGTGCATAGCGCAAAGGGTAACAATTATTTTTATAAACAATAATTATTAGCCTGAAACACTTTAGAAATTTAAAGAGTTTTTAATGATTGTATTGGCGTATTTTGCTAACTTGTAGGCTGGTGGTGAGTTATATGTTACGACGGGTCTCCCTGGTATATCTAATTTGTGAACTTTAGGTTGTCCATACAGCCGTGGACACTAGGGGTTCATGACAGTGAGGTTGAATTTTAGGAATTTATCTTTAACAAGTGTTTGGCATGTTTTAAGAATTGAATTTATTTCTGCGTTAAATTTTGGGGTGGGATCCTTTTTTAATAAAATTACATCACTAGAGTCCAGCACATTTTGGACTTTTTCAATATAAATATTTTTTGGTAGAATTACTGTGCTATTCCCCTTATCAGCTTTTGAAATAATTACGTTATTATCTTTAATTTTATTGTACGAGCTTCGCTTGAAAACTTACTATTAGTTGTCGCCTTTTTTATTATTTTTGTACATAAATATTTTTTAGTGTAATCTGATGGAATTGCAATGTCTACGTCTAATGCGAAATTCTCGTAATCTTTTATGTGAATTGGTAAGTCGGGGCAATGTTTTAATCCTTTATCTAGTATTTGTATTTCATCTTAAGTACCTTGTATACTTCGCTTGATTCCGCTCTTCACTAGGAGCACTGCCAGTCGGTACCAGACATCAGCACACCATTAACGGAGGACTGAACGCGGTTGGCGCTAACAAAAAGTTGTCCGAAGAAGCGAAGCTAGCAGTCCACAATGGAGTACTGATACCAATCCTGATGTATGGCAGTGAGGCATGGAATTGGCAGAGGAAGGATGAAAGTAAACTGAATGCCGTAGAAATGAGATGTCTGAGACGAATGTGTGGTAAAACCATGTATAATTGTGTGAAGAATATTGAGATTCGTAAAGAATGCAAGGATGATGTAAGCCTGATGAGTAAGATTAAGAAAGGGACGCTCATATTGGGCATGTAGAGCAAATGAACGAAGAAAGGAGTGAAAATGCCACCTGTAAAAATCGCGGATGTTTTCGTACACCATATAATATTTTTAAATACATTAATGAATTTAGATAAATAGTTCAAACAGAAAGAAAAAAATACTGAATTCAAATTAGAACGTAAATGTAATTTTCTTAGCTAGACTAGCCGGTTAGTTCTTACATAAAATCATTTATAGAATAAGTTTTAAAAAATTGTAATTACAATACTGTAAATAACTAAATGTGTAAAAAATAAATATATTTTAATATCTATTAAAAACTTTTTACGCTTTTTAAGGTCATCTTATAAATATTCTCTAGTCCTAAAAATTATAAATATTTCAAATAAATACCAACTCTTCTTGTGCCACCAATCTTTTAATAAATGTAACATCAATAGAAAAAGAGGATAAAATAGCAACTGTAAAAATCATATCATCTCTAAGCTGAAATTTTCTAATAAAACTGTGTTCATCTGAAGCGACCTGTCAGGTAAGTATGCTTTTCTGCATCTGTTTGTACATAATTAGATAAAGAATGGGAAGTAATATTTGTACAGCTCCCTTGAGATGATTTTTCACAAAAACGGCGCTATACAAATCATCTAATTATTATTATTATTATTATTATTAGAACATAAAAACACTCCTCATTTACATTTACAGCCTCTTCATTTTCTTCGGCTTAGTATTTCCGTACTCTTGGTATGACCAGTGACTCGGTGTGACCAGTGGCTTTTTAGAAACAGGATAGTTTCTTTATTCTCGGTTCTCCTTTCGTGATCTTTTATTATAACATTATTATACCTTATAAGATAAGTGGCTGGAATGAGGGAAAGAATAAACAGCTCCGGGAATATCCTCATCATGGAGGCCCAGTCAGTCCAGCCTCCAGCATCGAAGAATATTATCTTGGGACATGTTATCACCTGAAAGACATTTAGGATATGAAGAGACAAAGATACTGTTGCTCTTAAGCTGCTGTTAAGGCGTTTTTACCTCTGCAGCGCAAACGTCAAAAGAATACGGTTCAACACATTCTGTGGGTGCATTGCATTGCATCCCAATGGCAAAAGATAAAAGTCTCCTACAATAATGCATATCGCCAACTATTCCGTCTACCAAGATACTGCAGCGCTACAGAAATGTTCCTGGAAGGACGAGTGCACTCTTTCGGGGCACTTGTCCGCCACCGCGTGGGAAGCCTATGGTATGTTGCAGAGTACGCCAATCCAAGAATACAATCATTACTGCTTCGGCTACATGACGGACTCTCCCTTGATGGCCCTTCGGAAACGGGACACTATCAAATATCGACCATAAACTTTAAAAAAAATTCTCTCTTAGTGAATGAGCTTATTTTGCATATTTTTCTGAGTAACCTTTTACCATGTTTTTCTTTTCTTTTTTCTTCCACTTATTTTACGTACTTATTGCTATTTTTTGTTAGTATTATGTACACTTATGAAAGGTATTCCATTGCACCACCCCTGTATACCTTCTGGAATAAAGAACTATTACTATCATTATAATGGAGAAAGATATTGCCCCCCACATTTTAAATGCTGCAGCACCTTAAAAGGCTTTATTTTCATGTACTTATTATTATAATTTCTTCAAATGATTGATAACTTTGTGGCATCATTATTAATTATATAATTGAAAATACATACTTTGTGGCATCATTATTAATTATATAATTGAAAATACACTTTGTATATACCACTTTACTTAAAATATATAAATATTTCTACATGTTTCGATAGCAATGCTATCATCTTCAGGAATAAATGAATACTAAAAAATAATTTCAAGTATAGAAAAATGATAACAAATTTAAAACATTAATTAAGAATATACAAAATATGACCATAAACAAAAATGAATTAAAGTAGGTAAGTAACAGATCAAAAATGTTCAGTTGAATTGTAAAACTCGGGATATTTGTGTAAGCTCAACACAGAATTTATTCTTTGAAATAAAAATAAATAAATGGATATATTTCTAGAGTAACTCCACACAATCTCACCGGATAGAGAAGATTATCTCCACATGTATGCACCTCTAACCACAGTTGACACAGGAAGAGAGAGAAATGTTCCCTGGCACTGTACACAAAATACGAAATACTCGTATAGGCTCAAGACAGAATATATAATAGATAATAGAGGATTACGAAAGCATCCATAAAATCTCCCTGACCTACCTCAATTAACCGGTTTTTTGCCGTCTTGCGAGTTAATTAATTATAATGTGTATACGTCTCTATAGTTATTTTAATTTATTTTGTAGAACTGCACTGAAATATGTAAAGGTAAAATATAATTATTACTAATAAAATCAAATACGGTTTTGTTAAGTTTTGTTAGATTTCAAGTTCCGGATGCATTGCTAAACTGAGTGCAAGCAGGAGAACTTAAAAAAATCATAGAGAAAAGTTTGCTTTTTTATTTTCCTTTTCTTATTTAACTTATAATTTTTATTTAACTTACCTTCAACATCCATGAATTAATACAAATATGTTTTTTTCTCCAAACAAAAAAATTATTACAATAAACCACAAAAAATTTTATATTTAATTTTATATAGTTTTTTTTACGATCTTATTAGTATTATACAGTTATTATTTTAATGTTTAAACTCGCTTAATTTGTAAACCCGTAAAGATATAGATACAAGGAATATATTTATGTATATGAGTAAATATATGTAAACATAATTAATTAATTTTTTTACTGCCACTAACTAATACTCACGCACTGGCCTTGCTATGTGGAATTTTTTTGCCAAATCTACACAACACATAAATTTAAATACATGTATTTAAATATGTATATAATTTTTTTTAATGCAATTATGTATTTATAAAAAATGTTTATTACCTTTATACGTATGTTTATATAAATGTATGTAGCAAAGAAATTCATTAATAAAAAAAAAAACTGAAAACATAGAAACATCACATAAGAAAGGATATACGTCCTAGACCTAACTAACTCCGGACAAAGTTATTTTATTTATTTATTCACCTATAAAATAACTTTCTCCAGAGTTAGTTAGGTCTAGGACGTATATACGGCCTGACGGAATACCTGCCCTGGTTTGGCAGAGGTGTGCTGCAGAAATTGCTCCAGTTTTGTCAAAGCTCTTTAAAATGTCCCTGAAATGTGGCCCTGTGCTCTCTGGTTGAAAAAAAGCGGTCATTCATCTCGTACCCAAGAAAGGTGACCGCGCCAGCCCGGCCAACTACCGCCCCATATCGATCACATCAGTTCTATCAGTACGGATTCAGGCGGAATCGCTCGTGCGGTGATCTTCTCGCGTATGTGACGCATGTTTGGGGGCGGTGCCTGGAACGTTAAGGTGAGATTCAAACGGTCTTACTGGACATTTCAAAGACCTTTGACCAGGTTTGGCACCGATGACTTGTCAACAAACTGCCTTCTTACGGACTTCCCGTTTCCTTGTGTACGTGGATTGCCAACTTTCTGAGGGAGCGATCGATTCAGACGGTTGCTGATGGTTTCATCTCTTCCTCGCATTCAATAAATGCTGGAATCCCACAAGGATCGGTTCTGTCTCCGACATTTTTGTTGCACATCAATGACCTTTTGGCATGTGCACCAATCCATTGTTACGCGGATTACAGTACAGTCCATGATAGTTTTTTGTTTGACAAGCCCCCAAAGGGCACACAAACTCCACCGGCTCGTGGGGCTTTGAAGCAGAGAATGGACGGTTACCTCAAGAGGTTCTCCTCTTAGGGTAAGAATAACCTCGTCGAATTTAATGTTTCAAAGACCCAATCATGTCTGATTACGTCTAAAAGGGATCGAAATGATAATCTAGTCTCCTTAAATGGAAGCAATCTTCAAAACAAGCCCTCCATTGATATGCTTGGTGTAACCTTAAGTGACCAGCTCAGGTATGGGGGCTCCATCGAAGCCAGAGTAAAGATAGCCTCTGAGAAGCTGGGCGTATTATACAGAGCCCGCAGATACTTAAATAGTGCACAACTGCTGACACTGTACAAATCGCAAGGGCGCCCCACTGTAGAATTTGGCAGCCACCTCTGGTCGGGAGTCCCCAAATATCTGAAAAAACCCTTGACTCTGTGCAGAAACGGGCGGTCCGTATGATGGATTCGCCGATCTTAACAAACGAATTGCAATCTTTGGAGTACAGACGTCAGGTGGGAACGCTGTCCTTGTTTTACCGGTATTTTATTGGAAAATGCTCTGAGTAACTAGCGTTTTTGATCCCTTCGGCACCGGTGCATAGTCGGGAAACACGTTAAATGCGTGCCCAACATTTGCACACAGTAGACATATGTCACATGAGAACGGGTCGCTTTTAAGACTCGTTCCTGTGTTCAACAGCTCGGCTGTGGAATGATCTGCTGGCCTCTGTGTTTCCTCCATCCTACAACATGGGTCTCTTCAAGACCCAAGTTCACTCCTTCCTATCCTCTAAAAGACCCTCCACACAACATCCCCAAAGATTATATAGGCCTTGAGGAAAATTATTTCCTTCATGGTCTCCTGTGTGGAGTAAAAAATATATATCCTTTCTTATGTGATGCTTCTATTTTTTTTATTTATTAATGAATTTTTTTGATACATACATTTATATAAATATAGGTATAAATGTACAGAGGGCACTGGCCTTCTCTTATTAGAAAACATGCTCAGTGTACCGTTGGTAATAGAGCTGTTATAAAATTAATATTATTTCTTTATTTATTTAATATGACTTTTTTGGAAAGGAATAAATTTTGTTTTTTCAGGGTTTAGGGAGAGGAGATTATTGTCGAACCAGTTTTTCAGTATTTGCTAGCTTGTTAATAGTATTCCAGTCAGAACCTTCAATTATTATGACAGTGTCGTCAGCATTAGAAATTATTTTTCCATTTAGCTTTTGCATGAATATGTGATTTACATAGATGATAAAAAGTAGAGATCCCATGAATATGAGGTATTCCAAAATTACTTGTTTTTGGCTAAGTACATCGTTTATTTTTACCACTTGAGGACGTTTGAAAAGATAGTTTTGTATCCATTCCAGAGCTGTACTATTTACTCCAATGTTTGCTTAATTTAATTATAAGTTTGTCATGAGATATGCTATCAAACGCTTTTTTGAGATCTATAAAAACTCCAAGGCATTTTATAGATTTATCTGATGAAGTTTGAATAGCGCTAGTTAATTTTGCAATTGCATCCTGTGTGCTTCTATTTTCTATAAAGCCGAATTGATTTCCGTTAATTTTACTATCACATTTTATAAATTGGTTAAATCTTTTATTTACAAGTTTTTCTTTTTTTTTCAATATTTGAGTATACTGAAATGGGACGGTAATTATTAACGCCGTTTAACCACTTAGCAAAAATTCATGTTTCCGTCAAAAACGGTTGTCGCACTCTTAGAGGTATATTATTACTCTAAGGTCGCACTGGTCAGGAGATGGCGATACTGCGGTTTACTCCTGTCTCGCGAGCCAACGTATCGTACAGTGTGGTTCCAATGAAATTATTGATGAATTCTAGGTTCCAGCATTTTGACCAAATAATTTGTCATTTGGGTCTTGGGCATGGAAGTGCGTAAAAATGAAAAGGAAAATAACCAAATATATAGTATTATACATCTACCGCGATTTATTTCATTTAAAATTTGGAATAATATATACCTACAATCGAAATGGAAAAGCAGGAAAGTAAATTTTTTGTTGTTAATTTTACAAATAGTGAAACTAAGAATAAAGTTTTGTTGATTTGATAAAAAATATTTATATTAAAAAACAAATCATATGATAATATTTTTTTCTAATATTATTTTAAAAGAAAAATAATAATAACAATATTAACCGCAATACACATACGAACGTACGCAATACGGCTGCTATATTATCGACCGAACGTAGGAAGCCGTATCCCGTACGTTCAGGTACAAAAAAAAGCTATACCCAAAACCCACAAAACATTCGAATACGCCATGTTTTTTTCTTGCTTTATCTCGTATGGTATTATTTCAACGGATAACGGATGGGTTCGGATATTTTCGTCTCTCCCTTACAAGTTACGTCAATTTATTTGTTGTTTTCCAAATATCAAAACTAAACATAACGGTTTTTTGATAGCGGATATTATCATTAAATCAAAAAACATACATATTATGTAAAAAAAAATTATTGTTTAAAATAAAAAAAAATAAAAAATTATTATTAAATGACAAGCAATTGAAGACTTCATATTTTACACTTTATTTAATAAAGCCATTTTGGATTTTGGATATGAATTTTATAAAAATAATAAGTGTGCTGTAATGCAGTCATATTTTGAAACACCGGTTGTTTGTTTTTGGATAATTTAATTAATATATACAGTTTCAGAATTAGAATGAAATTTTTTTTTTTTCTATTTTAAATACGTATTTGTTAACTTTTGGCATAATTTTAGATTAAGTTCTTGAAAGAAATTAGGCTATTCACGATCAAACCGATTATCAATACGGATATTATAATAATGTTAATACTCAATACTATTATTATTCGTATAGTTGAAGTTTCTAAAAAGGTACATACTTTTTTACTTATGTTAAGTTATGGTTTACCTTGAATAGAATATACAATTATTTACAGTAAAGCTCATGTTTGTTTAGACATATGATATTCTAACCTCAAAACCGACAGGCCATAGATTTAGAACATTTTTGAGGGCTTTGAAAAATTGAAAATTATTTTAACTCTGAAAACAAACTTCTGAAAAAAAAACGTTCTGGAGTTCCTTTTTGTGATTATAATTTATTTAGAATAGACTAGCTATACAGGGCTCAAGGTTTGGATCGCACGTGTGCATTTGTGCAAATAAAAATCCACAAAATTCTAAATTCTTGTAAAAAAATAATAAACATCAACACAGACATAACCATTCTACAAGAAGAAGAAATGAAATAAGACTAACCCTTTCGAAAGAAAACATAATCGCAAAACTCATTACACATAATAAAAACTCATTACTATATAATGAGGAATGAACTGCGCTTGATTTGAATGATCAAAGACTCGACAGAATTCAGAACTAAACTAAAAACTCATATTTTCAGACAATCATAACCATAAATGGAAGAAATGCACCAGTAAATTGCTTAGCTAGGCTAGCCGGATAGTGCTTACCTAAACTCACTTATAGAAAATGTAAAAAAAATTCACGCATAGGTGCGCAAATGCGTCCACAGCCCGCAATACTGTAAATAACTAAAAGTGTCAAAAAAATAAAAATGTAATATCCGTTTAATATTTTGGCAATAGTAAAAAATCTGACTGAATACCATTGATTCGTTCGGACTACCCTATACATATAAGGTACATTCATTATCAAATATATCGCTATCAATGTTTTTCTACAAAATATTAATTCCAAAAATGTTTTTGATGTTGTGACTTTTGTTTTCTGGTGAAAGATTTCTCATTTCATCTTTTTCTGACAATTTTTATCCAAATAATTCGCAAAAAATGTTGCTAATCAGAGCACCGCGAAAACACTTCTACCCGCTGCCTTTTCTGGGCAGCTAGTGGCGATTTGACCAGTGTAAATAAGTATCGCGCTAACTAGATAATATAGGCAAATGCGAGTTCGTAAATGTCTTAAAATATTGCACATTTTTTTTTTTTTTTTCTAAATATGTAAAATTATTTAATAATATCTAAGTACAGTAGGTGAGTAAAAAATCTGAAATATATCGATTAGTACGTGCGTAAATAAATAGACAAATTGAAGGAGTTTCGTAGCAAAACACGTGGTCAGAATTTTTTATTAATGATTTTATTTAAAGTAAAATTGACTTTCCGAAAAGTAGCCAAGCTAGATAATGTATTGATTTATAATACTGTATCATTAGGTGATACGAAATATGTGTGTTTTATAACAAACGTTCGTTTGAAAATATAAAAATCTGCGCAACGACCAACGGAAGAACTTTATTACATAAACATACATTTATAATTTTTAAAAATTTCAAACTTACTATCCTAAATAAAATCACAATCTTTCAAAATCAATTTATGGTAGTTTGTTTGTAATTAGAAGTAAATACCCTGCATTGGAAACTAGTGTTGATTATATATTCATTAACAGGAGACAGAGATGGATATTGACCCTAATCGCGGTAATCCATCAGGACAAAAAATACTCTCTGGGACACAATTTTTCCTGAAGGCCTTACAGGATACATTGGCGGAAAAACCGTCAAAGGTATCAAAAGAACAACAGCTCAAGGTGTCCTGAAATGTAACGAGTGTTCTAGGATCGGTGGCCCAGCTGTTGCTTGAAAAGGAAGAACTCAGAGGAGATCTAAACTCAGCCCTTGCAAACATCAAGGTCTTGCAGGCCGAAAAAACGATGGCAGACAATCATATTAAGCAGTTGTTGGACAAAATTCAGCAGCTAGAGTCTGATCTGGGACCGGTGATGCGTCGAGTGGCTGATGCCACGGAGGCAAGCCTATCGTTTGCCGACATAAGGGTATAAGGAACATCCGTAACAAAGGCATAGTTATCCAAACCGCTACTCGGGAAGACCGGGAAAAAATACTCAAAACCCCATGTCTAGCAAACTCGGCTACTCTATGTGCCCGACTACCTACAAAACGACATCCACGAGTGATATTTTTTAATGTTCCTCGGGACCTTACAGATGAGTGTTTTCTCAGGAGTGCCTTAACGGGAATCCAGGAAAACGCAGACTTAGAACCCACAGTGAAAACGTGCAAGGTAAGTCATCTAGCTGGTGCTCGGACAGGATCGACATGCCACCGGGTCTACGAGGTGCCTGCCCATCTACGTCACGTGCTGGTGAAGCAAGGAAAGGTCTTTGTTGACTGGAATGTGTGCCGCGTTCGTGAATTTATTGGGCTTACAGTGTGTTCCAAGTGCCAAATGATCGGACATTCCTTCAAGTTCTGCAAGGACCAGCAAAGATGTGGACACTGTGCAAGTGAAGGTCATGCCAGGACAGATTGCCCAAAAGCTGCCGCCAAGCCAGTATGTGCCACCTATACCAGGTTTGGCAAGCCCGCTGGACATTCGACTGGAGACAAGAACACCTGCCCAGCTTATAAGGCTGCTCTTTCCAAGGACTTTGCCACTATCGATTATGGCGTATAAATACATTGATGACGACGGTGATGTTATCTACACGAGGACTAATGACTCGAAACTGTGGACGGAAGAACATAAAATTGGCCATAATATAGGTCATTTTACTTGTGTTCAACTAAACATTCGATCCATATCTAAATACTGGGATGGTTTACATGCTAACCTCCAAAATTGTTGGAATAATATAGATATCCTAATGCTATGTGAAACTTCAATAAAAAGGGAACATACTTGTCTTTTCGAAATTACCGGTTACAGTAATATGAATACCGCACAAGAGTCCCAACTGTTCCCAACCGTCTGGAGACAGTGAGACTATGGCATTCCCAATTGGGGAATGTTGTGAGGCTGAAGATATTGGGAAGGGAAGTAGAAGGGGAAGAGGGAGGTGGGGAAATACCTGGCTATTCAGATCTGGTCACCAAACACGGCTAAAAGCCATTTCAAGCAACGTTTCAATTCTGAATGGTGGTCTTTCACCAGGGCGATACTGAGAGTATCTTCCACTCTGGAACGTGCGCAAATATACTATATATTATTTTTAAATTAATTAATTGTGAAACAACACAAATTAATTAAATAAAATTTACTTGCGCACGCCGGGATTTGAACCCGCGACCTTCGGATTCGTAGTCGAGAGCCTTACCCCTCTACCATGGAGGCCGTCAAAGCATTAGTAGCATTAGTTACTGTCGCACATCCAAATCTGGAGGGGGTATAACCTTGTATATTCGGGATACTTTACCTTTCACCCAAAATTTACTTAAAACAAAGTTGTTCGAGAATATTTCCTGTATAATAACATTACCAAATAATTCTATACTCAATGTACTAGCAATATATAGACCACCAAATCTTAGTAAACAAGCATTTATCAATGAACTTTCATCAATATTAACAAAATGTTCAAACCCTAATGAAAATATGCTAATATTTGGTGACATAAATATTGATTTGTTAAATTATATAGATCCTGTGATTATTCAATATGAAAATGCTCTTTCAAATAACTATTTTACAAAATGTATAAACGACGTTACAAGGGAAGCTATAGCAAATGGTAAAATGACACGAACATGTTTGGATCATATTTTTGTTAGATATAATAGCAAACACAAAGAAACTGACATACTCTACGCATGTGTTTGTGACTTCATCATTGCAGACCACTTTGCAACAGCTGTGAACATTCCGTACTATAAAAATAATAAACGGCCTATAAATAAAGGGCGGAAAGTCTGAATTTTATCTCAAAAACGAATAGATTTTTCAATTAGAAATTATAACTGGAATGCTTTGCTTCAGACAAATGATTGCAATAATTTATATATTCAAATAAAAAGCAAGTTTAACGAAGTATATGAAAATAGTAAAATATTTATAGATGTAAAACCCAATGCAAGACCCTTAAAAGAATGGATGACAGAAGATATTCTATCACACATTAAAAAACGAGCTTCTTTATTTAAGCGGTGGAAAAGCTCCCCAACAAATGCAATTTATGAAAAACAATACAAATCTTTTCGTAATTTTGTTACTAAATTAATAATAAAAAGTAAAACAACCTTTTTCAATGATAAATTTAAGAATAATTTTTCAGATATCAAAAAAACATGGGATGAAATAAATAAAATTCTAGGACGTAGGACAATTAGTAACTGTGACGGTGTAATTAGTAGGTTTATGTTAAAAAATCAATCTGCGGAAAATGTTACAAACCAATTTGTTAATTATTTTTCAGATAACATAGCCTCAATGGTTCATAAATGTGATTTTAAGGCGTCAAATATTGTCCCGATAGAGTCACCGCAAAGTTTGTATATACCACGAGCATCACTCGCAGACATACTGAGTATAGTCAAACTTCTCAAAAATTCAAAGTCCCCTGGCATAGACAAGATCCGAATGTTTGACATAAAAAGACACATAGATATTTTGGGTCCTATATTAACCCATCTGATCAACACAATTTTAACACAAGCTGTGATACCAGATGAACTCAAATGTAGTATTATCAGACCTATTTACAAAAATGGGAAACATACTGATATAGGAAACTATAGACCGATTAGTATATTACCCGCTCTAGAAAAGATTCTTGAAAAATACATATCTTTAAAACTAACCAAATACTTGGAGTGCTTTTCTTTAATAGATCCTAATCAATTTGGTTTTCAAAAAAAAAAGTACTGAAATGTTACTTCAGGATTTCTCTAACTATATAAATAATGAACTGAATAATAAAAGACATGTTTTGGCACTGTTTATAGACAATTCAAAGGCATTTGATACTATAGACCCGATGAAATTGTTAAATATTTTGGAGGCAATAGGGGTAAGAGGAAACTTTCTCAAACTATTCAAAAACTTCCTAATCAACCGAAAAATCCAGGTAAAAATATCATGCAAATTTAGTAAAAGAAGAAATGTCAAAACAGGAGTACCACAAGGGTCAATTTTAGGTCCAACACTCTATATTATCTTTGTATCACTTATGAACAAAATATTCTCGTTTGTTAAACATTATGTATACGCTGATGATACAGCACTTATAATATCCCATGAAAATTTCGAAACTGCAATAAAATTGTTACAGGTAGACTTTATTTCTTTATTAAAATGGTCACATGACTCTGGTCTAATAATCAATGCTAAAAAACGAAATTGATGCATATAAGATCCCCGCATGCAAGGTACAGCGAGGCACCTGTAATCATATCCCATTCATTTAATTGCATTCACAATAAAACCAAACAGCCCTGCGCGTGTACAAGTATCGAATTAGTCAACCAGTACGTGTATCTAGGTGTTACGGTGGATTGTAATATGAAATGGGACGTACAAATTTCCAACCTCTGTAAGCGACTTCGAGCCATTGTAGGAAGACTCCACAAGGTAAAATTATATGTGCCTATAAAACTATGAAACTAATTTATTTGTCTCTAGCAGAATCGACTATAAGGTATGGTATAACTTCTTGGGGACACTCCTGTAAGACCAACATAAAACATTTACAGCTGATTCAAAACGCCATGGTAAAATTGTTATTAAGTAAAACAGTTTTTAAGCAAAGGCGAGACATTGATATCATGTACAAATCAATTAATGTATTACCTGTTGGTGGTCTTTTGTGGCATAAAATTCGACTGCAACATATATCTGAAATTCCGTATAAGGCAGTGGTGGATCATGTACACAATACACGTTTCACACAAAATATAGGAATAATAGTGCCAATATTTCAAAATAAATATGGTCAACGAACCCTTGAATACATTGTACCATTTATATTTAACAAATTGCCATACGAATTTAAAAACAATTGTCCTATGATGAAATTCTCACTGATGTTAATGATTCTCACTGAGTGTTGGCTTTTGGAAAGTAACCTTGTGTATTGATGGTAACAAATATGACGGTCTCCATGGTTGTATAGCTCCTAGATATCTGGTGTACTTACTGTTACGGTGTTACTATTATATTTAAGTCTATCCTCATTGTAACCAACCTGTACTGCTGTTTTATATATATATATATATATATATATATATATATATATCTTTTAAATTTTTATTTCTTAATCTATTTAATACTTACAGATGCTTTGATATTTCTGATATTTACGTAATAGTTATATTTTTGTAATATGAATGTTTTTATAATGTTTATATTTTTAAAAGTATTGATGATTTTATAATATTGATATTTTTATAATATTGATATTTTTATAATATTGGTATTTTTATAATGTTGATATTTTAAATATTGATATTTTTAATCTATTGATATTTTTATAAATTTGATATTTTTTATGATATTGACATTTTTATAATATTATTTAAATCGGTGTTATAAAATTGGACTCGAGTATCTCAATAACAAATCTGTAATGCTTTTACCATTATTTTTTCTCTTTAATTTTTTTTTTTCAACTTATGTACAGCATAAGATGCATGCGTCTAAATATAATAATTTTTGCCCTACATTTGTATGATGATTGTAATTTATTGTTGTATTATATTGTTGAAATAAACTCCTGCTGACAAGCTACTTGCAGTGGCTTAGCGGGTATAAGTTCCCACTGTATATAATTAATATTATACAATAAAAAAAAAAAAAATAAAAAAAACGGTTTAGAAATTTTGTTTTCAATATTTTTTAAAATTTTAATTGTAATTCTATCAAAACCTGGGGTAGAACCTCCTTCCATGCCGTTTATAATTGTTAGAATTTCGTCCTCTGCGGTGAGTTGAAATGTTGACATTTTATTTTCAACATCCATATTACAGTCTGAAATTGTTATATTTGGATCTTTCTGTAAAAGATTGGCAAGATTTTCTCCTATATTTGCAAAGAATTCATTAAATATATTTGCAGCTTTTAAAGGGTTCTCTTTGCAACATGTTTTGGAATTATCACGAATAATAGTAGTGATTGTCTTATTGCTAGCGGAAGTAAATTACTTAGATTTGTTGCAAAGTATCTAAAATTCTTTTGGCTAAATGTTGCTTTAGCGATTATGACCATTGTATCTAGTATCGTAGGCAGATTGGGAATTGTCACATGGTTTAGTGTTAGTATGTTTTTGGCGTAAAATTACTAACTAACTAACTAACCATCACCCCGTTTCATCAACTCAACAACTCAATCATGGAATAAACTTCTTGCTTCATTCATATTCATACATCGTCTTATACATCCTCTTCTATTATTCCGACTTCTGAGATAGCCCTACTCAAGTATTTGATTCCCTTGATCGTGCCATGTCTTCCTCGGACATCCCCGACTTCTTCTGCCATTCAAATTCGCGCCATATATTCTCCTTACACTTCTTTCTTCGTTCATTTGCTCTACATGCTCGAACCATCTAAGCGTCCCTATCTTAATTTTGCTCATTATGCTTACATCATCCGTGCATTCTTCATAAATCTTAACATTTTACCACACATCAGAGATCTCATTTCTACAGCATTCAGTCTACTTTCATCCTTCCTCTGCAAGTTCCATGACTCACTGTCACACATCAGGGCTGGTATCAGCACCCCATTGTAGACTGCTAGCTTCGCTTCTTTGGACTTTGAACTTTTTGTTTGCACCAACCGCGTTCACTTCTCCGTTAATGGAGTTTCCTGCAGTCACCCTTCTTTCAATATCCCTGTCAGTCTTTCCATCTCTCGTAAACATACTTCCAAAATACTCGTACAGAAACTCATCGATCTGCTCCAAGTATTCATCATTCATAAATATAATGTACGAGGTGTGTTTAAAAGAAAACGTGAATTTTGAATTTTCGCGGGCTGTGTACATTCGATTATCGAATATTTTTTGTTATGTCGGTACGCATATGTTTATCATATGTTAGCATTATCAGCCATTTAGGATTAGTGGTTTATTTTTGATAACTGGAAAGGTTAGTAAAGTTTTTGTGTGTTCTTCGATTTTTTACTTTTGAAAAAAATGGATCAAAGAATACGTATTAAATTTTGCCTTAAAAAATGTTGACTGTGGCATTCGGCGAGTCTACTTTGTCTCAAAAAGTGTTTATAAGTGGTACAAGCGCCGAGAAGATGTTAATCACGATGAGCGTCCTGGAGTTGCAACCACGTCAACCAACGAAGAAAACATCGAAACAGTGACGAAAATGGTTTTGGAAAATCGTCGAATCACTATTAGGGAAGATGCAGAGGATGTTGGCATATCAATCGGCTCATGCCTTGCAATTTTCTCGGATGTTTTGGGCATGACACGTGTAGCAGCGAAGTTTTTTCCTAAATTGCTAAATTTTGAGCAAATGCAACGTCACATTAGTATCGCTCAGGAGTTGTTGAATGACGTCAACGACGATCCAGATGCTCAAAAGGGTTATAACTGGTGATGAAACGTGGGTATATGGTTATGACGACGAAACCAAGACCCTATCATCTCAATGGAAGCGGCCAGAAGAACCAAAACGAAAACAAAAACAAAAAGAAAGAAAAAAAAATGTGAAGGTTTTGCTCACTTTTTTCTTCGATTACAATGACGTGGTGCATCATGAGTTCTTACCAACAGGTCGTACGGTTAATAAGGAATACTACAAGGAAGTTATGCAACGTTTGCGTGAAGCGATATGGCTCAAACGTTCGGAATTGTGGAAAAACAAATCATGGAAACAAATCACGATAATGCACCAGCTCACAAATCAATGTTTGTTCGTGATTATTTGGCCAAAAACAACACCGTAATCATGCCTCAACCACCGTATTCACCAGATTTGGCCTCCTGCGACTTTTTCCTATTCCTGAAACTGAAGAGACTAATGAAAGGAGAGCGTTTTGCCACAATTGATGAAATAAAGTCAGAATCGAAGAACGAGCTGATGGCCATACCGAAAAGCGCATTCCATAAGTGCTTCGAGGATTGGAAGAAGCGCTGGCATAATTACATTATATCTAAGGGGGATTACTTTGAAGGGGAGAAAATGGATATTGATGAATAAATAAATGCTTTTCGAAAAAATTCGAAATTCACCTTTTCTTTTGAACACACCTCGTACAGTGTTTTCGTATTCGTATTTCAAACAACATAACTTTAGACTTACTCACATTCATCATTAGCTCATATTTCATACATATTTCGTTCATCCTAAATATGACTGTAGATCTTCCATACTCTTAGAAATCTGCACGGCATCATCACCATACAACAGGCAACACAGATTGTATTAAAGATTTAATCCGAACTGCCGGTCTTCGGAAGTTTTAGAATAATCTTCATACTTAATTAGTTTCTGAGCTTTAACGATTGAATCAATGCAGCAGCGATAGCTCCTTCCCAGGCTATAATACCGTATTCGATTTAATATTAATATAGTGCATACTAAATTGTTTTGGGTTAAATTTTAATTTCTACCACCTCGAAACAGGCTCAGCCTAGTGAGGTGGTTTATACCAAAACTGGAGACTTTTTATTTATTTTATTTTATTTATATATATATGTATACTCGTATATACATGTACAGATAATTATTTCGATGTGTATTTTATTACTCAAATTATCTGGTATACACAATTTTTTTCTATACTATTCTTCACATCTCTTTATACTTAATTATTATAATTTAAATAAAAAATGTTTTTGTTTTAAGCCACTTTATTTATATACACTATTTATATCCACTATAAATAAAGTGGCTTAAAACAAAAACATTTTTTATTTAAATTATAATGTCAAGCCACAAAGTGATTGCTTCCTTCGAAAAATTAATTATTATACTTTTTCTAGATATATTATATTACCGTACTATGTCAATACTACCTTTTTCCATTCTATTTTTCTATAATGCCACTTAATATGAACTAAACTTGTCAATTAGACTGTCCTAAAACGGGTTTTCTTACCAGTTGGGCAGTCAAAGTTTTCTTACATCTTTTTGTTAAATAATGTATGTTTCATATAAATAAATTAAAAAAATTATACTTCCCGTAAAACTTATTAAACACTATGTAATTACGTTATTTTTGTTTTATAATAATGAAAAAAATGAATTTATTGAAATTGCGAGTATGTGTAAAGAAGTATACAGATTTTATCAGATTATTTACTGTAGTGATAAAATGTGTCCGCTTTAAATTACTGTCAAACATAATACCCAAATATTTGATTTTACTCACCCGTTCAAAGTATTATATATATATATATATATATATATTAGTCAAAGGGCAAATGGATATTTTAATCCAATTTTCTGGGATACCTAAAGAAGGATAAATGCTATAGGCAATATATTTAGTTTTTGTCATATTCAATGCTAGAGTATTAATATCTATCAATCTACAATAATCCCGTTTGCTTTTAAATAAACATCATTCCATTTTTTTTATTTGAAGACGAGAATCGTAACGTTTGCGAAACTTACAATTTTGGCATCTATAGACAAATTATACAATTAATTTATATATATTACGAATAAAGTGGAACCCGAAACGCTTCCTTGAGGCACCCCAAAACTAATTGGCAGTTTTTTACTAAGACAGTTATTGATTTTTACAGTTTGTTTACGGTTTGACTGACAGTTTCAGAAAATACTAAATAAATTACCATTTATTCCAATGCTTGATAGTTTTTGTGATAATTTAGAATGTGAGATAGTATCAAAGTGTTACGCAGGTCTAAGAATATTGACATTCACTTAGATCTGTTGTCTAAGTTTTTGACAAAAAAACATCTGTGACATTTACTATGGGAGGTGCCTTAATTTTTCCTAAAGCCAAATTGATTGGAGGATAGTCGGCATGTTTTTATTTTCAAGATATTCAACTAGTTGATTATTGATAGTTTTTTCAAAGACTTTAGACAATGAATTCAGTAGCATAGTTGAAGGAACGTCAGCTGTGTCCAATCTACAGCCAATTCTGTATTGGAATTATGATTATTTAAGATTATCGGGGAATTGGTTTTTTAGGATGTTCAAGTTAATGAAATGCGTTAGAGGGGTGGTGATTTCAAGTTTTTTTTAAGGAAATATCGTTCAAGTCAGTTGAAGACGACTTCTTAAATAAATTTATGATGGTTCTAGTGTCTTCATCCGAAAATCATTTAATACTAAACTGCAAGTCATTGTTCCAATTTGTATTACAGTCATGTGTGCTAGATTTAGTAATACCGATTTTATTTGCGAATTCATCACCAATTTATTTGCATGATTAACAATAATACCGGGATTACCACAAAAACTGAATATTGTATCATTTAAGTTAAGATATTTTAAGTGTTTTCTAAAACAAGGGATCATTTTTACCATTAATTGTTTTTTGTTCATAGTAAATCTCTTTGGCCATTCTGATTAAATAAACGTAAAGGCTGGTATTTTTACCCAAATGAGTAATGTTTCTATATCTTCTATAAATGTTTGAGAGCTGAATATCAAAAGGATTGACAATAGTTTTTTTGTGAAGCTTGTTATATTTACGGATAGAGTTTATAATAGTATGGTTAATCTATGGTTTGATTGGTAAACCGTTATTAGGCATATGTTTTACAATTATATTAGTTTAGTAGTCTGTAGGTATCTGTAGGTAGTTAATAAAACACCTCCAGGCGTCATCTTGGTTCCTGATGTTATATAATTCCATATCTTTAGAGAATGAGATCATATTTGTTTGTGTTTCGTGTTTGTCGTGTTTTTTAAGTTTGTCTTTCCAGCTACATGTCTGTATGGCAATAATATTGCTGTAGTGATCAGCAAGTGTAGGTTCGTATACAATAGATTTTATTTTAGTGTGACAAGATGGAATCTAATATAGCACGTGTAAAAGTGTTTATGGTGCATTGGAATCCATGGTATGAGAACGTATTTAGATATTCTTGGAATTGAGAATGTTCATTTGTATGCAGAATAATTATGTTGAGGTCTAACTAACTAACTAACTAACTAACTAACTAACTAACTAACTAACTAACTAACTAACTAACTAACTAACACTTCCCCGCGTTTCCCCGCAGGGGTAGGCAGAGAGGACGGACCGCCAAACAACTCGATCTTGGCATACACTTCTTGCTTCATTCACATTCATACAACGCCTCATACATTCTCTTCTGTTATTCCGACTTCTGACATGGCCCGACTCGAGTATTTGATTCACTTGATCGTGCCACGTGCCACATTCGCGTCATATATTCTCCTTACACTCCTTTCTTCGTTCATTCGCTCTACATGCCCAAACCATCTAAGCGTCCCTTTCTTAATCTTGCTCACTACGCTTACATCAGCCTTGAATTCTTTACGAATCTCAACATTTTTCACTCGATCATAAATGGTTTTACCACACATTCGTCTCAGAGATCTCATTGAGGTCATGTTGAGGTCACCGGCAATAATAAAATTTCAATATTTTATAAGTAAGTTGAATAATTATTACTTTCTTCGAAAGATAGGTATGCACTTTGTGGCATCATTACTAATAAATGAATTAAAAATTGCATTGAATTAAAAAAATATTATTTATTTATATATTAAACATGTTGATATGTATATATGCCTATAAAAACTATGAAACTAATTTATTTGTCTCTAGCA
The DNA here is from genome assembly GCA_022606495.2 of Halesus radiatus. Lineage (NCBI taxonomy): Eukaryota > Metazoa > Arthropoda > Insecta > Trichoptera > Limnephilidae > Halesus > Halesus radiatus. Next base: position 267,956 of record JAHDVE020003424.1, on the reverse strand, counting down.
GAATCGACTATAAGGTATGGTATAACTTCTTGGGGACACACTCCTGTAAGACCAACATAAAACATTTACAGCTGATTCAAAATGCCATGGTAAAATTGCTAGTAAGTAAAACAGTTTTTAAGCAAAGGCGAGACATTGATATCATGTACAAATCAATTAATGTATTACCTGTTCGTGGTCTTTTGTGGCATAAAATTCTATTGCAACATATATCTGAAAGTCCGTATAAGGCAGTGGTGGATCATGTACACAATACACGTTTCACACAAAATATAGGGATGATAGTGCCAATATTTCAAAATAAATATGGTCAACGAACCCTTGAATACATTGTACCATTTATATTTAACAAATTGCCGTACGAATTTAAAAACAATTGTCCTATGATGAAATTCTCACTGATGTTAAAGTGTTGGCTTTTGGAAAGTAACCTTGTGTATTGATGGTAACAAATATGACGGTCTCCTTGGTTGTATAGCTCCTAGATATCTGGTGTATTTACTGTTACGGTGTTACTATTATATTTAAGTCTATCCTCATTGTAACCAACCTGTACTGCTGTTTTATGTGTATATGTATATTTAAAAAAAAAATTATTTCTTAATTTATTTAATACTTACAGATGCTTTGATATTTCTGATATTTACGTAATAGTTATATTTTTGTAATATTAATGTTTTTATAATGTTGATATTTCAAAAAGTATTTCATTTATTCAAAAGTATGACATTTTTATAATATTATTTAAATCGGTGTTATAAAATTGGACTCTTGTATCTCAATAACAAAACTGTAATGCTTTTACCATTATTTTTTTATCTTTAATTTTTTTTTCAACTTATGTACAGTACAAGATGCATGCGCCTAAATATAATAATTTTTGCCCTACATTTGTATGATGATTGTAATTTATTGTTGTATTATATTATATTGTTGAAATAAACTCCTGCTGACAAGCTACTTGCAGTGGCTTAGCGGGTATAAGTTCCCACTGTATATAATTAATATTATACAATAAAAAAATAAAAAATAAAATGAAGTGGTGAATTCAAAGTAATTTTTAATTCTATAATTTCTTCAAAATATTGGTATTCGCTTTGTGGCGTCATTAATAATAAATTAATTGAAAAACTTACTTTTGTATTCACAACTTTAATAATATAAACATATCAACACGTTTGGAAAGCGATTCTATCCTCATTAGGAATATACAGAATACTAAAAAATAATAGTGTAAAGTATAAACAAATGATAAACATAGAACACTATAATGTAAGAATAGACAAATTATAAACATAAACAAAAATTGATTAAAGTAGGTAAGTAATTAATCAAAGATGAAAATATATTTTTTTTTATAAAACATTAAATAGAAAATTTATATTATAAATTAAAAAAGAAATTATTTTAATTATTAATATTATTACGAAAATAAATAGAAGAGATAACTATTTAAAATATTTGTACACGTTTGGCATTTGTCATACGAGAACAGGTTGCTTCCACGGCTCGTTCTTGTATTCAACAGCTCGGCTGTGGAATGATTTGCTGGCCTCTGTGTTTCTTCCATCCTACAATATGGGTATCTTCAAGACCTAGGTTCAATCATTCCTGTCATTTAAAAGACCCTCCACACACCATCGCCAAAGATGACATAGGCCTAGAGGGAAATTATTTCCCCCGGGGCCACCTGTGGAGTAACTGTAAAAAAAATTATTTATACATACCTAAATAGATAGATATATTTTTAAATCACTAGACTAACTTTTAACATCAAGTTGAAGGAGTATGAAATTATATCACTTAATTACATAGTTTGTTAAAGTACACCTAACTTTTATGTAGGTTGGTAAAGAAATGGGTACTCGATACCATCCACGTTGGTTGCCAGTGATATGGTTAGGGGAAGAAGGACACGTTGGTCGCCAGTGATATGGTTAGAGAGCACGTTGGGGGCCACTGATAAAGAACCATCCACGATGGCGTCAGTGATAAAGAACCACCCACGAGGACGTCAGTGATATGGGGCAAGCCCCAACCTAGGGGGGCGATGTAATAGTACAGAAACAGGTTAACTCACCTCGAGGCCAGACGCGGGGCTGATCTGAGGGTTTCACCAGGTAAGTCCAGTTGGTAAGGGCATCATAGCTCTTGTCTCAAAGTCGCAGATCGGCCGCAGCCTCATATCGGAATAGGTAACTAACTAATGAGAAGATGCGTGCTTTCTAGACAGGGTTTATTTTACAGGGAAAACATTTACAGGTAATACATACGGGGTTCAAAACAAGGGGGCAGTACCTAACCTAATCTGAGTCTCGATAATTTCTCTCTCACTGATGAATCTCAAATCGGCCATGTTATTCAAAAGGCACAGTTACTACAGCACATAAAAGGGGGTGGAACAATCTGCTTACATGAGTTGGTCAGTGACTGGTGTCACGTTCCTTCTGCGTAAAACGTGTAATGTCTAGGGACTCTGGATCTCAAACGTACAACGTCAGGCAGGACACAGCGAGTTAATACACTGGTCCCTGGCTTTAATATTTAGGTTAATGCAAAGACAACGAGTTTACAATGTACTGATGCAATGGCGGCAAAAATACGCCAGAAAACTAAGCAGCGAGTAGCCGCGCGCCCGTAGGGCACGCCGTATCCATCTCACTGATCGGCTGCCGGAATCTAAGTGAGCGCGAGATAGCGGGTCGCCCTCGTACTCGCCGGGGCCCTCGTGTATCAAGTCACGTAGGCCACTTACAAACGAAAGTGTCGCCGTTTCATCAATTGGCAGGATCACTCCTGGCATATCTTCGAGAAAGTTCTAGTAACTTCCTTTTAAACGGCTAGATTTTACTACTGTGTTGTAGCTAATCTTGTTACATAACAAGGTAAATACTACGGGTTTACTTAATACCGATGATGAATATTATGACCTTTTGTTAAAAAAATACCTTTATTATTCCCTAGATAAGTTTAGACAAATTATGCCGATGAGTGAGGTAAATTATTTTTTCATTCCGTGATTTACGGATTAAAATTCCATATTCTCTAAACCAGACAGATGAATAATTAGTTTATTTTGGTTTCCGTTTTGCTTTCCTCCTTGAAGTATGAACATATGGTTTCCCCTACGTAGATTCTGTCACTACCCAGGGTCGTGACAATTTTGCTTTTCGGGCGAGCTCCTTGAAGTATGAATATATGGTTTCCCCTACGTATATTCTGTCACTACCTAGGGCCGTCACAGTTTTGGCGTCGATGTTCTTTCGCATAGTCAGGATTTGGTTACAATTGTTGTTATCATAAAATTTGACTTGGATTCCAAGAAACAGGCTGCATCATCTGCCCTGGATCCGTTTCACCTTAATAGTAACAATAATATTTATTTTAATAAAACACACATTATTTAACAACAACATTTTAGAAAGCTTTGACTGTCCAACAAGGAACAAATCCCGTTTTAGGACAGTCAAATTGACTAGTTTAGTTCATATTAAGTGCCATTATACAAAAATAGAAGGGAAAAAGCTAGTATTGACATAGTACGGCAATGTAATATATCTTGAAACAAATATAATAATTAAGTATAAAGAGATAACGTTTATGTGTTTGATAGGTACTCGTTGATGATATGAGGAAAAAATATGCGTTTAAAATTGAGTACTAAAGAAAGGATAATATTATTGAGTTATATTGATAAGATTGAGTTACGTGTTACCCGAAGAGAATGGGGAAAAATATATTTTATTCCTTAGTAAATTATTTATAATCAAAATGTTTGTCCTTTTTCTTTTCCTTGATTAGGGTTTTTAATCCAGTTAAGATCTTTTCCCAAAGAGCATAAATAATGTAACATAAATTCAGTCAAGTAAATCAAACCATGAGATGGTAATAGTAATAAGGCCAAAGCGACGCAGTACTAGATAGGTAGAAAAGATGAAGGTTATTATACAATTTCTACAATATTGTTATAAGCCCTAGATAGATAAAGGATTATAAAACAATCCACAAAATAATTTTTTTTTAAATTGAGCTGTTTTTATTTTTTTAGTGTAGAGTAATAAAGAATTACACATGAAGGTTTTATTTAAAATTGTAAGGATATGACCCTCCCAAAATGGAGAAGCTAAATATTGATCAATTTATGCAGGACGTTTGTACTTTTCATTTTCCATATATCGGGTATGATGTTGAACAAATTTGGTCCTAAGTATGAAAATTGTCTTTTAGCAAGGGATGTCATGGTTTTTGTTGAAACTATTGGATTACTCCTTGAGTGTCTGGTGTCATGATAGTGGTCGGTAGATGGGTAGTGGTGACGTTGTTTATGCGCGTGTAATACAATTTTCCTGATATATAGTTGTCTGGCATCAAGAACTTGCATTTCTTTGAATAATTCATCACTTGGGTACCCGAAGGGTTTTTTAAGGATTACTCTTTTTAGTGATTACTGTGCTATTGCCAGGGAGTCCAAAATTGTTTTGGCACAACTGTTCCATCGTAAGGATTGATATTTTATTTTATTTAGGTCATGTAGCTGAAACGCCAGCCAGTGTCCAGAGTGTCCAGAGTGACCAGTCCCCAGTGCCACGGCGCAGTGAGAGCAGAGAGCACAGAGATGGCTAAATGCTCGTCGACTCGAGTAGTTGAATGCATGGAGCCGCTTCCTACTGAATGAGAATTGCGTTATGTTCATGAGTCCCACGCTTCGACTTTCATAACAAAAAGACGGTCCGCATCTTTCACCAGGTAAAAGGCAAGCGCTGGTTCTCAACCTACATGCCATTCTTGTTGAGTATCACATCTACATATTATTTTTAATTAATTAATTGTGGAACAGCACAAATTAATTAAATAAAATTTACTTGCGCACGCCGGGGTTTGAACCCGCGACCTTCGGATTCGTAGTCGAGAGCCTTACCCCTCGACCATGGAGGCCGTCGAAGCGTCTAAATTGTTATAGTATAATATGTAAAATGTTCATCAAAGTGAGTCTGCCAATCGTGAATACTTTAAATTGTGGTTTTGATTTGCATGCATGCAATACATATGTTATTTTCTAATTATATATTAGTTTAGGTTATTTTGTGTAGATTTTATTGCTCTTTTGATATTTGTACTTTACATTTGATACATTACTCCTAGTTTATTCCAAATTGTGCATGAAAGTGCGTCTACTGCCCATGAGTATTTCATGTCATAGTTTTAATTTGCATATATATACTATCATAACAGATATACTATGTAGTAACATATATCTGTCATTTTACAAGTATATTAGGTTAGGTTAGTTAGTGTAAAGCGCACTTGAGGTGAACCTCCACTAAACTGCGCTATAGAAATTTACTCGGATTATTATTATGGATTTAGAACTACTGATTCGGATAGTACCAACCAGATTATTTATACCTGCTACCTGTTGGCGGTCCAGAGGCAGTGGCGATGGACTGTGACTGTGACTGTGGGTGTGCCTGTGTGCCTGGGACTAGACCCGAACAAAGAGGGGCGGGCTGCGGAGGACAGAGGAACTCGATGCAACCGACCCGTTCCGTCGCATCCCGCTCCCCTGCCCTACCGCGCCTCCGAAGGCTTCGTATTCGTAAAGGTCTATTACTATTCCTACAAGATTCCGACGATCGCCCATATTTTTTGTTCACTTTCAATTTCGTCGGTTCGCCGTACCTAATTTACAGATGGTTCTTTAACTTTGAAAGCGAGCAAAGCGCGATCACAAGCCCAACGCATACATTTATAACTACAAATTTATTTATTTCAAATGTGTACAAGTCGATTTCGATTAAATAACATAATATAGTCAACCTTCAAATAATTATTTATTTATAATTTCTTTAAACGATTGGTATTCACTTTGTGGAATCATTATTAATAAATGAATTGAAAATAATTTTATCTATTCATTTTATTTGCGTTATCCGTTGAATTTATTTTCATATTAATATGAATAATAAAAATAATTTATTTTTTAATATATAATATAAATTTGTTATTTAATGTTTTATAATATTTATATTAATATTTTAGATTAATTACTTATAATATAATACATGACATTATTATATTTGTATATTCCTGATGAAGAAAGCATCACTTCCGTAACGTGTACATTAATAAAGTGGTGAAAACAAAGTAATTTTGATTGCATTAATTATTTATTTATTTACACCCATTACAGGCTTTCACATGAATATTTACAAATAATGTTGAAAAGGTACGTATCTATAATAATAGATAACATAAAAAGAAACAACATAACTTGACGCTTTTATCCAGAGTTAATTAGATTAAAATAACGTAGCTCTACTCGATAAAACAACGTACTAATGCATGCTTATACTGTAACATTTATATGCCCAGTATGTCTACAACATCCAAGTGTTTGTTCTTCAGAAGTTGAGTAATATTGCGACGGTAAAGATGAATTGTCACAATAAGATGGTAGGTACTGTCTTGTCCTACCCGGTACATGAAAGCAATAAATATTGCACTTCAGCGGTACATTGAATTAACAATGTATTAAAAAAATCAATTTTAAAATTACTTTTCACTCTTGTCCAAACTTAGAACGATTCATCCATATGAAATACCTTTGGGTCTTGGTTAACAATAACCCACGATGGGATCGGCACTTAACTCATTCTTTGAATCTAGTTTGAATGATCAGTATGTCCACATTATCAAAACAATACAACACATTTAAATAAATCAATTAAGAAAACACTGTCAGTTAAATACGCATTAAAACACATTATAAATGTGAAAACCTCACAGAATTCAGATTTTTAATTGTTTTCTAACTAAATCGATTTTACTGTTAATAAATCATTACCCATCCAAATTGAAAAGGAGTGTGAGTGAATTAAATCACATAAATAAGTCGTCACAATGTGGATTAACCAGAGTTTGAAAATGGCCTTAAACGCCGAAACAGCTGTCACAATAATAAAAACTACAAATACTTGCAGAACTTAATAATAACATTATTAAATTTGATTTACATTAAATTTTAAAAAAATTAAATGGAGTTCGATAAATTAAACACAAAACAATTAATAAGTCAATAATAAGTAAATATTAATAAGTAAATAATAATGATAATATCGAGCATATACGAGTATAGTTTCAACATTGCTTACAACATACGGGATAACATGGATTAAGCGAAATCACCACTCTCAGCTAACATAGACTTTTTGACCATTTTTTAAATAAATTTATCTAGTCTATAGTGTTAATGTTGTCACTAAGCCTATTATGTAACAAAGGAACTTTACAAGAAAAACTCCTTTGTCCAAATGATGTTCTGTTATTTGCCGGCTGATACGTTAGAGAAGAACTTATTCTAGTATTGCGCACTCGCTGTGACCGTATGGCAGAGCCAAATTTTACAGAGAGCCTGTATTATGTACAATCGCCTTACTGTCGTAATTTTATCGACCTTCCTCTCTGCTTAGCCCTGAGAAGAAAAGGGGGATGGTTAGTTAGTTAGTTAGTAAATTTCTTCCGCCATAACATTGGGACATCCATAGTATGGCGGGTGAAACGTCACTAAAACAAAATTATATTTAATCATTGAAGAAGACAATATTTATAAAACGAATGATATGGGATTTAAAGGAGGATAATATTGACATGTCTTGAATTTTAGGTATGATACCGATGAATATGACGTAAAGTGAACTGGTCTCATAAGCTTAGTTGGTAGAGCGGTTGTCCCGGTAAGATAGAGGTCCTGCGTTCGAATCCCAGATGCGACTGATACCTTGTTACATTATGTGTGTTTTTTTTTCGATTTCGTATTTCATTTAGGATTTGTTAATATTATCTTCTTCAATGATTAAATAATGCAATGAAGTTTATAAGCGTCAATAAGCTATTAAAAATGAATTGAAATTATTTGTCACTAAAAAAAAAAGAAAACGTATTGTGGTACCTTACTACAAGTCTTAGAACTCATCCCTTAAAGTATAAGAAGAGTCGCACAATATTGTTGTCATCTTAAAAATACCTGCTTGATTAATTGATAGCATAATAATCCAATTTTACGTTTTCTCATATTCATAGTCATGTTTAAATTAATAATAATACAATTTTTCAACTGTTTTCTATACTACGTTGAAATATATACTATACTATGTTGAAATGTATACTATATTATGTTGAAATGTATACTAGTATACTATGTTGAAATGCATACTATACTATGTTGAAATGTACTCGCATACCATATTATGTTGAAATGCATACTATACTATGTTGAAATGTACTCGTATACCATATTATGTTGAAATGCATACTATACTATGTTGAAATGTACTCGCATACCATATTATGTTGAAATGCATACTATACTAGAAAAGCTTACATTAGGAAAGAATACATATTGCACAAATCTGTTGTTTCTGTAGAATATGTAGCAAATACTGCCTTATAAATATATTAACGGGTACTTCTTTCCTAAGCACAAAGAACAGCTTACATTAGGAAAGAATACATCTTGCACAAATCTGTTGTTTCTGTAGAATATGTAGCAAATACTGCCTTATAAATATATTAACGGGTACTTCTTTCCTAAGCACAAAGAACAGCTTACATTAGGAAAGAATACATCTTGCACAAATCTGTTGTTTCTGTACAATATGTAGCAAATACTGCCTTATAAACATATTAACGGGTACTTCTTTCCTAAGCACAAAGAACAGCTTACATTAGGAAAGAATACATCTTGCACAAATCTGTCGTTTCTGTAGAATATGTAGCAAATACTGCCTTATAAATATATTAACGGGTACTTCTTTCCTAAGCACAAAGAACAGCTTACATTAGGAAAGAATACATATTGCACAAATCTGTTGTTTCTGTAGAATATGTAGCAAATACTGTCTAATAAATATATTAACGGGTACTTCTTTAATAAGCACAAAGAACAGCTTACATTAGGAAAGAATACATCTTGCACAAATCTGTTGTTTCTGTAGAATATGTAGCAAATACTGCCTTATAAATATATTAACGGGTACTTCTTTCTAAGTACAAAGAACAGCTTACATTAGGAAAAAATATAATTGCACGAATCTGTTGTTCTGTAGAATATGTAACAAATACTGCCTTATAAATATATTAACGGGTACTTCTTTCCTAAGCACAAAGAACAGCTTACATTAGGAAAGAATACATCTTGCACAAATCTGTTGTTTCTGTACAATATGTAGCAAATACTGCCTTATAAACATATTAACGGGTACTTCTTTCCTAAGCACAAAGAACAGCTTACATTAGGAAAGAATACATATTGCACAAATCTGTTGTTTCTGTAGAATATGTAGCAAATACTGCCTTATAAATATATTAACGGGTACTTCTTTCCTAAGTACAAAGAACAGCTTACATTAGGAAAAAATATACATTGCACGAATCTGTTGTTCCTGTAGAATATGTAACAAATACTATTTAATAAGAACAGTAAAAAAAAATCAACGGCGTTATGAAATATCGTCGGAAGCGTATTTTAAAAACCCAGAATATAACGCTGTAAAAGGGTTTGAATTTTTACCTACGTTTTATAGTTATACACGTTTTCAAAATAGAAAAAAAACTAATTTGTTTAGGCGATTGAGACGGTTACACAAACATTATTATTTAATATTTTCAAATGCAAAATATATAATAATAACTGTACTTATGAGTGATCAGTGTAAAAAGTGTCCAAAGTATTTACATGGGAATTTATTACTTAACGGCGCTATAAAAAGTTAACCATTGTTGTATTACAGGGAAAGTGGGGAAGGAGAGGAGGTTGGGAAGGAAGAAAGCCCCACGATGGAAGCCAGTGTTGTATTACAGGGAAAGTAGCCCCAAGTTGGACGTCAGTGTTGTATTACAGGGAAACACGGGAGACAAGAATATCGGCGTGACTTACCCAGGTGTTAGTCTCCAAGGCAGGTACGTCTTTGTCCGGACAATGGTTAGCTCAGATTCCGGTACAGCAATGAGGTTTTTCTCTCCTTCAGGGTCGAGTGAGTCGACCGCGGTCTTATAATTGGGTTTGAGGCAATTTCTAATCTACGTTAAATGAGGCGAGGGAGTAGTTTCAGTCTCAGAATTTATTGTACAGCGATACTAGACATTACAGGTCATGTGCAATCGTATAACTAATAGAAAGGTTCTATTTCTGACATGAAGTTAAACATAATTTTCTCTCTAATGGAGTTCTAAAACTGGGTGTATCAATTATGACAAGGGCAAGTACAAGACATAACAGAGGGTAGGTAGAAAACAGCTTACACGAGAAGATCGGAACAGTGGCATCTCGTATTAATATGGTCGATGTGGTTGGCGGGAACCGCAGGCAGGAGCCCAAGAGTCGGGCATCTCCACACTGAGTTTAAGTTTATTTTAAATTACAAGTCACCATCTTAGGTGTTTTACAGTAAACGGGCACGTTTAGCTACGGGGCTTCAAACCCGCATGCGAAATACGTTGCCTAACAGATGTGGTTCACAAAATGGCACTTTAGCCGGGGACTCTTACAGAGTCGCTGCATTCGGTTTGCATGTCCGATGGGTAGTCGGTCCCGCACAGGAATGGCCGGGGCGCTCTCGAGTCGCTTCGCGTTACTCTCTTCTATCGGTCAGTAATGAATGTACGGCTTTCATTGGTTGATTCTGTGCGGCAAACCACCTGATTGGTTGATTACTGTGAGCATTTGAGGGAAACGTCGTAATTGGTTGCCCAGATATTTGTTATGATGAGAAGCTAGAATTTAACTTAGGGTCAACCTTTTGTTACGTAACACCATTATAGTATATAAATATGGGAAGGGAGAAATTCGTCAGACAACATTTAGATGAATGTTTTAAATTCTGTTATTAATTATTGTTTAGACGAGAAACATAATGAAGAAATAGTACTGCGATGAATGGGATTCATCGCATTCTTTTCTCAGTACAAGGGCTTGTACCTACATTTAAATTGATTAATAATAATAATAGTTGGATGACTTGTATAGCGCCGCTTTTGTGAGAAATCACCTCAAGGGCGTTGTAGAAATATTTCTTGACTAATTATGTACAGACAGATACAGAAAAACATACTTATCTGGCAGGTCGCTTCAGATGAACACAGTTTTAGAAAAATTTTATTATAGAGATGATAATTTTACATGGTTATTTGTTTCTCCCTTTCTATTGATGTTACATTTATTAGATGATTGGTGGCACAAGAAGAGTTGGTATTTATTGAATTATTGACAGTAATTTTTAGGACTGGAAAGTATTCATAAAATGAATTTTAGGACTCGAAAATATCTATAAAATTACCTTGAAAAGCGTAAGAATCTTTAATAAATGTTAACGTTTTTTATTTTTATTTTTTATTTTACACTTTGGTTGTTTACAGTGTTGCGGGCTGTGGACGCATTTGCGCACCGATGCGTGAATTTTTAATTATATATATATTTTTTGTTTTTTATTTAATGACTTTAGGTAAGTACTAACCGGACGGCCTAGCTAAGCAATTTACAGGAGAATTTCTTTAATTTATGGATACGATTGTCTGAAAAGATGTGTTTTAAGTTTAGTTCTGAATTCTGTTGAGTCTTTGATAATTCTTAAGTCATGCGGCAGTTCATTTCAGGCTTTAGTCCTGAAACTCCGAAAGCACGATCACCGAACTTAGTATTAGGTGTGCGCTTTGGTTTCTTCAACCTGCCGATAGCTGATGACGCTGCTGACCTAAGGGTGGACTGCCGTGAGTTGGTATTTTCGGGAATACACAGTTCTGATAAGTAAGCCGGAGCCATTCCGTTAAGTGACTTAAATACCATCCAGCAGAGCTTGAACTGGATTCTTTCAGGACATTTGAGCTAGTGGAGATTTTTGAGATGCTCTGAAATATGAGAATATTTAGATACGCCGGTGATAAGTCTTGCTGCAGCGTTGAATACTGATTGCAATTTGTTAATTTGGTATTTGTTAGTTACTATCCATACAAGTAATTTAATCACCAATTGAGTAATCAAAAATTATTTTAATATATATTGATTCTTAATTATTGGCAATTACCTACGAGTATTTTATAAGGCCTCCTAGAATACGGAGTGTGTTGCCAACAGGAAGATAGTATAATTGTTGAGAAGCTTTGACGGGGTTCTGGCTGGAATAGGGTGGGTAGGGACCTTACTCTAAGGTAGAGACCCTCGATCTATGCCCCGATCTGTAAAACAAGGTATTTATCCTATTTTACCTTTCCCTTTCGTCTATGGAACACGTGTTACTACTTTCGTTTTTTTTTTGTGACGCATTCATCTCAAGGCACTTATAGGATGCATCCAGCATACGGAGAGATTCACGCAGCATCAGCATAAGGACAGCGTGAGCTACAATTATAAAATATGTAATAATGCGAGCGGGATAAAACCGGGATTCCACTGGCCACGTGCAGGTGAGGTGAGAATGGTTGTTCTAGTGAACCTGGTGCCTACCTTTTGCAATACCTGCCGAAAAGTACACAATCATTATGACATGTGTTTACTATTTGTGGTGGTTCACAGTGGTCGCGATGCTACTAGAGTTATTTCCAAAATGAGATATTACTGAGCCGTAATAATAATAATAATAATAAGAGTTAATTTCTATAGCGCAGTTTTGTGAAGGTTCACCTCAATAATAACAATAATAATAATAATAGCGCCGTTTTTGTGAAGAATCACCTCAATGACGCTGTACAAATGCTACTTACTGCCTATTCTTTTTCTATTTATGTGCAGACAGATACAGAAAAACATACATATCTGAAGCTGGCAGCTCACTTCATATGAACACAGTTTTATTAGAAAATTTAAGCTTAGAGATGGTATGATATTTTGCAGTTGTATTTTATCCTCCTATTCTATTGATGTTACATTTATGAGAAGATTTGTTGCACAAGGTATATATATGTGTTATAATAACAGATATAGTATGTAGTATAGCTGTTATTTTACAATTATATTATATTAGGTTAGGTTAGTTAGTATAAAGCGCACTTGAGGTGAACCTTCACAAAACTGCGCCATAGAAAGTTACTCTTATTATCATGATTAGTATTACAAGAAGAGGTGATATTTATTTGAAATATTTATAATTTTTAGGACTGAAGAATATTTATAAAATGACTTTAAAAAGCGTAAGAAGTTTTTAATTGATATTAACATTTTTTTACACTAACTAACATAACCATCACGCCGTTTCTCCGAAGGGGTAGGCAGAGAGGACGGACCGCCAAACAACTCGATCTTGGCATACACTTCTTGCTTTATTCACATTCATACAACGCCTCATACATTCTATTCTGTTATTCCAACTACTGACATGGCCCGACTCAAGTATTTGCTTCACTTGATCGTGCCATGTATTCCTCGGGCGTCCCCGGCTTCTTCTTCCATTCACATTCGCGTCATACATTCTTCTTACACTCCTCTCTTCGTTCATTCGATCTACATGCCCGAACCATCTAAGCGTCCCTTTCTTAATCTTACTCATTACGGTTAAATCAGCCTTGCATTCTTTACGAGTCTCAATTACTTTGATAATTTTCGATACTATTTTTTTTTTGTGCGTTACCTACCTCCTTGCAAGTGTGTAGTTAATTAATTAATTTGTGTTTGTATAACGTTTTTCTATTAATAATAATAATATTCGGATGATTTTTATAGCGCCGTTTTTGTAAAAAATCACCTCAAGGGCGCTGTACAAATCTTACTTCCTATTCTTACATTATTCCTTATTTATTAAAAAACGAAAGTAGTAGTAGTAGTAACATCTTTATTTCCTCAACTGCTTTACGGAAGGCATATCAAGATAGTCGATGTGCCAATTTCTTTTCAGACCTTTCATTATAGTTTCAGAAGAAGGTTACTATCTCAGGCAATCCCTTTATTGACGATCTACATTACATATTTCATTATAGTTGCAGAAGAAGGTTACTAGCTCAGGCAATCCCTTTATTGACGATCTACATTACATATTTCATTATAGTTGCAGAAGAAGGTTACTAGCTCAGGCAATCCCTTTATTGACGATCTACATTACATATTTCACTATAGTTGCAGAAGAAGGTTACTAGCTCAGGCAATCCCTTTATTGACGATCTACATTACATATTTCATTATAGTTGCAGAAGAAGGTTACTAGCTCAGGCAATCCCTTTATTGACGATCTACATTACATATTTCATTATAGTTTCAGAAGAAGGTTACTATCTCAGACAATCCCTTTATTGACGATCTACATTACATATTTCATTATAGTTGCAGAAGAAGGTTACTAGCTCAGGCAATCCCTTTATTGACGATCTAAATTACATATTATTTTAAAAACTTAAATGAGATATGTCCAATTAATACCTCACTACGTTGCACCAAGGCATGTAATAAATACATAATTTGATAAATTAATAAGAATTATTTCTTCAAAAAATTTGGTATACACTTAGTGGCGTCATTATTAATAAATTAACTAACGTTTATTTTTAAATACCTCATTTTTAATATATAAATATCGAGCTGTTTCGAAAGCGAAGCTTTCCTCATCAGGTTACACAATATACTACTTATTAATTTATCAATAATAACGCTACAAAATAACTGTAAATCTGTTGAAGAAAATATAATTTAATAATTCACCAACTGATGGTAGTAGACCAAATCATTGAACATGATTTGCTTTCGCCATCTTTAGAGCGAGATTGTGTCATACGAGAAGTATAACTATAGTAGGTAGGTAGATAGCGACGTTTTTGTGTAAATTGGGACGGAAAAAGAAAGGTCTATATAGCTCGAACCGAGAGTAAAAGTTAGTTTGCTGTTTGTTGATGGAGAAATGGACTTTCGCCAGCCGCGGTTACGATGCGTGTTATGGAGCGCGTTCATTGCATAACTTGATTCTCCATTTCGGAAATTTTATACCTTTGTTATACCGCACTGAGCGGACTCATTCAGAATACGAGTAGGTACAATAATATTGATATTTTGCGCTCGTTTATGTTCCTTCCATTTATCCAGTTACTCAGTAACTTAGTTACGTTACCCGGTGGGCTTACATGCAGAACCATTCAGATCAGGGACCCCAGCTGATATTACAGATATGTAGGCAACTGCCGTAAGTTGTTCGTTGTTTCTGTTCCTTCCCAGTTACCCAGTTACTTATTTTCCCGGTGGGCTTACATGCAGAACCATACAGATCAGGGACCCCAGCTGATATTACAGATATGTAGGCAACTGCCGTAAGTTGTTCGTTGTTTCTGTTCCTTCCCAGTTACCCAGTTACTTATTTTCCCGGTGGGCTTACATGCAGAACCATACAGATCAGGGACCCAGACTAATATTACAGATACTTAAGCAGCATCATACATTTCCTTCTGTTATTCCGACTTCCGACATGGCCCGGCTCAAGTATTTGATTCACTTGATCGTGCTATGTCTTCCTCAGGCATCGCTGGCTTATTCTTCCATTCACATTCATGTCATATATTCTCCTTACATTAGTTTTTTCTTTCATTCGCTCTACATGCCCGAACCATCAAAAGGTCCCTTTTTTAATGTTGCTCATTATGCATACATCAGCCTTGCATTCTTTACGAATCTCAATATTTTTCACACGACCATACATGGTTTTACCACACATCTCAGAGATCTCATTTCTACAGCATTCAGTCTACTTTCATCCTTCCTCTTCCAGTTCCATGTCTCACTGCCATACATCAGTGTTGGTATCAGCACTCCATCGTGGACTGATAGTTTTGCTTCTTTGGACAACTTTTTGTTAGCACCAACCGTGTTCAGTCCTCCATTAAAGAAATTTACTGCATTCACCCTTCTTTCAATATCATTATTAGTCTTTCCATCTCTCGTAAACATATTTCCCAAATATATAAACTCATCGACCTGCTCCAAGTATTCATCTTTCACAACTATATTAAACACTGTTTTCGTACTCTATCTTTCAAACACCACGACTTACTTATTAAATTATTACATTATCATCTTAAATTTAATATTGGGAAGGGCAAATATTGTTGTGTAACGAAAGGATGGCCCTGAGATGAGTTCTAGCTACTTGTCTTGGAAAATGAGCTAGGCAATCAATCGCATCATCTCCCTCCATAATTTACCAATCAGGGGATTTAACGCTCAAATTAAAACAATCAGAGCATACATTTGTACTGTCTGATAACAGAGCAACAGAAAGCGACGCGAGCGCCAACCGCGACTTGGCGGCCGCTTCTACTGCCCTTCCAACTTCACTTCCCATCTGGAGCTCAAGGAGTCAACTGCGTCTCTGAAAAGAGGCGGCCATTTCGTGTTACTAATTTGTTTCGGCCAAGTACTATGCATGCGGGTTGAAACCCGAAGCTAGACGTGCTATTTGCTGTCAAAGCACTTAACATGGTGACTTACCAATTAAAAGGCAATTAAATTCAGTGCAGAGATGTTCAGCCCTGGCGTCATTGCCAACAACTCCCGCCACCCAACCAGATCACCTTATGTAAGCTGATTTAGCATCTCCCCTTAATGTGTTGTTCTAGCCCTTGTTACATTTGCAATACCCGGTTATAGATTCAAATCAGAAAGAGAGAAATTTTACGTTAGTATCATGTCTAGAATAGGACTTTTCTACTAACTAATCGATTGTTCTTAACCTACAATGTTTGTCCGACTTTACAATAAACTCTGAGATTTGAAAGCACTTTACTTGACTCATTTAACGTAGACTTAGAGACTCCCCCAACCCAATTATAAGGTTGCGATCGATTCACGACCCTGAACGATGAGAACCTAATGCCACTGCCGATTTGAGCTAAACTAATGTCCGGACCAGACTTCACATCTAAGAGGCCATCTCCAGGGGTCCTCCATTAGGTCCTGCCGATATAATTGTCTCCTATAACTCCCCCTTGTAACCCAACCTTCCTCTTCCCATCTTCATTCACCCCTTTTCAGAATACTGGCTTTCCAACTTAGGGGCTTTCTTCCAACCCAACCTTCCACTTCCTCCCCTCTCTCACCTCATTTTCGTAATACTGACGCCCATCGTAGTGCATTTTCCCCTACCTAACATCCCTCTTTTCGTAATAATATGTTTGAAAACATTTTCAATTGAAGCAATCGAAAGTCGTAAAATTGAAGTAGGACCAGTGGCCATTTAGAATTTCGGTATTAAAGAATCCAGTTGAAAATGTTCTCAGGATGATTTATTTTTGGTTTAGGTATCACTCAGTAGAGATGCTAAATAATAAAACGATACAAGGGAAATAGAATTAATTGTTTTTGTGTTTAATTCGTACAACTCCATTTAATTTTTTTTTTAATTTAATGTAAATCAAGTTTAATAATATTATTATTAAGTGCTGCAAGTATTTTTAGTTTTTTTTATTAATGATAATAATACTTGGACGATTTATATAGCTCCGTTTTTGTGAAAAATCACTTCAAGGGCGCTCTACAAATACTACTTGCTAGGGTTTATCTTATTATGTACATATACAGAAAACATACTTACCTGGTAGGGCACGCCAGATTAAAACTTAATTAAATTACAATGTTTTGGGCTGAGATGATGTGACTTTGCACGCACTGGACACATACTCGTATATTAGAAAACACTGCACATTGCATGACATTGAAGTTTCTGTTTATATCCTATTTGTCATTGATATTATATACATTAGAAGGTTATTGACAAAAGAAGAGTAGGTGTTTATTTGAAACATGATTTTATTTGAGATTTTTTGATAATAATTATTTACATTTACGAATAATAAAATTATTTGTTTATTAGATAACTGAACCATTCATGGATATGTGACAGCTGTTTCGGCGTTTAAGGCCATTTTCAAAGTGTGGTTAATCCACTTTGTGACGCTTAATTATATGATTTTATTTACTCCCAATCCATTGTAATTTGGGCGGGTTTTAAAAAAATGATTTACTATCAGTAAAACCGATTTGGTTATAAACAATTAAAATTCTGAATTGTGTGAGTTTTTCACATTTATAATGTATTTCCTCGTATTTAACTGACAGTGTTTTCTTAATTGATTTATTTAAATCTGTTATATTATTTTGATAATGTGAACATACTGAGAAGCGGTGAATATATAATTTTCATTACTAGTTAATATCCCTCTAGACAAAATAGCGCTTAAAAAGAAAAGGAAACAATAAAAACAATCGCGGTTAATAACTGCTATGAGGCAAATAACATTGAAAAAAATATTAAAATCATGAAATATAAAAATAAAATCAATTTAATATATCCGGTACATAATAAAAAACTAGAAAAATTTACATTTGTCTGGAATTTCTCGGTTCAATATCTGTAAAAATTCAAAAAATAAAGAAAAAAATGTGGTTTAAATATAGCTTTAAGAATATAGGAACAAGCCTAAAAAACTGAAAAATTAAAAATCCTGAACTTAATAGTGGCATATACGAATTAAAATGTGACCATGCTAACTGTTACGCTACCTATATCTGGCAGATGGGAAGAGCTTTCTCAATTAGATTCAAAGAACATATGCGATGTTGCAAAAATTAAAGCACTTTTTCAAAATTCGCAGAACATCTCTTGGTGAATAATCACTCCCCGCTTGACAACAACGAGCCTAAACACGTACATACAGAAAGAAAGGGTCTTAGATTAAATTTACTTGAATATTTAGAAACTAATAAAGGAACGACTGATCCTAATATAACATTAAATAAAGTTAGGCAAATTATTTATTCACCACTTCTCAGTGTGTTCACATTATCAAAACAATATAACACATTTAAAAAAATCAATTAAAAAACATTATCATTTTAATACGTCGAAACACACTATAACATCACAGAATAGAGAATTCTATTTATTTTCTAACTAAATCGGTTTTACCGATAATATACTATTATTTTTAAAAACCGGTCCAAATTAAAGGATTCCAGGTCCAGATTAACCGCAGTTCGAAAATGACAACAGCTGTCACAATAATAAAAACTAAAAATACTTTCGAACTTAATAATAACATTGTTAAATTTGATTTACATTAAATAAAAATAAATTTTAAAAAAACACCGTAAGGTATAAAAAATAAAGCATGTTACGGTACATTTAATAAAACCACTATTCTCCATGACGTGGTAGAAAATGGCTGATTTGATTTTTATAAAGATGGCTATATCGTCACATTTTGTCATTGTACATTCAACACATTCCAGACATTGGATTGAAATAGGCAATATTGTTTTAAATAATTGAAGGTAAAGGGTTTTATGAATCCTTAAATTGCGTCAATTGGGAAATTTTCTATGAATGCTGCTGAGACAATGATTGGTTTCGATCTTGTTGTGAATAATTTATAATAAATATATAAAATCAGTAGACTGTCTTCTTTTTTCCAAGGTAATAATATTAAAGTATTGAAGTCGTTCCCCGTAAAATTAGACTAAGGTATTTAATCCACATTTGAAAGATAATAATAATAATAATAATTGGATGATTTGTGTAGCGCAGTTTTTGTGAAAAATCACCTCAAGGGCGCTGTACAAGTATTTCGTAACTAATTATGTACAAACAGATACCGAAAAACATGCTTACCTGCAGCTGGCAGCTCGCTTCAGATGAACACAGTTTTATTAGAAAATTTATTTATATGGTAGAGATGATAGTTTTACATGGTTGTTTGTTGCTCCTTTTCTATTGATGTTACATTTATTAGAAGATTGGTGGCACAAGAAGAGTTGGTATTTATTGAAATACTTTTAATTTTTAGGACTGGAAAATATTTATAAAATCAATTTTAGGACTGGAAAATATTTATAAAATGAATTTTAGGACTCGAAAATATCTATAAAATGACCTTAAAAGGCGTAAGAAGTTTTTAATAGATATTAACATTTTATTTATTTATTTAACACTTTGGTTATTTACAGTGATGTGGACGCATTTGCGCACCGATGCGTGAATTTTTAATTTTTTTTATTTATTTAATTACTTTAGATAAGCACTAACCGGCTAGCCTAGCTAAGCAATTTACAGGAGAATTTCTTCAATTTATGGATACGATTGTCTGAAAAGATGTGTTTTAAGTTTATATGAAAATATGTTACAGGTGAATTTCTTCAATTTATGGATACGATTGTCTGAAAAGATGTGTTTTAAGTTCATATGAAAATACGTTTTAAGTTTAGTTCTGAATTCTGTTGAGTCTTTGATAATTCTTAAGTCATGCGGCAGTTCATTCCAGGCTTTAGGTCCTGACACTCCTGCGGCACGATCACCGAACTTAGTATTAGGTGTGCGCTTTGGTTCCTTCAACCTGCCGATAGCTGATGATGCTATGGCAGTTCAACAGTTTTTGCATATTTCATGTAATGTGGGTTAGATATAACACTCCCAAAACTAAAACAAATACATATTTAAAACACAAAACAACAGTGAAAAATAAGTATGTTCACGCTGATACAAAAACAGAATGCGAACATGACGTCAGGTGTTCCAAATGCAATGGCACCAACATAACAAGGTGAAACAAATAAATAAAAAAAGAATCGTCTCGTAAACTAATGAATAAAAAATTAAATCATACTTTTTTCAGTTTTAAATAACTATTCATAAATTCCACGTATAATTATATAAAACAATATTCAGAAGCGGCGTTTGCTGATCTGCTCATATGAATAAATATACATATTTTTGAAGCCATTATATGTTTCACCGGAGTTAGTTATTGTTTGATTTGTGATTTGAAAGAATTATAATCTATTTCTGTTTCGAGTTTATTCGAGAGGGCAATAAAAAGTTCATACCTCGATAGGCGAATTGCAGTTGAGATACACTCTTTCAAATTTAGGGATTTTTATGTTGCCACGTGATCTTCGTCAGTTTTTGTGGACATTGTTAAATTAAAATGGTCTTTATAGATTTATTTAACGTGAAATTTTAACAGTGTGTTCTTTTTGACGATTTTGTTTAAACTGAGGACCCTAAAAGATTTAAACAGTTGTGTAGTTGTAGTTGTGTAATATCGATGGTTAGCGTAGGATGATTTTCAAAATCAATTTCTGTATCTTCTCAACAGGTAAGAGGTTAGTTTTAAAAGTTCCCCCCAACCGATTATACCATATTGTAAAATGGATTTTATCATGTTGGATGATAGAATGTTTCTCAATCTAATGAATATGCAAAGAAGTTTTCTTTCTCTGGTCACCGTATTTTGTCATTGCTCTTTCTATTTTAGTTGACTGTCTACTAGAATACCCAGAAACTTTATTTTATTTTTTCCTTTGATTGGTAATTTTATTTGCACACTGTGATTAATGGATTTTGATACAAATATTGTTTTCGACTTTTTTTCTTTTCAAGAGAATGGGATGAACTATGTTTTGTCAGTATTTAGTGACAGAAAATTTTATAATGTTGTATTTGCTATTCTTATTGTTTTCTCCCATGATTTTCCTTTTGCGATCATTACAGTGTCGTCTGCATAAGATATGATGTCTCCAACTATGGGGAGGTTGAACATTTTATTTAAATAGTTAATAAAAGGATTGGACCGATAACAGTACCTTGTATTATAACTAAAGATGTGATTTTGGCTTCATTTGAGATAGATTTGGAACCATGAAAGCACTAACCGTCTAACCTAATTTGCTT
Organism: Halesus radiatus; assembly: GCA_022606495.2. Lineage (NCBI taxonomy): Eukaryota > Metazoa > Arthropoda > Insecta > Trichoptera > Limnephilidae > Halesus > Halesus radiatus. The sequence continues at coordinate 246,270 of JAHDVE020003424.1, read as the reverse complement.
TAGTTTCTTGGTGAGTTTGGAGTGTGATATGCTGTCGAATACCTTGCGGAGGTCTATGAAGATACCAAGACCATCTAACTTTGTTTTATCTAATTTATCTAACTTTCGGATTATTGTTTTTATTGTATTTAGCAATTGAGTCTATAATAAAACATTCTAAAACAAGATAAAGTTTTCGAACGATCGAAAGGTTCTACCAGTTTATCCACGGGAAGCTCGGAAAGCGAGGTTGGCGATTGATGAGTTGGTGGTTAAGAGATGCAAGGAATCCGAGGATCCAGTAGAGGACGAGACTATCGGATAAGGCTAATTATTTTGTTCATCACGCCGGTCTGTGTATGTAGCCAAGGTGAGTGGAATTATTGGGTAATAGCTTCCCAAGTCAGAGCGAACGGGGAAAGAGACGGTGTGTGCGAAGTGTGACGGTGTGACAATATGACTGTGTGTCCATGTGACAGAGTAATAGTACGTGAGTGTGACATTGTGACGGTGTGTTAGTGTGACGGTGTGACAGTGCGACAGTGCGACATTGTGACTGTGTGACGATTGTGAGGATGTGACCACGGTGTGAAATCGGTTAATCACACCTGAGGTGAGCTAGGCTTAGCTTACGGGCTCGGGGGCTATCAGTTAACTTCTCGTTTGCTACCTGCTCCCTGCTGTCTATTGCCTGCTGCCCGCGGCCTGCTAGCCCGACATTGTAATGGTGTAACGATTGTGAAGGTGTTTTTTCACTGAATAATGTGTGCTATCATTAACCACTCGGATCATCTTTTGGCATATTTACCACGAAACATCAATAGCAGTAGAGTCACGTAGTGGCATGTCTGCCACCAAGTAACAGGTCCTCATAAAGCTCGTTCTATCTCCATTTTTTATTATGGTCAGACATATGACATAAACAGTTTGAGAAAAGTAATACCAAGCTTTCTCTATTCGAGTTTATTTTTATTATGGTCAGACATACGAGTATGACATAAACAGTTTGAGAAAAGTTATACCAAGCTTTCACTATTCGTGTATATTTTTATTATGATCAGACATATGACATAAACAGTTTGAGAAAAGTAATACCAAGCTTTCTCTATTCATGTATATTTGAAAATGAATGTCAAGCGGGAATATTTATAACTATCTATCTATATGCAAAAATAATTGTTTGTCTGTCTATCTGTTGTCGATTTTCTCGAAAATTACTCCACCGGTTTCGCTGAAAATAACACAGTTCGTTCTGATTAGTGCGGGAAAGGTTTACAGATCAGTTTGAATGAAATCCAATATGTAAAAAAGTTGCTATAACGTTTTAAAAATTAGTATGAAAAACATAAAACCAGCCATGTTGTATTGAGGTTAGCCCAAAGATTTTTTTATTTTTTATTAATATAAGAATTACATATATAATATTTAATAGTACAGATTTAATAGCTAATTACAAAAAAAGTATAAATTTATTTTACAAAAAATGCCCAACTCAATAGAGAAAGATTTCTCGTGTTTGAGTTGCGGAGCACTGCCATCTAGCGACAGTAGTGAATAAATAAAAGTGCATCAAGAATATGTTAGTTAAAGACTAAAAGTACGTGATACTAGAAATAGATATACCACTCTGATTACATGTTCAAAAGAGGAAGGTTTGTTTGGGTAGAATATTTTCAAAATGGAAATCATAAATAGGCACCTACTTAAGAACTTTATTATTTAGATATATTTTGACAAAATAAATGTTTGGAATGAAATGAAAATTTCAAATTAATGTTTCTTTGTTTAGAGATAGTGGTATTCGACAGAAGGCATTCCTTTTGCTGTCAAATTAATTATGGCATCCAAACGACAAGCAAGAATTCACAACTTCATAACTTCTGTTTCTTGTTAAAATAAAAATGAGCAAGGCCGGGTATACATCTATACGGTATATGTCTAGACCAGAGTGTTTTTAACTCCACCACGGACTACTGACTGCTGACCGCTAACTAATTATTATAATATAATGAAGTTTTACTACTGTTTTACTTTTATTTTTGTGACAGATGTTTCTGCGTTCAAACTGTGGTTAGGCCATATTTAAATGACTTATTTTTATGCAGTTATTTAACCCTACGATTTTAATTTTGTTCGAAATGACTCATTCACATTTTCGATAAAAACCGATTTACTCATTGTACTAATTAATATTCTTTATTCTGTGAAGTAAGTAGTTATATATTAATTGATAAACTAAAGTTTTTAAGACAAGATTTTTGTGCATAGCGTAAAGGGTAACAATTATTTTTATAAAAAATAATTATTAGCCTGAAACACTCATCCAAATTGAAAAAACCTTCTGAGAAAAGATAAATGTCGCCGACAGGACTCGAACCTGCAACCTTCTGACTGTCGGTCAGATGCTCTACCGTTGAGCTACGTCGGCTTATCGCAAACCCGCCAAGTTAATCAATATATACTAGTGTTTCATTCAATAATTACTGTTTTTATTATATTTCACCTGTAAACAACCAACTTTATTAGTATGAGAAAGGCTTGTAACGGCTAAATCCCTCAATAGATGGCGTCAAGACAAATTATGTCTACATTTTATTGATGAAAAATGCTTTGACTTGTCAAATATTTATTAATTGATAAACTAAAGTTTTTAAGACAAGATTTTTGTGCATAGCGCAAAGGGTAACAATTATTTTTACAAACAATAATTATTAGCCTGAAACACTCATCCAAATTGAAAAAACCTTCCGAGAAAAGATAAATGTCGCCGACAGGACTCGAACCTGCACCCTTCTAATTCCGGTCAGATGCTCTACCATTGAGCTACGTCGGCTTATCGCAAACCCGCCAAGTTAATCAATATATACTAGTGTTTCATTCAATAATTACTGCAATCAGAAGGGTGCAGGTTCGAGTCTTGTCGGCGACATTTATCTTTTCTCGGAAGGTTTTTTCAATTTGGATGAGTGTTTCAGGCTAATAATAATTGTTTATAAAAATAAGTAGTTATAGTTGAAATATGTTTTACCTTTTTTGATGATAGCAGTGCTCTTTAAGGCAATGAATTTAAATGCTAAACCCATGAATTATTTTTGGAATTACACTGCTTAGGTTTCATGAAAATTCTAAGTAGTGGACAGTAAATAGTTTGTCTTATTTGGTTATCTGTAGTTGTTCCAGTAAATTTAATCTACGACCCTAAAATATACGTTCGTTGATATCACTCCGAAAGAAATAAATATTAGATAGGTATGAACATACCCGAATATCTAGGTATGTACATACCTGAATAGCTAGGCATGTTTCACAGACTTGTGTATCAGTAAATCATAAATTTACAATAAACACCTAAGGACTAAATTATCATATTTTATAGCAGAGTGACCGCACCACTTGGGTATGAGGTATACGAGTATAGTAGGTGATACGTCGTCTAGTACAATACGGTTAGGAACATATAATGACGATAGTAGCTCTGGTTAGACCGAGAAAATTCTATTCCTCCACGAAAAGGATTATTTAATACATTCTACTTTAGAGAATGTTTTTGTAAAACAATAAACCTTTAAAGTGTTTTTGAATACAAGAAAAAATACAATCGCATAAGAATAAGTCGGGAAAGAATGTCGTATCCATCTATATATCCTGTTTAAATGTAACAACACCAGGACTGAGCATTACAAACACTCGCTTGTACCTAGATTACATAAGCTTAGTAATATATACGCAGATGTGGCGGATCTATTTAACTGCACGGAAGGTAAGTACAAGAAGGCTACTATCATGGCTTTTCTATATGTTTTATATGTACGCATATCTTTTACTTTTATATCCTTTATGAACTTTTATTCTTTAGATACTCTCTGATTTCATTGTACGACCTAATGTCACATTCAATAGTTTCCTTTTAAAATTATGTGTGCCATATTCTTACGCTTGTAGTTAACTGTGATATGTAATTATTGTTAATGGTATATTTATAGCCCTAACATTAAATAAATAAATATATACATCTTCCATTTTTCAGGCAATTTTTAGATAAATTGGTTTCGTTCGTGGAAATATTCTAAAACAATCGTATACCCGTACCTTCATCCACGATGGAATGAATAGGTATAGCTTAATTGCTCAAGCGCGAGACGGCATGCACACATTCATATGCGATGCAGGTTTAAAACAGCGACCTTCCGTTAAAATGGGGCCCCTTAAAATATGAACAAATCGGTAGGTACCTACATAATGTTATCTCTTCGGCTAGAGGTACAGGCCTCTAGCAGTACGAGTCATTCACATACAAAGTGGATGCCATAGACATAGATGCATAGATAACATTATAACACATATTGAATACTGACATGGATGCTGGTATTGTTGGCATTGCAGGCATCTGGCATCTACGGGGAGGGGGGCTATTATGAAAAAGGTAGTTAGCAACAAACGCGCCAGAGGGCACCTCTATCTCCCCGGACATTAGCTAGTCAAGGTCCTCCGACCTCCCATCTCTCTCTCCTATACCTATACGCCATTCGGAATCGCAACAAACAAGCAAGCAACGCGCGGAGGTCCGTGCTTCTCGATACATACTCGTACATCATAACCGAACACTCATTATGTTACAGTCATTGCTATTTCAATCACTACGAGTGATGTGAATCCCAACCGATATGATGGTCGGAACCATTTTTAAATGTAATGGTTATTCTAATATCATACTCGTACTTCCTTACGTTTTAGGTAATTTTTTCCTTATGTTGTAGGTCTTTGAAACTATCTAACAGCTTTCCTTTGTCGAAGAAACCAATCGCTTTATGGCTCAACATTATAATTTAAATGAAAAAAAAAACAAATGTTTTAAACCACTTTACACTAATAAATTAATTTAAATAAACTTTGTATTCATCGCTTTATTAATATACACAGATATCTACATGTTTCGAGAGCGATGCTTTCTTCATCAGGAATATATGAATACTAAAAATAATAATGTCAATTATAGACAAATGATAAAAATTAAAACACTATAATGAAAGAATGGATAAATCAAAAACATTAAAAAAATGATTAAAGTTGGTAAGTAATTAATCTAAAATGATAATAAAGAATTATTATAAAACATTGTATAACAAATTAACAACAGAAATTAAAAAAGAAATTATTTTTTATTATTATTAAAATAAATTCAAAGACAAGAAAATAAAAGAGAAGGCAATTGTTAATATTTTTTTTCTGATTATTTATTAAATTTAATTCATCATATCAATTCCTATATTTTTAAATTTGTTTAATTATAATCCGGTTGTATTTATATGTACCATTTTTAAACCTTTATTTATATCGAGTGAATGATTGATTTGTGAAATATAATTACCAAATTCAGAATAGTAATTATTATTTAAAACCTTCATCAGGAACGTACACATATAAAATAGTTAATAAACAGTTTATACGTGTACGTTCCTGATGAAGGTTGAGTTTAACCGAAACCGGTGGGCAATATAAATAAAATAAAGTGGTTTAAAACAAATTTCTTCTTTCATTTAAATAATTATGGTTTTTCATTTACTAAGCGTTAGCAATAAGTGGTCTACATTTATTTATGAGAGGTTTTAATTGTCTAATTTAGAAAAAAGCTCCCCTAATCTAAGGGTTAAAATAAGTTAAATTTCTAACTATTTTGAAAATACATAAATGACAGTTTGTATAATTACATACCTCAATCATATGCCTTGACGAACCTTAGTTCGGGCAGCCCTGGTACGAAGCAAACAAAGGAATTCTGCATTAGTTCATCACGGTAGAATTAATCGCAAGCACACAATATTAGGTACGTTTTCTAGTTTGGCAACAGAGTTCGTGCCATACAATTGTTGTGTAATGGAGAATTATTAATAGCTCTCTTTTTTATTTACGGAAAATAGGTAGATTAAATAATTATTTACACTCTAGTATCTCTTATAAACAAGTTTTCACCACTAAAGGCAAAAGTGAAACATAAAACAAGGAGAAGCTTAAAATATGTGGTGTAAAATTATAAGAAGCAAAACGATGAAAACATGGACTTTAATCATCCTCGTTCGTATGATTTTTTTCTTAGAATCTCCTGTTAACTTTTTCAGTCACAACAGGGTTTACAACGAGCATGCCATGTATTATGTTTGGCTACATGTTGACAAATATTTTATTTTTAGAAATCCAGAGCTCGATAATCAGTCAAAATACCTGGACGAGTCAACGCAGCAACTTTGTTTCAGTTCAAAATAAATTCGCCTTGAGCCTGGAGTTCCCCAAGGTTCCGTCTTAGGTCCAATTCTCTTTTGTCTATATAGGAACCTTCTTGAACACCCAATTCAACGGCCGGCTTTAAGTTTTAGAACCACTCAGATGATCGAATAATTAATAATATTAATTATTAATAACAATATTCTCAATAACTAAAAATGTTTTCATGGCCTCGTACTGCAACGGACAACCCACATTTAACTAGGAGATATATAGTACGTAGCTTTCGGAGTGTTAGTTAAATATTTGGGGATAAAGCGTTTAATGTCAATATGTGGGCCCAATAACCCATATGCTTTAATGAACTTCCTTGTTATCTGAAAAGCGCACCTAGAATTGTAAATTCTGGTGCTAGCACCGACCAGAATCATCGTATTACCTACCCTCTATACCTTTATGCAAATGTCACAATCTGCATACGCGAAGGTAGCAAAGCTCACCGAGTTCTGAGTTCAAGAAGTACGACTACCAAAGGGCCCGAATAGATAACTAGGAACATGCTGATTTAAAACCACTCGATAATGCAATTTCAAAAACAACCACCACCGGAGTGATTTTATTACACGACGCTGGATAAAAGGTGAAATAATAATCATTATAATAATTCACGAATCATTATAACTATATCATAGATATTGCAGAATGGGTCAGAAGCAAAGTATGATTTTTTTAACAAATCCCATATAAAAATGAATATCTTACTTAGCATATTTATAGTAAGATGTAAAAATAAATTTATTTAAAAAAATACTTTGTATACACCGTTTTATTAATATACACAGATATCTACTTGTTTCGAAAGCGATGCTTTCTTCATCAGGAATATACAGAATACTAAAAATAATAATGTAAAGCATTGTTTTTTACAGTAAATCCACACAGGAAACCCTAAGGGAAATAATTTCCCTCGGGGTCTATATCATCTTCGAGGACGCTGAGAGGATAGGAAGGGGTGAACTTGGGTGTTGAAGAGATCCATGTTATAGGATGGAGGAAACATAGATGCCGATAGTTCATTCCACGGCCAAGCTGTTGAACACAAGAACTAGTCGTAGAAGTGACCCATTCTCATGTAACAAATGTCAACCATGTGCAAATGTTGGGCGCGCCTTTGGCATGTTTCCCGACTATGCACCGGTGCCGAAGGGATCAATGACGCTAGTTCCTCGGAGAAACTTCCATTAAAATACCGGTAGAACAAGAACAGTATTCTCACATGACGTCTGTGCTCCAAAGTTAAAATTCGTTTGTTAAGATAGGCCAATCTATCAAACGGACCGCCGGTTACTGCAGAGTCAAGGGTTTTTTTTTCAGATATTTTGTACAGGGTCAGCAGTTGTGTACTATTATAGTATCTGCGGGCTCTTCACAATACGCCCAGCTTCTGAGAGGCTAACTTTACTCTGACTTCGTTGGAGCCCCCCTACCTGAGTTGGTTACTTAAGGTTACACCAAGCATATCAATGGAGGGCTTGTTGGGAAGTATATTAAACGTGTGTGATAAATAAACTCAAGCTATTCAAAAACATAAACAAAACAATAATACGGCAAGTTGAATCCTGCGTGTATCAAACGTATCATATAGAGGCAGATCCGAGTTGGCAAACAAGATTGTCATAACAAAATACGAGCAAGTCAAGACTTGTGTTCACACCTGCAAAACTTTATCAAAACAACACACGTCAGTTGAACGACCTCTGAAACAAACAAATCGTCAAAACAACAAGTGCAAGTAAAATCCTCCAAAAATACCTCCGTATACCCAACATACGGCCTATAAAAGCCCATGCACGTGGTACGTTCTTTTGATTCCCGCTCACGACTCCGACCAAGTAACATCTCCACTGTAACGCTGGTCCACCGTGAAAATCGGCCACCATTATTTATCTTCAATCTACCCGGGCCTGCTCTCCCCACCAAGTGAGAGATCTTCACTCTACCCGACCTGTTCTTTTCTCCAAGTGAGAGATCTTCACTCCACCGGTCTGACCCTAAAGCCGTCCCTGGAAATCCCGCAACTTGAGTCCGACAGCCACCCAGCCTACTTACGAGCTTGCAGCGACTGGTCCGTCCCAAACGCCGTCCCGGATATGCAGCAAACCTCGCTCATATGACAGCTGACACCACCTCAGGCGATCGACCATACTGGCCGGTGCTACAAATCAAGTACGCTCCGAGCGACGACATCGCCATTTGGAAACTACCAAAGATCTTTCTCAGGAGGACTAGCGAATCACAATACTGATGCATCCCTGTGTGCCGGTGCCTAAATATTAACACTGCCTTTTGCGGGCCTACACGTCTCGTACAGGAAGATTTCTTCCATTATAGGATCCTACATTGTCATTTCGATCCCTTTTAGATGTAATCAGACATGCTGGGGTCTCTGAAACATTAAATTCGACGAGATTATTCATACCCCAAGAGGAGACCCTCTAGACGTAACCGTCCATTCTCTGATTCAAAGCCCTCAGAGCCGTCGGAGTCTGTGTGCCCTTTGGTGCTTGTCAAAAAAAAGCTATCATTGACTGTACTGTCATCCGCGTAACAATGGATTGGTGCACATGTTAAGAGGTTATTGATGTGCAACAAAAACAATGTCGGAGAAAGAACCGATCCTTGTGCGACCGTTTGAATCTCACCGTAACGTTCCAGGCACCACCCCCAAACATGCGTCACATACGCGAGAAGATCACCGCACGTGCGGTTCCGCCGGAATCCATACTGACGGTGGTTAATAATTTTGTTCTTCTCGATGTATGTGAGCACTTTGTCGTTGATCACACGTTCCATCACCTTGGACATAACTGATGTGATCGCTATGGGGCGGTAGTTGGCCGGGTTGGAGCGGTCACCTTTCTTAGGTATAGGATGAATGACCGCTTTTTTCTAACCAGAGGGCATATAGCCACATTTCAGGGACATTTTAAAGAGCTTTGTCAAAACTGGAGCAATTTCTGCAGCACACCTCTGTAATACCAGGGCAGGTATTCCGTCAGGCCCACTAGGTTTATTAACATTGAATTCCCGTAAGACATGGAGTACTCGTACATTCCGATGCCGGATCCTCAGCTTTTTCATATAGAAACAGCACTGAAGAATCGACGGCGGAATGGCACCCTGATCATCGAGGGCCGAGTTTTCCGCGAACATTTTTCCTAAAAGGTTGGCCTTTTCGGTGGCGGTGTTTGGTAGTGAACCGTCGAGTCTGGTAATAGCAGCAGACTGGATTTTCAGAAATTGCGACCTATGGAGCCCGTTAGCGACCAGAACGCACTGCTGCCATGCGGGCAGGTAGCTAGTTTTTTTCTGATCTGTAGGTGCTCAAATTTAGACCTATTGATTATTCTTTTACTTTCCTTTGTCATTTTGTATGCTGATCTGTTTTCTGACGTTCGAGATGTGTTGTAGGCTCGGTAAGCCGCGTTTTTACGTCGAACTGCTTCGGAGAATTGTCGACTGAACCACGGCTTTGAGCCTACACCAGTTTGTTTAACGGTTAATTGAATGAAGCCATCCATTGTAGATTTGATTACTTCACCAATTTCCTGGACACATCTGGAAGGATCCGAAGTCTAAAAACAGACAGCTGACATTTTGACCGAACCAATCTGCTGACCTGTTTTTTTTTTCTCTTCAGCCTCTCGATTGGGGGGTCTGAAATTAATAGGGATTGATGTCATCACTGGGTAATGGTCAGATGATCCTAAAGGCGCTGTGGCATCAATCCCGTAACCACGTGGCTCGGTAACTAAAAATAGGTCTAACAGATTGGAGCGGTGAGTCTGGACATCGTAAATCCTCGTGGGCTCCTGAACCAGTTGCCCCAACCCATATTTAAAAAAATGCCCATACGATCAAAGTCTTTCCTACGCTTTTCTAATGTATAAATGCTTATGATTTGTTCTATTTCAACATATCACCTCTTTCTTGCCCTAATCTCCATGCAATTCCACGTAAGAAGCGATGTTGTACAGATTCGGTAAGATGAATATGAACAGCATAGAAATGACGCTCACATATTCAAGATGAGGCCGAACTAGTGAACAGTAGAGAGTTTTTAGGGTATTTACTCGTATATTCTTAAAGTCACAGGCAATTCTATTGATGAAGCCAAGAAGTTTTACTGATTTATTAGTGAAATTATTGATGTGGTCACGAAAAGAAAGCTTACAGTCCAAGGTGACGCCGAGGTCTTTAATATATCTGACGGTAGATAGGGAAACACTACTTAATTTGTAATCGAACAGGATCGGTTTATTTGCTCTATAAAATGACACAATTTTACATTTATCAATATTTAGTTGTATGCACTTAGTCTTACACCAATCATTAAGTGAGTCAATATCAAGTTGGAGAAGAATTCAGTCATAGTAAGATTTTATAATTTTCTTATTGTCATCTGCAAAAAGCCAAAAGCGCGAGTAAGAAAATGCACCGGCAATATCGTTAATATTATTATTATTTGTATTTTGTGATTGCATGGTTATAATATATATAGGTATAGACAAATTATAAAAATTAGAACACAATAATATAAGAACAGACAAATTATAAAAATTAGAACACAATAATATAAGAACAGACAAATTATAAAAATTAGAACACAATAATATAAGGACAAACAAATTATTAAAATTAGAACACAATAATATAAGAACAGACAAATTATAAAAATTAGAACACAATAATATAAGGACAGACAAATTATTAAAATTAGAACACAATAATATAAGGACAGACAAATTATTAAAATTAGAACACAATAATATAAGAAATTAGAACACAATGATAAAACAACAGTGAAATTAAAAAACAAAAATTGATTAAAGTAGGTAAGTAATTAATCAAAAATGTAATTGAAAAATTATTGTAAAACATTAAATAACAAATTTATATTACAAATAAAAAAAATTCAAATAAATTATTATTAATAATAATATGAAAATAAATTCAAGAGGTAGCTGTTAAAAATATATTTGATTATTTAATAAATTTATTTCACTATTAACGCTTTTTCTGATTTCTAAAATTTCAAATTTGTCTAATTGTAAACCGATTGTATTTGTACGTAAAATTTTAAACCTTTATATCAAAAGAATGACTGGTTTCTAAAATACGATTCTCAAATTCAGAACAGTTATTATTTAAACACCTTAGGTGTTCCTTAGCACTAGTACTGAAATTTCTAGAAGTCTTTCCTAAAATAGTTGCAATCGTTAACATGTTTCTAATGCAATGCTTTCCTCATCAGGAATATACAGAACACTAAAAAATAATATATCAAGTATAGACAAATAAAAATACGAATCTCATACAGGCAATCGCGTCTCTGTACGAGGAAAGCGTTGCATGTGTTAGGGTAAACGGTGATTTTACGGAGTGGTTTGACATCACAAAAGGTGTCAAGCAATGTCGCCGTGGTTATTGAATCTATACATGGATAATTGTATGCAAGAATTGAAAGAGGTGGGCTTGGGCGCGAAAATGAGTAATATGAAAGTATGTTGCCTGTTGTATGCGGATGATGCGGTGCCGATTGCTAACAGTATGGAAGGTTTACTGTCCCTTGTATCTAGGATGAATGAAGAACGAGCTAATGATGAATGTAAGTAAGTCTAAAGTCATGGTGTTTGAAAGAGAGAGTGCGAAAACAGTGTGTAATATAGTTGTGAATGACGAATACTCGGAGCAGGTCGATGAGTTTGTATATTTGGGAAGTATGTTTACGAGAGATGGAAAGACTGATAGGGATATTGAAAGAAGGGTGAATGCAGGAAACTCCATTAACGGAGGACTGAACGCCGTTGGCGCTAACAAAAAGTCGTCCAAAGAAGCGAAGCTAGCAGTCCACAATGGAGTGCTGATACCGACCCTGATGTATGGCAGTGAGGCATGGAATTGGCAGAAGAAGGATGAAAGTAAACTGAATGCCGTAGAAATGAGATCTCTGAGACGAATGTGTGGTAAAATCATGTATGATCGTGTGAAAAATATTGAAATTCGTAAAAAATGCAACGCTGATGTAAGCGTAATGAGTAAGATTAAGAAAGGGACGCTTAGATGGTTTGGGCATGTGGAGCGAATGAACGAAGAAAGGAGTGTAAGAAGAATGTATGACGCGAATGTGAATGGAAGAAGAAGCCGGGGACGTCCGAGGAAGAGATAACACGATCAAGTGAATCAAATACTTGAGTCGGGCCATGTCAGAAGTCGGAATAATAAAAGAGAATGTATGAGACGATGTATGAATGTGAATGAAGCAAGAAGTGTATGCCGAGATTGGGTTGTTTGGCGGTCCGTCCTCTCTGCCTACCCCTGCGGGGAAACGGCGTGATGGTTAGTTAGTTAGTTAGTTAGTTAGACAAATGATAAATATAGAACACAATAATGTAGAAAACATAAAATTATGAAATTATAACTAACCATCACGCCGTTTCTCCGCAGGGGTAGGCAGAGAGGACGGTAGACATTGCAAAGTAATTTTTAATTCATTTATTAATAATGACGAGTGAATAAGAATCTTCTGAAGAAATTATTAAATGCAAGTGTTTATATTGGACCACATGAAGTCGAACTATTTAAAGTTTAATAAATTATTAAATGCAAGTGTTTATATTGGACCACATGAAGTGGAACTATTTAAACTTTAATAAATTAATATTTTGAGTGCACAGTTCTGGGCAGTGCGGCACAGAACAGATACCTTGCTTGTTGCGGTACTCGCTATCCACTCTAGGCAGTTAAGGTATCGTTATAAATTGAAGTGGCAATGGAGCAGGATAGGTAATAGGTATGATATGGACTAGGTACGGTACGATGACGATGTTTAATTGTATATGTAAATAGCGACTCCGATCAGCCGTGGGCGAGTGTGTGTAAGTGACCTTGAAACTGACTGACATTCCTTGTCCTTTCTTCCACCTTCGCTATAACTGCGCAATACATTTACAGACATTTTATAGACGGTTTATTTGGTTTTTTCTTTGGTGCCTACCACGTTCATGTATATTTGGTTACATTATATTCAAACTCGAGTCACAGGTTGTATTTATAATCGAAACATTTTCTGACATTTTTGGTATTACAAAGTTAAAAGAATCCTGTGGATAGAATACTTAAATCAGCGTTACTTAAACAATCCGGCAATAAAAGACGTTCATGAAAGTTTTTAATGGTGAACACATAGTATTAGCGCGTCGGTTGCTGTGTAAAACAAGAAACCGCATGTTGGGAGGGACAACGACCAAAAACAACATTTCTAGTAAACAAACCTTCCTCTCTCAATAAAATCAATAATACATCTTACACAATAATATGGCGAGTATAAATTAATTACATATTATCATTTTTATTACTCGTAGCTATTGAATGCAAAGGGGAAAAAACTGAGAAAACATATCGAGATTATTTTTGTTTTTATTTTTTTAAATCTTTACCTCAATCGCTTGTTTTTATTTCATTCTGTTGTATTTAGTTAAATTTTGTCATTTTGGAATTGGTAGGTACTTCATCGTAATTCAGAGTGTCCTTTGCGCGGCTCTATTTTTACTGGAACATTCAAGGAGAAGCAAGGCATGACAAGAAGAAGCAAGGAGAGGCAAGAAGAGGGAAAAAAAGCATTAAAGTGAAATAGGAGACTAGGATATACAATAAGACCTAATAAGAGGCTACAATATACTAGAAGAGCCAAGAAGAGCAGGAAAGGCCACAACGGGGCAAGTAGATACAATAAGAGACCAGGATAACCGAGAAGAAGGACGAAGAAACAGAAAACAAAAAGAAGCGGAAAGCGAGAAACGAAAACCAACGCCCAAACTATTCCTTACCTATCTATCCTAAATTCGAAAATTGACTTATTAGGTTGTCATATATGCCGGTTGATTAAACTTCAACCTCATTCCTATCAACAGAGCACGTGTTCCAAGTCCTAGCAAAACAGTGTCCCCTGGTTTACCGGTCGCACCGACATAGGAGTGCTCCTAGCTTATCGTATCGTATCGTAATACATTTTAGACAATGGCACAAGTATTATGATTTTTCAAAACTCTGAAATGAAATCGTTCTTTTCTTTATGTTTATTGTTTTTGGGATGGTATAATAAACACTATTCAAAAAAGGGTAGCAAAAAATGGCCTTCCTCGAAACGGAAACCACCCGCCATTGCCTGCATATTTTAACGAGATCATAAAATGAAAAGCTTTTGAACTCTTTCGGTCTCAAAGTTAGAATTCGACCTAATCTACAGTTTTATGCCTTTTGTAAATTGCGTGCATACTTTGGGTTATTCCTAGAAGGAGCGCAGGGACCTACGTTTTGTGCGCTTCTAAACCCTTTGTCATCGGTATTGATTAAATTTCATTCGATCTATCTAAAAACACTATTTATAAAACTTTATTTTATTTTTATTTTATATTATATATATACAAATATATATTTTACCAATAAGCTAGCAGTCCACAATGGAGTGCTGATATCATCACTGATGTATGGCAGTGAGGCATGGAATTGGTAGAGCAAGGATGAAAGAAAACTAAATGCCGTAGAAATGAGATCGCTGAAGCGAATGTGTGGTAAAACCATCTATGATCGTGTGAAAAATATTGAGATTCGTAAATAATGCAAGGCTGATGTAATCGTAATGAGTGAGATTAAGAAAAGGACTCTTAGATGGTTTGGGAATGTAGAGCGAACCAACGAAGAAAGGAGTGTAAGAACAACAAATGCAATTTATGAAAAACAGTACAAATCTTTTCGTAATCTTGTTACTAAATTAATAATAAAAAGTAAAACAACCTTTTTCAATGATAAATTTAAGAATAATTTTACGGATATCAAAAAAACCTGGGATGAAATAAATAAATTTCTAGGACGTAGGACAAAAAGTAACTGTGACGATTTAATTAGTAGGTTTATGTTAAAAAATCAATCTGCGGAAAATGTTACAAAACAATTTGTTAATTATTTTTCAGATAACATACCCTCAATGGTTCATAAATGTGACTTTAAGGCGTCAAATATTGTCCCGATAGTCACCGCAAAGTTTGTATGTACCGTGCATCACTCGCAGACATACTGAGTATAGTGAAATTTCTCAAAAATTCAAATTCCCCTGGCATAGACAAGATCCGAATGTTTGACATAAAAAGACACATAGATATTTTGGGTCCTATATTAACCCATCTGATCAACACAATTTTAACACAAGCTGTGATACCAGATGAACTCAAATGTAGTATTATCAGACCTATTTACAAAAATGGGAAACATACTGCTATAGGAAACTATAGACCGATTAGTATATTACCCGCTTTAGAAAAGATTATAAATACTTGGAGTGCTTTTCTTTAATAGATCCCAATCAATTAGGTTTTCAAAAAAAAAATACTGAAATGCTTTATTTATCTATAAAATACATGATATTTAATGGAGACTTTTTTTTTTTTTTTTTGATTTTACGGATTCTTTCGTAATCCTCTAACTAGCTGGGGCTTATACAAATACCCCTCATGTGTTCTGGCTAACTAGTACTCCGGCCACTTTGGCCTTATTACTATCACCATCTGATGGTTTTATTTAAATTGACTGAATTTATTAATTACATTTCATGACTTTTAGGGAAAAGATCTTAACTGGATAAAAAACCCTAAACAAAACTGGGAAAGACAAACATTTAGTTCTGAACTATTTACTGTTGTTTACTTTTAATTTTACTGAAGTTAAATATTTCATTATTTCAATAGTTTACATTTCAGGTACTTCAATACTTTACATTTCATTGTATTTCATCTATTTCATTTTTTCCGGTGTTAGTCCTCTTCTTTTTTGGTGAGTCTTCGTCTTCTATTTTGCTAGTCCGGATGTGCTGAATTGCACCGGACCCAAGCCGGGGGTGGCCGAACGCGGGTATCCGTGTGGCGGGTAAGCGCGTGGAGGGTAGCCGCGTGGAGGGTAACCGCGTGGATACCCGCGCTGGGGGTGTCCGTATTGATGACGGTGGTGCCCATATCGGTGGTGCCCGCGCGTGGGTCGGGGCCGGGGGGCGCCGGGGGGCGCGTCGAGATCGGGGGGCGCGTCGGTGTCCGTGTCGTCTTCGGTGTCGGAGTCCTCGTAGAGCTCCAGAATAATGTGTTTCGGCATCCTGTGCTTGTAGCGGAACGGGAGATCGTCAGGTGAATTGTATGCGCCCAGCTCTTTCACAAGTGGATTTTCGGGATTTAGGGTGTTGTAAAATCTCGTCGTCAGTTTGTGAGAGTATTCTTCGAGTGTGGGAATTTCCTGTTGTTCGTGTAGGATCTTGAGGTTTGTGTACATAGGTGTATTGTACGTAATCTTTATACATTTGTTCTGAAGAGTTTGAATTTTCTTGTATGTAGATTTGGATATGTTACTCCACACTGGGATGGAATAAGTTAGAACTGGGCGGATTTGACTCTGGTATAGTAGGAGTTTTTTCTTCTCAGCTAGTGGGCTTCTCCGATTGAAGATGGGGCTGATTGCTCCTATAGCTTGCTGCGCTTTGTTTCTGGCGTTTTCGATGTGGCTTTTCCAGTTTAGACGGCTGTCCATGGTGAGGCCTAGGTATTTCACTTCGGGTTTCCACTCTAGTTGAGTTCCGCTCATGGTGATTTTCTCGTTCGGTGTCTTGTTTTTCAGCCTACGTGTGAAGGTGATGGCTTCGGTTTTGGCCTCGTTGAGTTTGAGGCGCCATTTTTTGTAGTAGTCTCCGATGGTGTTGAGACCCTCTTGTAGGTATTTCACGGCCAGTCTGGGCGCTACTGATGACGCGTACAGGCCCATGTCATCGGCGTACGTGGCTTTCTTGCACCGGTTGAGAGGGGGAACATCGTAGGTGTATAGATTGAAGAGAGGGGGCCCGAGTAGACTTCCTTGCGGCACGCCCTTGGGTACTTCTCGTGATGTTGATGTGGTCTCCCTCACTTTGACGTTGAAGGTTCGGTTCTTCAGATAGGCTTGAATTATTCGGATGATGTACGTAGGTGTTTTCGTGATGTACAATTTGTGAATCAGCCCGTCCATCCATACTGTGTCGAAAGCTTTTTCGAGGTCTAGTAGAGCCATGGTGGTGTATTGGTTCACGTTGAAAGCTCTCGAAATGTGTTCCGTGACGCGCGTGAGCTGGTGGACTGTCGAATGTTTCTTTCTGAAACCGAACTGTTCGTCAGGTAGAGTCTTGTTGTTGACGTGGTGGGGGAGATACCGGTTGAGGATGACTTGCTCGAGTACCTTGCTGAGCGTGGGCAGCAAGCTGATGGGGCGGTAAGAAGTCGGATTCGATCGATCTTTTTTCGCTTTGTGGAAAGGTAGGACGCAGGCGTTTTTCCATGAGGCGGGAAAATGGCCCAGCAGTAGGCAGGCGTTGAAGATCTTCGTCAGGTAGATGATAGCTCTCTGCGGAAGGTGTTTGAGGAGCGTGTTGGTGATTTGGTCTTCCCCGGGTGCCTTGTTTGGTTTGAGGTACCTGATGATGTGGGCCACTTCTTTCGGTGAAGCGAGCCTGATGTCGTCCACGTCGGTTTGGGGAAGCAAATGTAGCTCTGCTAGTGTGCTGTCTACCATGCTGGTTACTGCCGGGTCGCTCATGCCGTCCGTTGTAGCGTAAGCTTTCTCAAATCCGTCGGCCAAGGTGTTGGATTTTTCTTCGTCCGAGAGTGCCAGGTTCGAGGAGTTGATCTGTTTGAGGGGCGGGATGCTGTTATCTTGATAGCGCAGGGCCTTTGCCATTTTCCAGAGTGAGTTGTCCTGGGTAGTGAGAGACGTGATTTTTTCTGACCACAGAGTATTTTTCAACTTCGCGATCTCTTCCTTGATTTCTCTGCCGAGAGCGTTGACGGCTACTTTGAAGCAGGTTTCTCAGGTGTTCTGGTGGATTCGGCGAAGTCTATTTTTTTCGGTGATCAGAAGTTTGATGTACGGTGTGAGCTTCACGGTGAAGGGTTGGATTTTCTTCACGGGGATGCACTTATCGCGGGCTGTTTGGATGATTTTCGTCAGCGAGTTGACCGCTTCGTCAATGCGCGCCGGCGTAGTGAGAGTCTCAGATGTTAGGTAGATTTGCTCGTTGATCCCCTCCTTGAAGTTTTTCCAATCGGCTTTTCGGAGATCGAGTTGAGTTCTGGTTTTTCTCGTGATGTTGCCGCCGATTGTGAAGCTCACCGGAAAATGGTCGGATGATAGTTTGTCTAGTGTCATCAGTGGAGATATGTGTGGTATGTTTTTCACCAGCGCGATATCGAGAGTGCTCGGGTATTTCATCCTCGGGTTGTATAGGGTCGGCTTGTCCGGTGCGAGCACTACGTAGTCGTGATTCTCGAGGTGTTTGAAGGGAATATTTCCGTTTTTATTGGATCTGAAGTTATTCCAATGTCGGTGTTTGGAGTTTAGATCGCCTCCTACGAGTACTCTTGTACCTAGCGCGAGTAATTTGTTGAGGTCGCCTCTCGTGATATTCGCTGAGTTCGACGGGCAGTATGCCGAGATGATTGTAGTCGGTAGGTGGTTTATCTCGACTCTGATGACAGTAGCTTCCATGTTTTCCATAGCAGGTGTTGGTAGTCTCGTTATCTGGAGTCCTTGGCGTGTGAGGATGGCTGTTCCGCCCGCTGCGCGTGCCCTTCTGTCCTCAGGTAGTGGTCTGTCGTTTCTGTAGACGTCGTAGCCTGGCACTCTGAGTCTGGTTTTTTCGGAGAGCTGAGTTTCGCTGAGAAGAATGATGTCGATCTCGAGACTGTTGGTCAGGTCTAGCAGCTCGTCGGTTTTGTTCTGGATGCTGCGTGCGTTCCACATGAGTATCTTCAGCACGGATGCGTCCTTATCCATTGATGGTGTCGTTGAGGAGCTCCATGAGGATAATCAGCTTCTCTGCTTTTGATTTGCAGGAAGCCAGTCTGCTGCGCACTCGGATGAGGCCGTGCAGCAGAGCCATGATGTCATCATCATCGCTGTTGGTGGTCGGTTCCGGTTCGGGTCGGTGGCGTGGTTCGGCCGGTGGAGGAGGCGGGGTGGAGCCGCTGGTGACGTTGGCCCAGGATCGCCGGTCGTCAGCTCTGACGGTGGGTGGTGGGGGTCGTGCCTCTGTTGCCCTGTTCAGGGGCGTGGTGTGGCGCGTCGTCGATCTGCGCTGGAGGGCAGAAACGTACTGTACCCTCTTGGGGCACTCTCGGTAGTTGGCCGTGTGTGGGCCTCCGCAGTTGCAGCACGCGGCGGGCTCGTCCCTGGTCTTCTTGGGGCACTCGGATGAAGCGTGCTCCAGCAGGCATTTGACACAGCGTGCCGTGTGGGAGCAGTTGCTCGACCCGTGGCCGAACCCCTGGCATCGGTAGCACTGGGTGCCGTGCTGCAGGTGCTTGCTGCGGTACTTTTGCAGCCTGATCCTGCAGTGGCACAGGTATAGGACGGAGGTCCTTAGTCTCCCCATATCCACTTCCTTGTTGAAGTGGGCCAGGAAGAGCGGGTACTCGGAGGATGTTGTCGTCATCCTGACGACCTTGGTGGCGGGGAAGCCCTGGCTCTCGAGGTCTTCCATGATGTGTTCGATCTCCACATCGGGCAGGCCCTTGATGACCGTCTTCTTGGTCTTGTCGGCTTCCGACGTAAAGGTGTGGAAGCTCGTGGCTCCCTCTCGCAGGCCGTTGGTGAGGGCTCTGTGGTCATTCATGGAGCGCACGAGGATGTTTGCCGTGCCGCCCCTGTTATATCGGATGTTGAAGTCTCCGGTTCCTAGGTGTTTCTTAATGGTCTCGGTGACTTGCTGGTGTGTCTTGGCGCCCAGGGTCATCACCACTGGGGGCACGCGGCTCCTCCTGGCGGGTTCACCTGTGGAGGGAGAGGAGTAGATACATTAGATCACCCTACTAGGCGGCTGCCTGTTTCATGGTGACCAATGGAGTACAGTTACTCTGTATGAAGTCTAGTTATTATATTAATTATATTAACATGCTGACAATTGGAAAAATTATAAAAGAAAGTAAAATATACAAAAGATAAAAAGACATGCGTAAGGCATAGATCACACAAATATAGTTTTTTATATGTGCAAGCACGCACACATGTGCACATTTGTATGAGGTCTAGTATAAACATATGGATTTATTATATTAATTATATTAACATGCTGACAATGGGAAAAATTATATCAGAAAGTAGAAGATAAAAAGAATAAAAAGACATGCGTAGGGATTAGATCACAAAAATATACTTTTTTTTATATGTGCAAGCATGTACACATGTACACAAAGGTGCACACATACATGCACACGCAAACACATACCCATATAATATACACGTATATGAACGCATATATACACATATGTACGCATACACATATGTATACACACATAAACATATCCTTACGTATGTATACATATACACACACATACACATGAACGTACAAATGAACATACACATACATACCCACACACCTAAACAATATATACACCTCTATCTGAATACGAGAAATAGGCTACTAACACTATCACAATCACTCATTAAAAATTCCCCAAGCGCATTCTTAAAACTGTGCTATTTAGTTGTCTGTTAGGTATGATTTGAACCATTAAAACGCCTTATTCTTTATTCCGATTATTTGGAGCTTAGCTAAACTGTGTCAAAAGCCTTAGCTAAATCCAGAAAAATTGCCAAACATTTATCACCTTTGTCTAGGGCTTGTGTTATATGTGACGTCAATTTTAAAATAGCTAAATCTGTGTGTAGTCCTTCTCTGAAGCCATTACTGGTTTGACGAGAGAATGTTGTATTTAGTAAGATGGCCGATGAGTCCTTTTTTAACTATTTTTTCTATAATTTTTGATAGCGATGATAATATGGAAATGGGTCTGTAGTTTTCTGTATTAGTAGGAGTTCCGGTTTTAAAAATTGGTTAAACTATAGCGAGTTTGAGTTTGTTTGGAAAACACCTTTATTGAGACTGAGGTTAATGATATGTACTAGTGGTTGGTTTATAAAGGGTTCAATTATTTTCAGTATATTTGAGGATATTTTGTTGTGATTGCATGAGTGAGAGGGCTTTAATTCTTTAATGGTTTGTGAAATTTCAGCGGAGTTAGTAGAGTCTAATGTGAGTATATTATTTATTTCACTGGTAGATTGATTGATTACATCGGCAAGAGCATTTTCATCCGTTGATGTCTTATTTAAAATTTGTGATGCTAGGTTTTTACCGATATTACAAAAATATTAATTTATGTGTTTGGTCACAGTGTCTGTATGGTCTATTAGGGCCGTTGATATTTAATTTATTGATTGGTGGTATTGGGTGATCAGTGTTAGATATTTCTTTGATAATATGCGATATTTTTTTGTTATTATTACCGGCTCTGAACAGTTTCTCTTTATAGTAGTTTTCTTTTGCATTTTAGATTATATTTATTTTTAGAGAATATTACATATATTTCTGTATTTTTTATAAAATATTTGGGCTTGAGTGTCCGGATTATTAAGTAAATTTTTGTGGAGCTTGTCCCGTTTTTTAATACAAAAAATTAGGCCATCTGTGATCCATACAGTTCCTTGGGCATTTTTTTTGTTCTTAGAAATATATGATCAATACATGAATTAGTCGTATCAGTTACTCTAGTGGGAGCATTAATATGAGAAACAAGCCCGTGTTGAGTCATGAGATTTTTATCCCTACGCTTAAGTAAATCAATGTTAATGTCACCAATTACCATTAATAATATTAATAATAATAATTGGATGATTTGTATAGCGCCGTTTTTGTGAAAAATCACCTCAAGGGCGCTTTACAAATATTTCTCAACTAATTATGTACAAACAGATACAGAAAAACATACTTACCTGGCAGGTCGCTTCAGATGAACACAGTTTTATTAGAAAATTTATTTATAGAGATGATAGTTTTGCATGGTTATTTGTTGCTCCTTTTCTATTGATGTTACATTTATTAGAAGATTGGTGGCACAAGAAGAGTTGGTATTTATTGAGATACTTATAATTTTTAGGATTGGAAAGTATTCATAAAATGAATTTTAGCACTCAAAAATATCTACAAAATTAACTTAAGAAGCGTAAGAAGCTTTTAATAAATTTAAAGTTTTTATTTTTTTTTTACACTTTGGTTATTTACAGTGTTGCGGGCTGTGGAAGCATTTGCGCACCGATGCGTGAATTTTTTTTATTTTATTTTAATTTTATTTATTTAATGACTTTAGGTAACTACTAACTACTTACTTACTTACTTACTGCTAGCCTAGCTAAGCAATTTACAGGTGAATTTCTTCAATTTATGGATTAGTTCTTCATTTGGTGAACAGTTCAATAAGGCCAAGTCTAATGATTTAAGGAACGATGAAATATTTTGTTGTTTAGGTGACCTATATAGTGCTAGAATTGTGGTTTGGTTGGTTTTTATTTTAAGGCAGTTGGCATTATCGATCAATAGTTCAGAGATAATCGGGTCTAGCTCGGATTTAACGTACACAATTAGTCTGACTGTGTCTTATTATTTTGTGTGTTGAACTCTGTGAATCCTGCAATGTTTTTGTAAGTATAGTTTGTTTTGATCCAACATTCAGTTAAAATTATTATATCAAAAATATTATTCAAACCGACAAGTGTTACAAGTAGGTTATCGTAGTTCTTATCAATGCAGCGAATATTTGTTGAAAATATTTATAATTGTGTATAAGGTTTTAGTATATCTACACACTTTAAGGTTCATTGGTTTCAGGAGTCATTATATTACCATGGTGTTCTATTTGTAAATTAATATCAATCATTTGTTTTGACTAAAAAAAATTGTTTTTTCTGAATAATGTACCAGTATGTTTAAATAAAATAAACAGTTATAATGATACGTGAAATGTACAAAGATGTCATTAAAACGGAGCTTGAGCATTTGCAATCAATTTCTTTCCAAGTTTTATATAGTATTGAGATATATGTATTAAGTGTTCCCAGTAAACCTTGAATGAAAATATGACTGCAAATGTTGTTGCCGGTGGGGTATATTTGTGTTAATAAAATATAACTGCAAATGTTGTTGCCGGTGGGGTATATTTGTGTTAATAAAAGGGGTGTTATTTGTACATATGATGATACATATGATGAGAGTATAGAATAGTAAATAATAATAGTTGGATGATTTGTATAGTGCTGTTTTTGTGAAAAATCACCTCAAAAGCGCTGTACAAATATTTCTTAACTAATTATGTACAAGCAGATACAGAAAAACATAAAAAACATACTTACCTGGCAGGTCGCTTCAGATGAACACAGTTTTAGAAAAAAATATTTATAGAGATGATACAAGGTTATTTGTTTCTCCTTTTCTATTAAGTAAAGCATGAAATTGCATATTTTTACAGTAATTATGTTAAAACCAGAGGAATCTGTTAAAGAAAGTATGAACACATTATTTTTAGTACATATATTGTTAATAGTAGTGTGACCCATATAAAAAATATTTTAATAAAATAGTATTTATGGAATGATATACGTTTTTCTTAAAGAATATTAAAAAAGCTTGAATTTGGACCAAGGAAGGTAAAGTACTGTAAGATAATTTAATAGTGAGGTTGAAGTTTTGTAGCCCAGTAAAAGTTGACATACCTTTTATCGTCAGTCACAGTAATAGACTTTTTGGTCGATCAAGATCAAGGACATTGTTTATTTTAATATTTTTGGAGGTGTCTGTTTCCCTTAGTAGAATTTGTCCTGAGGTCGTCCAAGAGTGTTTATAGTTGTTATTCCTTGCAAATGTTTTCGTTTGAGATAGTAGAAATTTTCCCTTTTGTGTTAAGTGTTCGGATACGTAAATCCGTTTGGCGTCTTGCGATAATCCTAGGTCCGTTGTATTTAACTTATTTGTGTTGATTGGTAGTGAATTTCTTATAAGCTTTGATTTTGTATAGGAAGTCATCACGAGATTTAATGTTGTTGAACGTCGCTATTATAGATCTGGGATTTTTCTCTGAAATTTTCGGTCCCAGTCTGTTGATTTTTGTTATTTCAGACTGCAAAGGTATAGCGGTATCTCCATAGTTAGTTATTTTTGATATATTTTTTAGTACTTCTACATTATTTTCAATGCTTGACTCAGGAACACCCCTTATATCGATGTTGCATGTTTGGCTTAAATACTCTAGTCTATAAATTTTGTCGTCTTGTTGGGAAATAGTATTTCGTAGGACATTATTGTGGTTTTTTAGTTCAATTATATCAGTGTTGGCTTTTACGTGTGATGTTTCAATATCATTTATGCGATTTCTTAGTTCTTCATGTTGTTGCGATATAAATTGAATCGATTTTATAATTTCTTTGTTTATGATGATTGATTCATATTTTTGTGCAAACGAGTTGAATTTGGCTTCTACAAATTCCATTATAGATGTTTTGAAATTAGCGAATTCTTTAATAAATAACTCTGAAGTTAGGGGGCCTTGATTATCTGTTGTAGTTGATGATTTTTCTGTGGAGTTTGACTGGACGTGTACAAATTTTGATGGTTGTATTGAATGTTTAGCTTGTTTGACGATAGATGGCTCTTCATGTTCATTTAATAATATGTCACTACTTTGTTTCGTTTTGTTATTTTTAAATTTTTTCATGCACTTTTCACACTTCCACTGCATATTTTGAGTACCACGGCGTGAGGTTTCCACAATTTCTGCGCAAGTAAGATGGTGGTTATTTACACAGACACCAGAGGATATAATGTCAGATGGAGTATCAATACTATTTTCACATACGATGCACTGTGTATTCATTGTAAATGTTTATTATCTGAGAGTTTTATATAAAAGGTGATTTCGAGATGGTTAATTTGATGTTAATAATGATAGTTTCACTTTAACCAAGTTTCTTTAAAGGAGGCACTTTTTGTATTTTATGACAACCGACTCGTTTCAGAAGAGATTGAGAATTTGTGACAGTTTTATAATGGAAACAAAAACACTGAAAAAATCCACGTCACGAGATAAAAATCCGTTGGTTTGACGAGTGGTCTCCGATTTAGAATAGTTGAGTACTTTAAGCTTACTTCACTACCGTTTTTCAATGATATTTTACTAATTTAATGCAGACATAGAAATACGTTAACACAAGACTGTAGGTAGATTGAGAATGAGCATGTTACTTCAGGATTTCTCTAGCTATATAAATAATTAAATGAATAAAAAAAGACATGTTTTCGTACTGTTCATAGATAATTCAAAGGCATTTGATACTATAGGCCCGATAAAATTGTTAAATATTTTGGAGACAATAGGGCTAAGAGAAAACTTTCTCAAACTATTTAAAAACTTCCTAAACAACCGCCAAATCCAGGTAAAAATATCAGACAAATTTAGTAAAAAAAGAAATGTCAAAACAGGAGTTCCACGAGGGTCAATTTTAGGTCCAACACTCTATATTATCTTTTTATCACTTATGAACAAAATATTCTCTAAACATTATGTACAAGCTGATGATACAGCACTTATAATTTCCCATGAAAATTTGGATATTGCATTGAGATTGTTACAGGTAGATTTCATTTCTTTATTAAAATGGTCACATGACTCTGGTCTAATAATCAATGCTAAAAAAACGAAATTGATGCATATCAGATCCCCGCATGCAAGGTACAGCGAGGCACCTGTAATCATATCCCATTCATTTAATTGCATTCACAATAATATCAAACAGCCCTGCGCGTGTACAAGGATCTAATTAGTCAACCAGTATGTGTATCTAGGTGTTACGGTGGATTGTAACATGAAATGAGACATACAAATTTCCAACCTCTGTAAGCGAGTTCGAGCCATTGTAGGAAGACTCCATAAGACAAAGTTTTATGTGCCTATAAAAACTATGAAACTAATTTATTTGTCTCTAGCAGAATCGACCTTAAGGTATGGGATTACTTATTGGGGACATTCGTGTAAGACAAACATAAAACATTTACAGCTGATTCAAAACACCATGGTAAAATTGCTAGTAATTAAAACAGTTTTTAAGCAAAGGCGAGACATTGATATCATGTACAAATCAATTAATGTATTACCTGTTCGTGGTCTTTTGGGGCAAAAAAATCTACTGCAACATATATCTGAAAGTCCGTATAAGGCAGTGGTACATCATGTACACAATACACGTTTCACATAAAATATAGGAATGATAGTGCCAATATTTCAAAATAAATATGGTCAACGAACCCTCGAATACATTGTAGCATTTATATTTAACAAATTGCCGTACGAATTTAAAAATAATTGCTCTATGATAAAATTCTCACTGATGTTAAAGTGTTGGCTTTTGGAAAGTAACCTTGTGTATTGATGGTAACAAATATGACGGTCTCCTTTTTTATATGAATACCGCACGAGAGTCCCAACTGCTCCCAACCGTCTGGAGCCAGTGAGACTATAGCATTCCCAATTGGGGAATGTTGTGAGGCTGAAGGTATGGGGAGGGGAAGGAGAAGGGGAAGGGAAGAGGAAGGCGGGGAAATACCTGGCTCATCAGATCTGGTCACCAAACACGGCTAAAAGCCATTTCAAGCAACGTTTCAATTCTGAATGGTGGTCTTTCACCAGGGCGATACTGAGAGTACGATATCTTCCACTCTGGAACGTGCTGAACGTATCCTTGACTGTATAGCTCCTCGATATCTGCTGTATTTACGCTATTTTGCTCTTTCTTACATTGCCTATTGAACGAATATGATGGTTTCCTGATTGCATATTTACTTGAAAGCTGCGGGTAACATTAAAAACAAAAATTGGTGTTACTATTATACTAAGTCTATCCTCACTGTAATAAAACTGCACTACTGTTTTATTTATATAATTTTTTATTGTTATTTCTAAATTTATTTAATACTTGCCGATACTTTGATATTTTTATTTTTGTAATATTAATGTTTTTATAATGTTGATATTTTTATTACATTGATATTTTTTAAAATGTTGGAATTTTTTTAATACTGATTTTTTTAATAATATTGATATTTTTATAATATTGGTATTTTTATAATGTTGATATTTTAAATATTGATATTTTTAATCTATTGATATTTTTATAAATTTGATATTTTTTATGATATTGACATTTTTATAATATTATTTAAATCGGTGTTATAAAATTGGACTCTTGTATCTCAATAACAAAACTGTAATGCTGTTTCCATTTTTAAAAAAAAAAAATTTTTCAACTTATTTACATTGATCGTAACATGCATTGCACTAAATACTCGTATAATAATTTTGCCCTACATTTGTATGATGATTGTAATTTATTGTTGTATTATATTATTTTGTTGAAATAAACTCCTGCTGACAAGCTACTTGCAGTGGCTTAGCGGGTATAAGTTCCCACTGTATATAATTAATATTATACAATAAATAAAAGATCTGTAAATTACAATACATACAGGTAGGTAACTTTTTAATAGATATTTTGGGCGCATAAAAAGGCAAACTTTTGCAGAAAAACAGTTTTACTATTGTTGCTACGAAATACCAATTTTATTGAATACTAGCTGATTTGTGCCCGGCCTTGCTCGGGATCTTTTTTTTATTAAAGTTATGAAGTTGTGAATTCTTGCTTGTCGTTTGGGTGCCATAATTGATTTGACAACGAAAGTAATCCCTTGTGGCGTCTAAACAAAGAAACACGGAAACATTTATTTGAAAATTTTGTTTCATTCCAAACATTTATTTTTTCAAAACATATCTAAATAATAAAGTATTTAAGTAGGTACCTACTTGTGCTTTCCATTTTGAAAATATTCTATCCAAACAAACCTTCTTCGTTCGAATATGTAATCTGTGGCTAACCTCAATACAACATGTCGGGTTCAATGTTTTTCATACTAATTTTAAAACGCTACAGCAAGAGTATTACATATTGCATTTCATTCAAACTAGTCTCTAAACCTTCCGGCAATAATAAGAACAAACTGTGCTATTTTCAGCGAAACTTCGAGAAAATCGAAGACACACAGACAAACATTCATTTTCATATACGAGTATGGAGATTATTTTTTTTTTTTTGGTTTATTATTTACTTTATTATTTGTTTAGTATTTACTCCACAATATGGGGAGGTTAGTGCAATCCCACACATCACATCAATAATATTTCTTTGTACCTGTTTTGACTGGAGTTTATATTTAAAAGTAATTAAACAGGTAATAAAAAGTAAAAATTGCATACACGAATTAAAATGTGACCACGCCGACTGAAACGCTACCTATATCGGGCAGACGGGAAGGGCTTTCTCAACTGGATTCAAAGAACATACACGATGTTATAAAAATAAAAGCACTTCTTCGAAATTCGCAGAACATCTCTTAGTAAATAATCACGTCCCGCTTGACAACAACAAGCTTATACCCTTGATATAGAAAGAAAGGGTCTTAGATTAAATTTACTTGAACAATTAGAAATTAATAAAATATAACATTAATTAACCAAGTTTGGAATATTATTTATTCACCACTTCTCAGTATGTTCACATTATCAAAACAATACAACATATTTAAATAAATCAATTGAGAAAACATAATCATTTAAATACGGGGAAACACATTATAAATGTTAAAACATCACAGAAGAAAGAATTTTAATTATTTTCTAACTAAATCGGTTTTACCGACAAAATATCATTATTTTTAAAAACCCGTCCAAATTAGAATTGGGGGGAAGTAAATAAAATCATATAAATAAGTCGCCACAATGTGGATTAATCGCACTTTGAAAATGACACTGAAATTTATTTACATTCAATTTTTTAAATAAAATTTTAAAAAAGTAATTTATTGAAAAGTGATTGAAAGTCATTCTCACCCAAAGTGCGTGTTCAAACGCTCACACGTCGAGCGCACTCACACCCATTGCAAAACAGACGCCAGGCTAATATTGCTCTCCGAGTTTCCCAATCCTACAATGCGCGCTGCAGGATTACGTGGAATGTCAAATACTGAATTTCTAAATCATTGCAGCAATCCATGTTCCGTACATGTCGGATTTTAAAGTTAGTGCTGAGCCGGTGATTCCCTTTATGAGTTTTTCTATCATCCGTATCATGGTATTTCATATTCCTAGAAGCAATTATTCTTCCTTTGAGCTAAAGGTATAGATACGAGTACATTTGGATTTCAAAAAGTCCTTCGAGAACTCACCGAATAGATATTAGAATGTAAATTTTGTTTTTACTTCACGCTGTACAAACGAAAATATTTTATGCTTTCCGAGAGAATAATAAACACATGATGTATGCAATTGATTTAGATATTGAGGGCTTCTAGGAAACAGCTTAGCCCTTTGAGAAAAGCAATATACTACGCCGCACCGTCAGACTCGAAGAATTTTATTGGAGCAAAAAATAGAGTAATTACAAAATAAGGTTTATGGCTTGAATGGCGGATACAGAACAGCTCGAAGAACAACGGATGTTGCAATGGTAGCAATAAAGGGTCGCACTACCCTTTCGGTGACACATCCAATAAAATCAAGAATATTGTATTTACATCGGGATTTGTGAAGCTCTTTCAGATTTACGTTATTATTTCTGTTGGCAGCAAAGTCCCATTAAAATATGGGCCTTGGACGAAAACTCTTAATAAATTAATTAAAACTTACTTTGCATTCACCACTTTATTAATATACACATATGTACATGTTTCGAAAGCGAAAGCTTTATTCATCAGGAATATATAGAATAATAAAAAAATATTAATGTCAAGTACAGACAAATTATAAACATAAACAAAAATTGATTAAAGTTGGAAAATATTAATCAAAAATGTTACTAAAAAAATATTATAAAACATTTAATAACAAATTTACATTAGAAATTAAAAAATAAATTATTTTTATTATTAATATTAATATGAAAAAAAATCAAAAGATAGCTATTTACAAAAATATCATTCTTTATTAAATTTAATTCACTATTAATGCTTTTTCTGATTTATAAACTTTCAGATTTGTCTAATTGTAAACCGGTTGTATTTATACAATATCAAATTTTTTTAAAGATTATTTAGATTAAAGAATGATTGGTTTCCAAAATATTATTGGCAAATTCTGAGTAATTATTATTATTTAAACACCTTACGAGTTCCTTAACTCTATTGCTGAAATTTCTTGAAGTCATTCCTATGTCAAAAAGGTGCAATCGGTACAAATTAATTTATTTACCCCAGATTTATTTCAAATATTATCTTTATTCTTGTTATTTAAAATATATTTTTTAAATTTATCGTTAGTGTAAAAGGGTGGTTGGATAGTATTTGGAATGTTTTTAATTAATAAATTTGAGGTATTATTATTTAAGAACAATATTTTTCTCCACTGTTTACTAACTATTTCAGTTATTTGTGGATTTAATAAACTATTTGTTTAATATATTACCTTTTGATTTAGTTTTATATAACCGTAATAAGTAATTATTATTACAAAGTAATTTTTAATTAATGACGCCACAAAGTTTGTTTTATTTATTTATTTATAAAATACATGATATTTAATGGAGACATTGACGTGGAGTAGATACATTAGATTACCATAGTAGGCGGCTGCCTGTTCATGTCACGGTGACCAATGGAGTACAGTTACTCTGTATGAAGTCTGGTGGATAGCAATCTTTTGAAGGAATTATAAGAATACACTTAGCAACTACTTACGAGTATATACAAGAAATAATTAAATGCACAAAACATTATAAATGAATGGTATAATTCATTGTCGACTGTGTGCCCCGATCACGACACGAGTAATTCTGAACCTAGCAGTTAACGCGTGTACGAGTATTCTATCGAATTGTAAATATTTTAAAGTGATGTACCTATACAAGTTATTGTGTTTTAAACACTCTCACCTAGGTTAGGTTTAAAACTACGGTAGGTAACCACTAATTGTTGATAATAATCAATATGTAAAAGCCTTCTAGGCGTGAAAAATAAATAAATAAATAAATATTGGCAAGTCTTACCACGATAAATATGACGTTAACTAAATAGGTCTCATTAGCTAAGTAGTTAGAGGATTTTCCCAGTGAGACAGAGATCCTGGGTTCGATTCCCAGATGCGACTTATATCTTTTTATTTTCTGCGTCTTTTTCTGTTTCATTTGAGATTTGTTCATTTTATCTTATTCAGTGATGAAATATATATTACTATGAGGTTTATTCGCTTGAATAAGTTATTGCAATAGATTCATATTATTTCTAGGCTTGTTGAAAACTTAATAGATGTCCCGTATAAATAAATAAATAAAACGAATAGGTATATCCGAGACAGTATCTAGATTGCAAATATATTTGGGAAGTACATGTCTACCATACAACGTTTCGCAGCCAATAATACGTGTATTAATTGAGGATAATATTGGTAAGTCTTAAATTTAAAGTTTGATACCAATAAAAATAACAAAATAAACAAGTCTCATTAGAGCAGTGGCTAGATCATTGTTCCGGTAAGACAGAGGTCCTTCGTTCGGTTCCTAGATGTCTTTTTCTGTTTCATGTTCATTTGAGATTTGTCAATATTATCTTCTTCAATAATTAATTTTGTGTTTGTGAATTTTTTCTTTTTTTTTATCTTATATATTCGTCCTGTCTTATATAGTGTATAATATAAATGTAATATCTTGTATAATAAGTCTTTATTGTAGTACACTTTTTTCCTAAAGTAAGGTGGTAGTAAATTGTTATAAAGTTTAAAAAAAATAAAACGTTTCGGAAAATTCTGCCCCTAACACTCATTATATCTAATTCCTTTTGCATTTTCTGTATTCATTATACTTAACAATGTGTCTCATCGCTGTTTCCTGGATAATTTGGAGTTTTTTAAGCTACCAAGATTACTTAGACAGCGCCCTTGAGGCGATTTTTCACAAAAACAGCACTATAAAAATCATCCTATTATTATTATTAGATACAGAACAATAGTCTATGTGTGATGCCATTTTCATAAAATAAAATTTTTGTTTTCTTCAACTTTGGGTCATTATTCCCAAGTACTTTATCTTATTTACCTTTTCCAAGGTCCATTATTCACAATCTATTATTGCTTGTTGGCGTTCATCGTACTTTTGGTTATCAGTGATCTTGTACTTTGTTTTAGAGATATTGAGTTTAGGTTTGTTGGTTTTCAGCAATTTGGACATATCATTAAGACCACCATTGATTTTCTCAATTATATTTTCACATTCCTCTTACCTATAAGCGCTATAAATAAGCGCATCAACCACAAACATTATTTTCCTGCACTTTTTTATGACTTTAATAATGATGAATAAAAGTGGTCCCAGTACGGACTCCTGTGGCATTCTCAGTGGTTTTTTGTAGTGATATTATGGTTTTTTGAATTTAAATCTTTTACGAAATCTTTAACAAACTTAACATTATGTCAATAAAACAATTATACTACTTTACGTTCATAAATACAAAAAACAAGAATTAACAACAATCACACATATTAGAAATAGTAGATCTCAGAATCAAAAACAAATACAACGAGGAACCACAAACACATCATTTGGACAAAAAACGTATTTTACTATGGTACTAACCTCTACAAAAAAATACCACTATCCCTTAAAAATCAATCGAACGGCCGTAATAAATTTCCAAATGGGGAGATCTGAAATAGAAAATATATTTACCCCAAACACAGACTAACACCGAAACCACCCAACTTTACTTAAAACACCTCATCTTAGAATTATTTTTATGTTTTTCGTCAAGCACATCAATTTAATATAATGTGATTTATTAAATTGATGTGAAATAATTTAAATTTTAATTACATAATATTTTGTAAATGAAATCAGCGCGGGAAATCCCAGTGAGGATATCATCACTTCTTATTTTGTTATAAAAATGAAGATAATAAAATAATATTATTATTAATATTAATAAAATTCATTATTTATTCAGCTTGAAAATTTTAGAAGGTCAATTTCAATGTTTTTTTGTTGTAAATCACGTTATTTGGTATCAATTATAGAAAAGTCTTCAAAATATTTTATTAAGTCCATTTGTATCTATTTTTCAAGATTTTTCTCGAGTGATATACTTAGGGACTAATTAGTCCAATTGGTCTGTAATTATCAAATAAGGTGGAAGACCTGCTTAATGCGTATGTCTGATAATACAACATTTTAAGTCATATGAAATTATTGTTTGAAATAAGATTCTATTTACAAAATGGGTTATAATTTTGAATAGAACCCAAGGCTAATTTTCTTCGGATGTTTTATTTACTATGTATTTTTGATTTATGTAATTCGTTACCACTGTGTCATTCTCAAGCGTTCTTAAAAGTTTTAAATGGCAAAAGTATTTATATAGTAAATAAAAATATCTAGAAATTGCTATATAGTGAATGCCGAATAAATACTAAAAAACTAAGATTAATATATGTTTTTTGAATCGATCATTCTGATATTACCAATTCCCGGAGAAGAGCGTATAATTTGCCTAACAATGAGTCATTTTGGTCTTTGGCAGGGATATGCTTTGAGGCATCTCCAGCAGTTCAAACCCAGTCGTCCTGTACTAAATAACTAATCATCACGCCATTTCACCGCATGGGTAGGCAGAGAGGACCAACCGCCAAACAGCTTGATTTGGAACACACCCTTTCATCATTCACATTCATACATCGTACTTTTATATCCTTCATAAACTTTTATTCTTTATAAACTCTCCGATGTCATTGCACGACCTGATGCTACATTTTATAGTAACTTTTTAAAATTATTTGTGCTATATTCTTATGCTTGTAGTTAACTGTGACAGGTAATTATTGTTTATGGTATATTTATACCATTGATATAAATAAATCGTCTCATACATACTCTTCTGTTATTCTGACTCTTGACATAGCCCGACTTATATATAGTTTACTTGATCGTGGCATGTCTTCATTCGCATCATATATTCTCCTTACACTACATTTATTATGTTTAACTGTAATTATTTTGTTTATAATGTTTTACTCGTACACCAAACTATGAGCCAATAAGTTAGCGCAGAAATACTTATAACACATATATTTAACATTATTTTGTAATTCCGTTACGTGTTTTCTTTGAAACAATATTATAATTTAAATAAAAAGAAGGTTTTTTTGTAAAACAAAAACACGAAGTTCTTCTTAATATTTTAAAGATAATCGCAGTATTATTAAATTCCTGTAAGTAAAAACACAGTGTGTGGTTCAAATACTGCCTTTTACTTAAATTTCAACGGCCCCAACAAGGTGTCGAATCTGCATTTTGCGAGGTTTACAGGAGAGTGAAGACAAAGTTAGATTTGAATTTCTACTCCGAATGCGTGGTTCAGTTCCAATATCTTAATTCCAAAAAGTAGAATTTAAAGGAAAACTCAACTTTGTTGGCATCATCTGAAAATATGTACTATAATTAGAAAGTTTAATACAATAAAAATAAAACCTAATTTTGCATATTCGACACCCCATGTAGATGTAGGGACTGTCGATTTGTGCAGATGCTTTTCTTTATTGAAAAACTAAATAATACATTATAATATTGACAGCTCTGGAAGTCCAAGTATGATAAAAAGGACATATGAAGAAGAAGGTCGTAGAGATTCGTATCCCAACCGCTACCGCTATATTTTTCTTTTCTGTGCCTTTTCGGTTTCGTGTCTCGATTTGGGAGTTGTTAATATTATCTTCAATGATTAAATATATAAATAAATAATAACTGAGGTTTTGTTTCTAATTTTATTATTCCATATTAATATTTAATCATTAATATCAACAACTCTGAAAAGGAAATTAAAAAAGTACTTGAACCCAGATATTCTAGTCTTTCCGGGACCAAGTCTCTACCAATTGAGATATATATCCGCAACTGGGACTTGAACCCAGATCTTCAAGTCTTTCCGGGACCAAGTCTCTACCAATTGAGATACATATCCGCAATTGGGACTTGAACCCAGATCTTCTAGTCTTTCCGGGACCAAGTCTCTACCAATTGAGTTATATATCCGCAACTGGGACTTGAAACCAGATCTTCTGGTCTTTCTGGGACCAAGGCTCTACCAATTGAACTACATATCCGCAACTGGGACTTAAACCTTCTGGTAGATCTTCTGGTCTTTCCGGGACCAAGTCTTTACCAATTGAGCTATATATCCGCAACTGGTACTTGAAACCAGATCTTCTAGTCTTTCCGGTGCCAAGTCTTTAGCAATTGAACTATATATCCGCAACTGGGACTTGAACCCAGATCTTCTATTCTTTCCGGGACCAAGTGTCTACCAATTGAGCTATATATCCGCAACTGGGACTTGAAACCGGATCTTCTAGAGTTTCCGGGACCAAGTCTTTACCAATTGAACTATATATCCGCAACTCGGACTAGAACCCAGATCTTCTATTCTTTCCAGGACCAAGTGTCTACCAATTGAGCTATATATCCGCAACTGGTACTTGAAACCAGATCTTCTAGTCTTTCCGGGACCAATTCTCTACCAATTGAACTATATATCCACAACTGGGACTTGAAACCAGAACGTCTATTCTTTCCGGGACCAAGTCTTCACCAATTGAACTATATATCCGCAATTGGGACTTGAACCCAGATCTTCTATTCTTTCCGGGACCAAGTGTCTAGCAATTGAGCTATATATCCGCAACTGGGACATGAAACCGGATCTTCTAGACTTTCCGGGACCAAGTCTTTACCAATTGAACTATATATCCGCAACTGGGACTTGAACCCAGATCTTCTAGTCTTTCCGGGACCAAGTCCCTACCAATTGAGTCTTACATCCGCAACTAGTTCCTAGTCCTTACTGATTTTTGGTAATTAAAAGCATTATTGCTAAAGACGTTGTATTATCAAAATGGGTGTTCTCCGCGAAATGACGAAACGACCTCCATCCAATGCGCCGTGCTTCCATTCAATGGGAACAATTGTACTTTGTTACTGGCCTCTGGACGTAAACACTGGACATTACTACGTGTACTAATACTAATTTGGCCTCTTCAAATTTTTACAAACTATCAGAAGGAAATGATAGTCTGCGCATTTTCAAGGTTGACGGATGAACAAAGGACGCTTTTTCTATTGAAAATCCAAGTTTTTTACACAATACGGTAATTATGTAATCATCTGATCTAGCGTGCGGGTGAAGGAAATTACCAAAAAGTAATCAATGCGTCAGTCATGATAACCTCTTCATGTTTTTTATTGTGGCATTTTTTTTGTAACGCGGCTACAATGGCTAAATAAATGTTGTCTACTTAGATTAAAATTATGTAATACAGCAATCAAAGTAAAGAAGATAATTCTCTAATACATACTTCATAAATAAAAACTTTACGTCGGTATGTACTCGCTGTAAGTTGAGGTGTGTTTGGCCGCTAACTTTTATTTATTCGTAGAGGAAGAAATACAAAGTGGGTATTCTTTTACCGATAATATTTCACCGCCTCTTAGGGGAGGAAATCACACTAAATAGTTCTGTACATAAAACCACTCACATTAAGTCTATTCGGATGCTTTGCTCTGAATCGTTTTAAGAGACTGTATTATCTCATTCCAGGAGCGTATCGACAGAATGTTCGTAGGCATTTTATTCACAGGTTTAAGGAGTCTGTATTATCTCATTCCAGGGGCGTATCGACAAAATGTTTGTAAGGCATTTTATTCACAGGTTTAAGGAGTCTGTATTATCTCATTCTAGGGTCAATGCAAAAAGTCATGCAAAAGTAATGCAAAAAGTCCCCATAAACTGCTTTCTTGTAGTTTGTAGATCAAGCCGTATTTAGTTTTTATAATTTAACTGCATCTCTTTATATGGTCTATAAATAATGTGTAATGATAGCCTGTCCAAAAAAAATGTAATAGATGTAATATAGGAATAATGTAAGAATGGGAAGTAAGATTTGTACAGCGCCCTTGAGGTGATTTTTCACAAAAACGGCGCTATAAAAATCATCCGATTATTATTATTATTGTCTTACGGGAGCTTGTTATTCAAAACTCTAAATATACAGTTAAGGTCACAAAAACATATGTAACAAACTTAATGCATAAATATTTCCCAAGAATCTTACTGTAAAATATTTCTACAAAAATATAGCGAATATAAAATAAAAACATAAACGACAACAATAATTGGTACGTAAAATAATATTTCCTTATTATCTAATACGAATAGTTGATAGGCAACAGTTGATACGGTTGATTTGGAAAATTGACTGAGAATTAATAAACTTAGTCTTAACATTAAAAAGACACATTATGTGCTATTCGGAAATAGGAGCGGGCAAAGCCTTGACATCTCTCTAGGAGTAAATTTACTTGAAAAAGCAGATGTCTCGAAGTATCTGGGCTTTCTTATTTACCCACGGCTCATGTGGAAACATCATATTGACTTTATAAAATCAAATATTTCTCCATCAACCGGTGTAATGTACAGAACTGTCTCAACACAGGCTAGCCTAGTGGGGCGGGGTATGCGAAACCTCAACTTATAACTATGCATTTCTATTTTTTACATATTACCTACTGTTATTACATGATTTTGTATTTTACTTTTTATGTATCTAGTTTATGAACCACTGTACACTTTGCTGTACGTGTATTTCAGTTATAGTTACAAACGGTAAACATATATAAATTATTATTATTATTATTAAGTTGATTTCTTCCTACCTCTATACTACGATCATTGTACTATGTTACGATTCATTCCCACTCGGTCTATCTTTCGAGTATCTGATGGTCGCTACCAAGAAAATGATATCTGAGATACAGATAATTCAAAACAGGGCCTTGCGTAACATTTTTGTCTTGCCATGGGATACACCCGTTAAAGATATTTACCGGCATGGACTAGTTTTACCGTTTAAGATTATTCCTAGCCATGAGATAACAAACACTATTAAAGGTATGATACTCACACAAATATAAAACTTAACTATAGTCACATCGTTCACCAACATAATATACGATAACACCGCAAACTACAAAAATCAAAAATACACTCTCAAAATACGGAGTGAATCATTGTAATACATGGCTTACACCAGCTATATCAAGTTGACCGAGGAATTGAGATATGTGTGCGCTTCGGACAAATCTCGAATTGATGTTCTGAGATGCTATTTCTTAAAATGTTACTCGGAAAATCATTAATCATAGATACCGACTATGTTCTGATCGTTGTCCTTTAGTTTTGTAGATTCTGATGTAGGTTTATATCTCTTGTATAACGTAGTTTTATATTTCTATTTACATATTGCCTTTAAAACCTTGTTAAGCTTTAATATTATGTAGCAAAACTTAACAGTCTCAAAATGAGTTGAATTGATAACTCATGGGAATGCAACATTGTTGTGTGTTTTTAAATAAATAAATAAAAAATAGATTTCATCAATTCCACATCAACCAGAACACTATCAAGTAAACGTCACCTGCTAAAGAAACAACTCTAGGACGTACCCCGACGCTATGTTTTTTCAACAAAAAATATTCAAAAACTTGAATATGACCAACTTTTCACTTTATTAAAAAGTACTATTATAAGTCCCTATCAACATTTTTTTTTCCAAGGCAGATCTGTTGAATCAAACTTAAGACAGTTCACCGATTTTATTCCTCAAGCATCAAACTTACAACTAACTATAAGCTTTAAACTTACGATAAAAGATATTATTTTTCATCTCCCGTATGTACACACTCCAATAAACAATTCATCTCAATATTTAAAGGCATTAAGTGCTAAAAGTGTTTTTCTACGATATTTGAATTAGCACCATCCATGAGCGCGTATCACATTTCATTTAACCTCAAGATACATCCATGAGCGCGTATCACATTTCATTTAGCCTCAAGATACATCCATGAGCGCGTATCACATTTCATTTAGCCTCAAGATACATCCATGAGCGCGTATCACATTTCATTTAGCCTCAAGATACATCCATGAGCGCGTATCACATTTCATTTAACCTCAAGATACATAGTTTAGAGATAGGTTTATAATTTTGAATATTCTGTTTATCCCCTTTTTAAAACCAGGTTTTATAATATATTTTTCCAAATCACAGGAAATACACTCTCTTTAGGATTGTTGTACGGCAACAGCAGTGTCACAGGGGTAACTAGTTTTTTTAGCACGATCTTTATATATAGAAATGAATTTTTGTCTGTCTGTCTGTCTGTAAATGATAAGCAAGAATTTACAACTTCATAATTTTATTATAAAAAAAATCATAATTATCCATCACATCAGCTAGTTAACAATAAAAGTTAGATGTAACTTATCACAACTAGTAGTTATTTGTATCAATTATTTTGAAATATTTAACACTACGGGTGCGGTTATATTAATTGCATTGAAACTGATTGAATGAATTATCAATATTAGAATAGGTATTTATATCGACATTATTTGTGGAAGTATCTTTTGTAGTTTTATTAGGAATAAAGACAGATTGGAAGTAATCGTTAATAAGGTTGCAAATTCGTTGACTTTGTGGGACAATGTTATTAAGTGTTTTAGAAAAGGATTCTTTTAATTTCACTAAGTCCAAAAATATTTCACATTTTTGTATAAATTCATTATTTATTAAATGATATTACAACACTGTATAAATGTTTCTACGCAATGTAATGAATAAAATATCATCCTTGGGCGGTAAAATTAGTTAAATAACATTTAACTAATCCGGTCATAAAACAATATAGATTAATAAATATAAATATTATCATGTTAAATATAATGGTCAACCTTTTATAGCGCCGTTTAGTCATAAAATCACCTCAAGGGCGTTTAATGTTGTGAGAAATATTCTCGGTAGGTAATTAAAGTACATAAAGTTTCTTGTAAAATACCCTTCATCTTATCTATCTAACTAGTACTACGGCGCTTTGGCCTTATTGCTCTTACCATCTCATGGTTTGATTTACTTGTCTGAATTTATGTTACGTTATTTGTGTTCTTTGGGAAAAGATCTTAACTGGATTAAAAACTCTAAACAAAGAAAGGTAAACGAGCAAACTTTTGCTTATAAATGTTTTACTAAAGATAACTTTTGTCCGTACTGAACAAATATATTTAATATGTTATTAACTATTGGCTGCGCCCCCTTCGGGCTGCATCCCCGAGTTTCTTCGTCGGCTCATAAAGCTCAGTGATACGTAACTCAATCTTATCAATATTACTCAATAATATATATTTTTTTTTTGTTGTACTCATTTTTAAACGCATTTTTTTTCTGCATAGCACCAACCAGTACCTATCAAACATATATAAATAATTGTTTACTCTATAATATCTGTTTTCCTCATCTCTTCATAAGTACATCCATAGGTTTTTACTTAATCATTCTTCACATCTCCTTACATTTAATTTTTATACTTTTTTCTAGATATATTATATTACAATACTAAGTCCTTGAGGTGATTTTTCAGAAAAAAACGGCGCTACACAAATCATTCAATTATTATTATTATGTAAATACTAAATTTTTTCCCTTCTATTTTTGAATGATGGCCCTTAATATCAACTAAACTTGTCCATTTGACTGTCCTAAATCGGGATTTATTCCTAGTTGGGCAGTCAAAGCTTTCTTAAATATTGATGTTAAATAATGTGTATTTCAAATAAATAAATAATTATTATTTTTACTATTATAATTGTTAGTTATCCAATGAAGAAATAAAATTTAAAAAAAAACATTTCAACAAGCGCTGCCCGAATGGCCGTCCAATCAAATTAATCAGAAATTATTATTTAACTGGTTTCTTTTTCAAATTAAAATAAGTGTTGTGTTGAGATCATCAGCTTCAAGGTGACATTGCGCGGGAACTGCAACTCACTTCCTTTCGGTCATTTTTTATTCAATGAAAACTCTTCGTGGGAATAGTCTACGAAAAAAAGTCACTCTGGCAATAGTCGATGTGATGTACATACGACATTATACAACATGTATAGATACAGAGTTATAATGTGTCAGGATATAAAGAGTGGGGGAAGGCTTGGAAGAGTACTAGTGTGATGTGCGTGGTGCAGTACGTAGTACGTATGTAGATGTATCGCTAGAACTGGTACGCCAGTATGCGCGGTGATGTGGCGGTGTGTGTTCACGCTCAGATTGCATCACAGCGCCGCACGTACTCTGAACACGCAGCCAGTGTAAGGAAATTATCACGATGCAATTATTCTGGCCCTAAATATCTTCCTTTCCATTGAATGTGGGTCACAGATAAGTAATGGTCATGTACAAGATAATGTAACTGATAGACTATTATAAAATTGTATATGGTTTGTTTGGGTTATTCGTGCGTTTGGTTATTTGGTGCTTTGTTGCTTGGCGGTGTCGCAACTTCTTTAGAGAAATCACTAAAAAACGAGTGTTTTTCTTTCAATTCCATGTTCTTCATATTAAATTCTCCGAACATCCATAAAATACTGTCAATAAATAACATAACCAATGATTGGAATAATTTCCAAAGCGCACCTTAATTAGGTAATAAATAGATGATTGATTACATTTGCAAGGTAAGTAATATTTAACAGAAAAATTAACTGGCTCACTAAGTGGCCAATGCTTCCAAGAAACATACATTTGTTCTCGTAAGTGTCGGTTACAAGAACTCTAGTTAATGAACACGAATACATAATCTCGATATTTTTACATTTGAAATAAAAATATAGGTTTTTTCGCTCAGGGCAGTTTCATGTTCAAATTATTATTACCGTATTTAAGCCATTCACGTTTTCTCACTTGTAGCTCCCGGAGGTAGGCAGTGGACAGTAGACAGTAGATATGTTGCGTAATAATATATCACTTACTCACTTCTAGCTCCCGGAGGTAGACAGTGGACAGTAAACATGCTGTGTAATAATATATCACTTACTAACTTCCAGCTCCCGGAGGTAGGCAGTGGACAGTAGACAGTAGATATGTTGCATAATAATATATCACTTACTAACTTCCAGCTCCCGGAGGTAGGCAGTGGACAGTAGTCAGTAGATATGTTGCGTAATAATATATCACTTACTCACTTCCAGCTCCCGGAGGTAGGCAGTGGACAGTAGACAGTAGATATGTTGCGTAATAATATATCACTTACACACTTCTAGCTCCCGGAGGTAGACAGTGGACAGTAAACATGCTGTGTAATAATATATCACTTACTAACTTCCAGCTCCCGGAGGTAGGCAGTGGACAGTAGACAGTAGATATGTTGCGTAATAATATATCACTTACACACTTCTAGCTCCCGGAGGTAGACAGTGGACAGTAAACATGCCGTGTAATAATATATCACTTACTAACTTCCAGCTCCCGGAGGTAGGCAGTGGACAGTAGACAGTAGATATGTTGCGTAATAATATATCACTTACTCACTTCTAGCTCCCGGAGGTAGACAGTGGACAGTAAACATGCTGTGTAATAATATATCACTTACTAACTTCCAGCTCCCGGAGGTAGGCAGTGGACAGTAGACAGTAGATATGTTGCGTAATAATATATCACTTACTCACTTCTAGCTCCCGGAGGTAGAGAGTGGACAGTAGACATGTACATAAAACAGGGTCTGTCGCAAAAGTATCGAGAAAAAAATTCCTGACTGCGCTAGAAGGGGTAGCGGGATGTGCCGAGTAGTGGGGATGGTAGGGGGGTGTCGCAGCTACCAAACACGCCTCTGCTGAGTCCTCTCCGACCAACAGCAGATCAGCGATCCGCGCAAAGTTTGTTTTGTCATCGCGTCGGAAATCAAGATGCAACGTTTACTGGAGCAGCGGGCAGCCATCAAATTCAGCGTTTGGCTGAAAAAAACCGGTATCGAGACCCTGGCCATGATTCAGGATGCCTTCGGAGATTAAGATGCACAAACAATTCCAAAACGGCCGAGAATCAATTGAAGACGATGTGCGCGTTGGACGACCGTCAACTTCCAAAACTGATGACAACGTCACGAAAGTGAGGGAAGTGTTACAGTCTGATCGTCGTCTCACTATCCGGTTAATAGCGGAGAAGTGCAGCATGACAAAAGACACAGTTCACCGCATTGTGACGGGCGATTTGCAAATGCGGAAGATTTGTGGCAAAATGGTACACACTCAGCTCTTGTGGTCCGGGAGTTCCTCGCTAAACAAGGCGTGGCGACACTGCCGCAACCGCCGTACAGTCCTGACTTCTTTTTGTTCCCCCGCATCAAGGAAAGCCTAAAGGGACGCCATTTGGATACGTTGGATGGGGTGAAAACCGCTTTGACGCAGTGCCTTAAGGGGGTTCCGTCTTCTGCCTTCCAGGGTGCTTTCCAAGAGTGGAAGAAACGCTACCAAAAGTGTATCAACGCCTAAGGGGCATATTTTGAAGAATATTAAGTGTTTGTACGTTTATTGGCAATAAATTGTCTGAAAAAAAAATCTAGATTCTTTTGCGACAAACCCTATATGTCGACTTTGTTTTGATCAAACGTTTATTCGTCATTAATTGTTATTGCGTTTAATTCGTAGAACTAGGTATATTTGACCGGTCAGTGGCTGAGTTGGCATCGCGTTTGGGTCTCACCCAGGCGTCGTGAGTTCAATTACTCTGCTGGCTAAGTCCTCCATTACGACACGAGCAACATCTTTTGCCTAAACTGCCCTAAACTTATCATCCATTCAAGTTCACAGAACCCTATCATGCCTGCATCACCTAACAACAATAATTGCTCATGCACTAATCTAAAAACGTTTAACGCAATGAAGTATTTAGGAGTTAGTATAAATGATAAACTGCGTTGGGAGGCCCGTATCGATTCTGCAAAAGAAAGCCTGGGTAAATCACGGTATATTTTGTACTGCCTCAGATCAATCCTTAACATACAAACTATAAGACGTGTTTACTTTACACTTTTTCAATCAATATAGTATTAAGGGATGGGAAGGTTGTGCAGCATCAATTCTTTATCCCATGGTCACAAGTCAAAAACTATTGCTAAGAATAATATTCAAATGTCACCCATCACACCCGTCAGAGCCACTTTTTAATAAATTCACAATCTTAGACATTCGACAGCTATATATATAGACTATTCTCATGTACATATGGAAAAATGATTTTATGAACAAAAAACAACAAGAAATTTACACCCACTACTCATCGCACATAAAATTAATAATTCCACAAATGAAAACAGCCTTCGCCCTATAACAGTTGTCTTATATTGCTCCCAAAATGTTCAACTCACCGAGTACATAGTATCAACTCGGATATCGAAATCTGATAATCTTTATAACATCAGTGCTCAAAATTGGTTATTTGCAAAAGGACGGAATTATTTCAAAGAATGCCTTACATCGTTAGATAAATTAATTACTCTTATTATTAATATAATAATCATTAAAAATTTTAAAAAATACATGAATGTTATGTATAATGTTATGTAGAATGATCTAATTCTTATATTATTTTATTTTTATTTTACTTATATCTTTACTAAATCTCTACTTTTGCTTTTTCTTTCAACACAAAACTTTATGCTCTTTTTAAAATGGTTCTGTTTCTA
This sequence comes from Halesus radiatus, assembly GCA_022606495.2. Taxonomy (NCBI): domain Eukaryota; kingdom Metazoa; phylum Arthropoda; class Insecta; order Trichoptera; family Limnephilidae; genus Halesus; species Halesus radiatus. Next base: position 201,471 of record JAHDVE020003424.1, on the reverse strand, counting down.
TTTCCTTTTTTATTCATATTATCTTAACTTTGCATTTCTTTACGACATGTAGGTATACAACAATATTAAAATATACAACAAACTTCCACTGCCATAATACGGGCATGTGCCTAGTTTGCATTTCCTTACGACATGCAAGTATATAACAATATTAAAATATATAACAAACTTCGACCGCCATAATACGGGCATGTGCCTAGTTTGCATTTCTTTACGACATACAGGTATACAACAATATTAAAATATACAACAAACTTTGTCTGCCATAATACGGGCATGTGCCTAGTTTGCATTTCCTTACGACATGCAAGTATATAATAATATTAAAATATACAACAAACTTCGACCGCCATAATACAGGCATGTGCCTAGTTTGCATTTCTTTACGACATACAGGTATACAACAATATTAAAATATACAACAAACTTCGACCGCCATAATACGGGCATGTGCCTAGTTTGCATTTCTTTACGACATACAGGTATACAACAATATTAAAATATACAACAAACTTCGACCGCCATAATACGGGCATGTGCCTAGTTTGCATTTCTTTACGACATACAGGTATACAACAATATTAAAATATACAACAAACTTCGTCTGCCATAATACGGGCATGTGCCTAGTTTGGTAGTTGAAAAATGTTAACTCTGTACCAAAACTTATAAATGAGTAAAAAATATAATTTCTTCAAATGATTGGTATTCACTTTGTGGCGTCAATAAATTAATTAAATTTTATTTTGTATTTACTTCTTTATTAATATACACATGTTTCGAAAGCAAATAATAAATTTAAAAAGTAAATAGCTATCTCATGAATTTATTTTCATATTAATAATGATGATACAAATAATTTATTTTTTGATTTTTAATGTAAAGTAGTTATTCAATGTTTTATAATAATATATGATTAATTACTTACCTACTTTAATCAATTTTTGTTTATGTTTATAATTTGTCTATTCTGACATTATTGTGTTCTATTTTTTATCATTTGCCTATACTTGATATTATTATTTTTTTGTATTCTATATATTACTGATGAAGAAAGCATCGCTTTCGAAACATGTAGATATGTGTATATTAATAAAGTGGTGAATACAAAATAAATTTTAATTCACTTATGAATAAATAAATATTTAATAAAAAAAATATGTATATCGAACCGCGGTCATTAAAAGTCTATCAACTTATTAAAATAATATTATTAAAACTGTACGCCAATCTTGACTGTATTTATCTTGTCTATTTATATACATTACTTATTTAGTTCGTATCGATATATTCATAATTAAATACAGTATAGGTATCAAGCATGTAATATAATAAACTGTAAAAGCCCAAATGGGGTGTGAATAAATAAATAAATAAATATATATACAATTTTAGTAAAAAATCGAAGAACACACAAAAACGTGACTAACCTTTTCAGTTGTCAAAAACAAACCACTTATCCAAAATGGCTGATAATGCTAACATATGATAAACATATGTGTACCAACATAACAAATAAAAAATCGATAATCGAATGTACACAGCTCGCGACAATTCAAAATTCACCTTTTCTTTTGAACACACCTCGTATTTATAATATTCTAGAATGAGAAAGAAAAAGCACGTAGTTTGTGTTTAATTTGATGCAATGTATTTTGATTGATCTTGGATATAAATGATTTTGTTGCGAATTTCAATTGATTTGCATACAATAAACGCCTTCTAACCACAGCGCGGCGGTGTGGAGTTGTGTGCGGCGAATGCGGTACTCCCCGAGTTAATAGACGACTTCCACCATATTCCAAGGTGATCTGAAATTGAGATCTTGACAATCGAGTTAGGAGATATACTCGTACACTCGTACAGGCAATTGCTGTGCTGTCTCTGCTTCTACCTCCTAGTATTGCTCTCGCTCTCGTTCTTTCTCTTGCTCTTGCTCTTCCTTTGCGTCGATACTGGTATCGGTGACGGTGACGGTGACGGTGACGGCGACGGCGACGGCGACGGTGACGGTGACGGTGACGGTGACGGTGACGGTGACGGTGACGGTGACGGTGACGGTGACGGTGACGGTGACGGTGACGGTGACGGTGACGGTGACGGTGACGGTGACGGTGACGGTGACGGTGACGGTGACGGTGACGGTGACGGTGACGGTGACGGTTGACGGTGACGGTGACGGTGACTGACGGTGACGGTGACGGTGACGGTGACGGTGACGGTGACGGTGACGGTGACGGTGACGGTGACGGTGACGGTGACGGTGACGGTGACGGTGACGGTGACGGTGACGGTGACGGTGACGGTGACGGTGACGGTGACGGTGACGGTGACGGTGACGGTGACAATGGCGGTGACGGTGACAATGGCGGTACTGCTTCATTCACATATCGTTCCATTAATTACCTGAGAAAGCAACACGTTGAATGGCCTTAGTGGTATATCGTTTCATTAGAATAAGAAAAATAAGTGCAATCATTTTTATATTATAAGTTCGAAGACGTCCACACGTGCAGCTAAAGTATGAATGAACTGGAATATTGCAGTACTAAGTATATATAAATACTGTATGGTATACAACGATAAATAATAAATAATAATTAACTTGAACCATATATTTAACAAAATTCATTGTCTAATTATTTAAAACATTTACTTCGATGCTATGCGCTCTATAATTGATATTTTGAATTGGTTACGTTTTACAGGGTACACGTGTTGTTTGTGAAAACACAGAAGTAACGGAAGTGAGTTTAGATATTTCCTATTTAACAGCAATCGCACGGATTTCCGCTTGCCACGAGGAAAGGTACAGGGAAAAACTTGTGTATTCAATATTTTGACTCGGCAATAGTAGTAATGAAATTTCGAATCTTTGTACATTTAAAGAAAAACAGAATTACGCAATACGGTACAAATCTGAAAATGCACAAAAAATCTATGATCCCCGACTGTATTCTTATTGGAAATACCACTGATCCTAATCGGATTCCAAATTCCAAGAAGGTTTTAATATCTCGATTAATGAATGTCGGAAAAATTAGTTATTTCAGATAATAATAAGAGAATCAAAAGTACCTAATTTATAATCTTCAATAACATGCAAATCCCAAAATACTGATTCGATACAAATTTCCTTTCAATAAATGTAAACATTTTTTTTTTAAATTTAATGTAAATCAACTTTAATAATGCTGCAATATTTTTAGTTTTTTATTATTGAGACATGATTTATTATCGTTAAAAACCGATTTAGTTAGAAAACAATTAAAATTCTGAATTCTTTGAGGTTTTCAACTTTAAATGTATTGTAATGTTTTGATAATGTGAACATACTGAGAAGCGGTGAATGTATATATTTTTTATACTTTATTAATTAATGTTATATTAGGATCATTCGTTCGTTTGTTAATTTCTAATTGTTCAAGTAAATTTAATCTTAGGCCTTTTTTTTCTATATGTAAGGGTTTAGGTTTGTTGTTGTCAAGCGATGTTAACTAAATCGGTTTTACCGATAATAAATCATTACCCGTCCAAATTGAAAAGCAGTGGGAGTTAATAAAATCATATAAATAAGTCGTCACAATGTGGATTAACCGCACTTTTAAAATAGCCTTAAACGCTGAAACAGCTGTCACAATTATAAAAACTAAAAATACTTTCAGAACTTAATAATATCTTTATTAAATTTTATTTACATTAAATTTAAAAAAAATTAAATGAAGTTCTACGAATTAAACACAAAAACAATTAGTAAACATTTATATTCCCTTTTCAACAAATAAGTTGAGAACTTACCCCAACATTGAATTGTACACAATAAAAGATGTATATAAACTGTCTGCAATAATAGCTCAAGCACCGTTTGAAACCGCACGACTGAAAGAAAGTAAATCGTATAATTGTAGATCAACATATAAAATGAAACAGTTACATATTTTTAATTATTTTTTTGTCTTAACATAAAAAAAAATAATTGATGTGATGTAATAATCCATATGTAGGTTGAAACAATTTATTTTTATGGTAATAAATAATAAATTCTTACTTTTGTGTATATTTTTGTTACTTATTTTGATATTTAGAAGTTTTTTAATTTTAATTTATTGAAATTACTTTTACACATTTCATTTATTTAAATAAGTATTAGATATTTCATTCGATTTTGTTTAGAATTCAATAAAGTTATCATGGACGGAAATTATATTTTCCGGCAATTTATTGAAATTACTTTTACACATTTCACTTATTTAAATAATTATTAGATATTTCATTTGATTTTGTTTAGAATTCAATAAAGTTATCATGGACGGAAATTATATTTTCCGGTAATTTATTGAAATTACTTTTACACATTTCACTTATTTAAATAATTATTAGATATTTCATTTGATTTTGTTTAGAATTCAATAAAGTTATCATGGACGGAAATTATATTTTCCGGTAATTTATTGAAATTACTTTTACACATTTCATTTATTTAAATAATTATTAAGACATGTAAGGCCATTGATACCGTATCCCATGGTTTACTGCTTAAAAAACTTAATGCAATGGGTGTTGCTAATAAAGCACTAGATTGGTTCAGAACTTATCTTGGGAATAGAACACAGAGAGTAATGATTAATGATCATATTAGTGTGAGTCAGGATTAAAGAATGTTAAAAAGTGGCTTGATCAAAACCTTTTAACTTTAAACACACAATTAACTAAATATATTACTTTTAGCATTTCTTCCGTAAGTCAACCCTCTGTAGACCATTCCTTAACAATGCATTGTTATGTACACGAGTGCAATTGTCAATCTTTGGAAAGAGTAGACAATATCAAATATCTTGGCATTGATGAATATTTAAAATGGAACGATCATATTGCTGTATTAACAAAAAAAAATAAGAAAACTAACCTATATCTTCAAGACCGTAAGAAATTTGTTGGACAAAGTTACACTAAAAACTGTATATTATGCTCTTGTTCAATCACTTCTTTCATACAATGTTGTATGTTGGGGTTCATGTTACAAGACTACATTAGAGTCCCTAAATGTTGCTCAAAAATTAATTTTAAAAATAATGAACAAGAAATGTTTTTTATATCCATCACACCGATTATACAGTGAAAGTAAAATTATGACAGTAAGGCAACTGTACATAATACAAGCTCTGTGTACATTTTTTAACAATATTGATACTGCACAAGTGCGCAATACTAGAATGGGTTCTTCTCTAATGTATCAGCCGGCAAATAACAGAACATCATTTGGACAAAGGAGTTTTTCTTGTAAAGTTCCGTTGTTATATAATAGGCTCAGTGACAACATTAAAACTATAGATACGCTAAATTTATTTTAAAAAGTAATCAAAAAATCTATGTTAGCTGAGAGTGGTGATTTCGCTATATCCATGTTATCCCTTATGTTGTAATCAATGTTGAAACACCTATATACGCTCGATATTATCATTATTATCATTATTATCTACTTATTATTACTTACTTACTACTATTTACTTCATATTACTTTCTGATTACTACTTATTACTATTTACTTATAATTCGATTTTTTACCTACATTTTATTATTTACTTAATACTGTTTACATAATTTTAATTTTTATTTACATATTATTATTTACCTATTTTTATTTTTATTTTTATTTAAATATTATTCACCTATTTTTATAATTATCATGTACTTATTATTATATACCTATTAATATTTACTTAATATTTAATGTGTATTACTATATGCTTATTAATATTTACTTATTATTATTATTTACCTATTATTGTTATTTAACAATTATAATCTAAAATTTAATTTTTATTGTTTATCTACTACTAATATTTACTGATTAATATTTACTATTATTTACTTATTAATATTTACTATCATTTACTTATTAATATTTACTACTCTTTATTCATGTATTATTATTTACTTGGAGATGAGTGGCTAATGTTTTTGTAGTCATATTTAAATTTAATGAAATTAAATAAATTAAATAAAATTGCTTAGCTAGGCTAGCCGGTTAGTACTTACCTAAAGTCATTATATAAAAAATAAATAAAAATAAAATTATAAATTCACGCATCGGTGCGCAAAAAGCGTCCACAGCCCGCAACACTGCCAATAACTTAAGTGTAAATATAATAAAAAAAATGTTAATATCTATTAAAAGCTTCCTACGCTTTTTAAGATCATTTTAGAGATAGTTTCCAGTCCTAAAAATTATAAGTATTTCAATAAATACCAACTCTTCCTGTGCCACCAATCTTCTAATAAAAGTAACACCAATAGAAAGGAGCAACAAATAGCAACTGTAAAACGATCATCTCTAAGCTTAAATTTTCTAATAAAACTGAGTTCATCTGAAGCGACCTGCCAGGTAAGTATGTTTTTCTGTATCTGATTGTACATAATTAGTTAAGAAATATTTGTACAGCGCCCTTAAGGTGATTTTTCACAAAAAGAGAGAAAATTTCTCAATTATTAGATTACATTTTTAAAGATTTTTTTCTGAATCTGTCCTGCTTAAATCTATTAACCATTTACATATCCTTTGGACCGAAGAATGATAATTAACACAGTTTCAGATATGAGGAGATTTTATCGAGGGTAACTTGTTTTATCAACCCTAATTATGCTAAAAATAAAAAAAATATATAATTTAAAAGAATATACATTTAGATACAAAGCAGTCACTTTGTGGTTAGATATATTTAATGAAAATATTTTTTTAAAATATACCTTGAGATAATTAGGCCGCTGGGGACTTGGAGATTAACACAAAAAAAAACCTTGAAAAAAACAACTACTGCATAATAACTGTAAACACAGTTTAGAAAACCCTGAAAAGGGTTCAGACTGAATCGAAACGAAAGTGGTGCAAAAACAAAAATATTTGTATTCAAATCAAATTATCTCTAACAACAAAGCGGTTGTTCCCTGTCAAAAAATAATAATTGTAATTGACTTGTGCGTGTTTAATAGATTTAATACATTCGAGGGTATCGCACTTTTTATTATTTCTAAAACTACAAGTACTTGTATGAATTGTGAGGTGATGAGGAGTTTGGGGTTGTCCTGCAATAGCAGATAGTAGCCCTGAATGTTAGGTATTTAATTTTGATGTTAATTTCAAGCAAATCCTGTTTAAATGTAATAATATTAGGACTGAGCATTACAAATACTCGCTTGTACCTAGATTACACGAAGTTATTAATAACGCAGATGTAGCGGATATATTTAACCGCATGGAAGGTAAGTACAAGAAGGCTATACTATCATATATTTTCAATTAATATTAGTATAACTTAAGTTTACTGTATGTTTTACGATTATATGTACGCATTTATTTTATTTTTATATCCTTCGTGAAGTTTTATTCTTTATATACTCTCTGATGCTATTGTACGACCCAATGTGCCCTTGAGGTGATTTTTCACAAAACCGGCGTTATACAAATCATCCAATTATTATTATTAATCCCACAGTTAATAGTTACCTTTTTATATTATTTGTGCTATATTCTTATACTTGTATATTTATACCGTTGATATTAAATAAATAAATTGCCATCCAGCCACTGATTCACCGAGTTTATATCAGTACTCGTAAGGTGATGTATTTCCTCCCAATCATCTCCTTCAAGCAATATAACGGTATCATCTGCGAACGGGTGACTTTTCCGAATAACATGTTGGTTGCAAACTTCCATGATTTAAATAAAGCATTTTCAAGAAAAAGTTAAATCCACAAATCGCGCCATAAGTTCTCTCTATCCCATGCTTGCTAAGAATGGTAAATTATTCACAAACAATAAAATACTCCTATATAATACCACTATCAGAAAGATATTTTCGTACGATGCACCTATTTGAGGAAACACAACAAAAACACACATAAATCCCTTACAAACCTTCAAAAACAAGGTCATTCGGCTAATATTAAATACTCTTTCGTGGATCAGGGCTAACACTCTACGCAAAGACACAAACATTCCTCTGATAAAGGAACTAATTAAATCACTTTCTGAACCATTTTATGCCGGATTATCCGGCCACGAAAACCCAACGACAAATTCACTATCACGGTATGCAAATTCAGTATTTAAATACATAATACCAAAAACGGTCCTCCGAACGAAGTAACTCCTGCAGCATCTCTGCAATAGCATATTTTTCCCATTTCCATAATTTTAATAAAACATCCAAAACGAAAACCTTAAAAAAAATCCTTGAATTACATTAGAACACCTAAGGAGCACTGTAGGAGTAATATTAAGGATAAGTAAAAATGTATGTAATATGTTAAGAATGTAAAAAGAGCACTGTAGTAGTAATATTAAGAATAAGCAAGAATGTATGTAATATGTTAAGAAAGTATAAGGAGCACTGCAGGAGTAATATCAAGAATAAGCAAGAATGTATGTAATAATAATAATAATAATAATAGGATTTCTTCTATAGCGCCGTTTTCGTGGAAAAATCACCTCAAGGGCAAAGCAAGAATGTATGTGATATGTTAAGAATGTATAAATAGAATGTAAGTAAGAATGTATGAAATATGTTAAGAATGTAAAAGGAGCACCGTGGGAGTAATATTAAGAATAAGCACGAATGTATGTAATATGTTAAGAAAGTATAAATAGAAAGTGCAAGGAGCACTGCAGGAGTAATATTAAGAATAAGCAAGAATGTGTGTCATAATAAGGATAATAATTGGGTTACTTCTATAGCGCCGTTTTCGTGGAAAAATCACCTCAAGGGCTAAGCAAGAATGTTGTGATATGTTAAGAATGTATAAATAGAATGTAAAAGGAGCACTGTAGGAGTAATATTAAGAATAAGCCAGAATGTATGTAATAATAACAATAATAATTGGATTATTTCTATAGCCCCGTTTTCGTGGAAAAATCACCTCAAGGGCTAAGCAAGAATAAATGTAATATGTTAAGAAAGTATAAATAGAATGTGAAAGGAGCATTGCAGGAGTAATATTAAGAATAAGCAAGAATGTATGTAATATGTTAAGAATGTATAAATAGAATGTAAAAGGAGCACTGTAAGAGTAATATTAAGAATAAGCCAGAATGTATGTAATAATAACAATAATAATTGGATTACTTTTATAGCCCCGTTTTCGTGGAAAAATCACCTCAAGGGCTAAGCAAGAATAAATGTAATATGTTAAGAAAGTATAAATAGAATGTGAAAGGAGCATTGCAGGAGTAATATTAAGAATAAGCAAGAATGTATGTAATATGTTAAGAATGTATAAATAGAATGTAAAAGGAGCACTGTAAGAGTAATATTAAGAATAAGCAAGAATGTATGTAATATGTTAAGAATGTATAAATAGAATGTAAAGGGAGCACTGTAGGAGTAATATTAAGAATAAGCAAGAATGCACGTAATATGTTAAGAATGTATAAATAGAATGTCAAAGGAGCACTGCAGGAGTAATATTGTGAATAAGCAAGAATGTATGTAATATGTTAAGAATGTATAAATAGAATGTAAAGGGAGCACTGTAGGAGTAATATTAAGAATAAGCAAGAATGCACGTAATATGTTAAGAATGTATAAATAGAATGTAAAAGGAGCACTGCAGGAGTAATGTTAAGAATAAGCAAGAATGTATGTAATATGTTAAGAATGTAAAAGGAGCACTGTCGCGGAATTGAGTTATTTGATATATTTTTTAAAGTTTATTTATAGCAAAGCGCACTTGAAGTGAAATAACACAAAACTGCGCTATATAAATGCTTTGTTATTATTATTATTAACAATATTATTTTTATAATAATGTTATCCTCTATTTAAATAGACCAAAGACCAAAACCGAAGACGTTGATGTAAACAGCAATTAAATGGTACACGATATATGTACACGATATTATAGTTCAGAGTGAGATGAGAACGGCTCACAGCATTGCACTGGCTTGAAATGACGAGAACATTTCAGGGAACAGGAGGGCCGGAAGACTAGCAGTCCGCCGCATCATAGGCGGGCGCTGGCGCTGGCGCTGGCGCTCCACGAGTGACGAAAGCGCTCTTTGCGTAATGCGAGGCGATTTATGCGTGACCCGGTTCCGGACACTGTCGCAACATCCTCGGCGTGTTGTGTTGTTGCAGTGTTGTCGGCGACGGATGAGCGGTGAGGGGCGAGGGGCGGAGTGGGCGCGGGGAGAGGACTGAAAGCGAAAGGTGAGGAGCGGTGAGCGGTAAGCGCCGACCTTGAAATCGGGGTAGATGGAGAAAGGGACGAAAGTGGGAGAAATGTCTCGGGAGAGGGGAGCGCTTCCCGCAGCCCGCGGCCCGACCCGCATCCCTTCCCCGCCCCTCCGCTGAGAACAGTCACTTTTACTTTCATGGCCCGGTCCGGCGGCACGGCGGGCCGCAGTCCGCGCGCGCCCGAGCCCCGAGCCGCGCGCTTCTCGCATGGGCCGCCCCCTTCTCCGTCTCTCGTGTTCAGTGCACAGTGCTCAGTGCTCTTGCTCTCCGTATCCGTAGTCCGTCTGTCTTAGCCTTAGCGTCTGCTGCCAGGCCTGCTCTCGCGTCCCCCGCGAGTGCCCCCCTCGCCGCTGGCCGCTCGCCCCACTCGGATTGCAGTGCAGTGATAGTGAAGCCTTAACCAACCGACGTATTACTGCCGAACTTACTCGGCATTCAGTCAAAGGTGTGTTGCGTACCTAATTGAGGTGTACTCTGTTAATTCTTCCAAAAGGTGTTGCTTTTACTCGGCGACTCGACGATGCTTTTGGGATATATTATTTAAAATTACTTCCCGATATCTGCAGTACGTCTCACGACTGCAATTACCATTCCAGGAAAGTATGCTGATCGTATAATGAGAACACCTATCTGCGTGATATACAAATATATAATCACACATGAATAGTACCCACATTGTAGAAACCCCCCTCCTCCTGGATCAACCTCAGTGGGTGCCCTTTTCAATTGGAGAAGAAGTTGGGTAACTGTCTTGACGGCGCGCTGCGGTAGAGTGGTACTGGTAGTCTGGTAGAGCGCCTTGGTTTCGCAGTTGGGCCAGCCCGGCCGTGCCCTAATGAGAACGGCCACATTGTGATACGTACATATTACTGTGTTGTGTTGCAGCAACTGTTACTCGATAGCCTATTATCACCTGCATTAAATGTGTCAACGCTTGTGGAATTCTCCCGATGTAGATGCACACTCTCGGTGTAGTTTTCTTCTTGTGCCCGTGGTGTCTACGGTAATCAGTGCAATCAATAATGGCAAACAGTAACCACCAAAGGAGCGTTTTAGGTACTCTTCTATATATTGGCTAAACTGGTAAAGCCAGCAACCAGCTGTTACAAATTACGATCGGGAGGATAACCAGTCGCGCAGAAATATTTGGTAGTTACTGTTTTCTAATCGGCGTTCAAAGGAAACGCCACGGTTTCTAAAGCTAATGCAACCGAGGCGCCTTCGAAACAATAAATTGTGCAAAATTGTGGAATTGTGCTCGGTACAAAAAATATGTTACAACTTGCCGCCGACCTCATTAAAGTATTGCCGTGTGTATTCAATTCACTTTCAGTTCAACATCATGCAGAAGTGGAGTAATAGAGTAGTGGGAGTTGTTAGCTGCTATCGTAGTAGCAAGGCGTATTGCAACCGACGCTATTTCTAGTTCCACCTTCCTACTCGTACCCCGTTCTACCCGCAGCTGCCTCCGTGCTCCGAGCTCCATGCTCCTAGCTCCATGTCCGCGAGAGAGACAAACCTTTCCTTAACACGGGCAGTGGACACTCAAGCCTCTCAATAAATAGTATGTTATATTGTCAGTCTTCCACTATTAGAAATACCATTCAAAATTCAAGGTCAACTACTTTTACGTACAGCATGCAATAAAATTATTGTAATGCCATTATCTGTTGGTAATGAGTCCTCCAATGACTAGGATTGCACGCTCTCTGCATTTGATTACCATAATGACTTCCTATTTCGTACCTAATTTCCAATCGATATTCATAATAAAGTAACTAACAACAAACCTGTGTGATGGAGGAGCAGGTACATATGGCCGTATAAAAATGTATGACACAGGGACAAGGGACAAGTTATTTGGTAGGAATCTCGCTATAGTGCAATTAATCATAGGTAGCAGGCCGAGTGTGTGGCGAACACCGGCAACATAAGACCTACTATCTTGCCAAACTGAAAGCACATAGCCACTTTGTAATTTTGCAAATGGATTAAAATGAGACCAGCATTTCTGGTCTATTATCCAACACCGTGTTTCTGATTTTACGACTATTTTTATTTCATAGATAAATAGCGATTGGCCTTGGTAAGAAAGTAATTCCGTATCTTTGAAAACTAAACACTGTAAGTAATCAACTTTTCTTTTTAGGTATTCGTAGCTAGTTTAATTATTGATTGCATAACAGAACATATTAATATGGCACCATTTGCGATTAATTTGTGAATCATAGTGTGTTCTAATACACGGAAGATAAATGGGTTTTATTTATTTTCTAACGTTCAAATTATATTTGGTCCATTTTAGCAGTATTAGTCTTATTTAGGGTTAGAATTAGTTGATTTTTATGTCAATTATATTATATACACACAAAATATAGTCACAGTACATATATGTACATAACATCGGTCCCATTACTGTTCCTTGCAGTAACCACACTCGCGGTATATTTGTAACCTCGGTAGTTTGTCATTTTATCAGGCCAACATCATCAACACCATGTTGTAGTTTGTCGTCAAGTGATCTGTGTAATTATAATATTACCTACTCTGATAATTTTAAACCCTTGGATACTAATAATAATGATAATACTATATCACCCCGAGGGCGTTTAACATAGCTAGAAGCTGACTCTTCCCATTTTCTCCATTAGATTCATCCAGAAAGTATATACAACCGTGGCTCAATACTCAACCTCTGTAACTCTCTAATTATACTATACTTATCCTGAATGAAAACAAACAAAATACTAAAAGTTTTATAGATAATTGATTGATCCAAAGGACCTCTAAGCTTTACTCAAATCATCTATTGGATTTAAATGCATTCATATTAAAAACCAAATTAATGGCAGTTTGAATTATGTATAAAGGAATAAAACGAATCGCTTCTCCATAATATGAGTAATATATATTTTGTTTAATTCTCTAGTATGATTTTTATTTCTCGCGACTAAATACAATCTCACAATAGAGCCATGATGTCATGTTCTCTCAACCGTGCATATAATTTTAGCTGCCAATTATTCTACACTCCTTCTTATTTAGGTACCTACATCATCCACTCAATTAGCCGTGAGGTTACAGGCAATTTTCCTTCACGACTGAAAATGTCAGCTAGCGAATACATAGATACTTTTATTACACACGCAAGTACGAGAGGAGTATAGCGAATTGTTGGATAAACCATTCTTTAAGTCGGCTCGTACCGATTGTTGCCACAAATGCAATATTATGCACGTGTCATATTGAACGTGAAGATAGCAACAGTTTCCCTTTCATTTCGCGTAATATATTTATTAGGTACAGGTAGTAGGTACCCAATACACGGTAGACGCTTGTTCACGGATATTATGTTGGCTACAGCGGCCTAGTCGCCTAGTGACATCGCGCATCGCATCGTCCTTGGCGGGACTTCTGGGTACGCCTCGTCGCTGACACATATTCCCGCCGTGCACAACATCGTAATGTACATGCTATGCTATATGCTACATGCTACATGCATGCTTGCATCTCTCCCATGTGATCCATTACAATGCATACAACTGTGTCACACTGTCGCTGTAACACTGTATGACTGTATCCTATATCCGCTCGACTGATCGGAAATCTGAGGCGTGATCAATTCATGGACCGATTATTTAAGATCTTGTTCCTCCGTGTAGCAAAATCATTCAATTTATTTTTTCAATAGTAATATATCCGAAATTGATGATATAAATACCAATCCTCGGATAAACTACACATTTTTTAAATGAACATGCTTACAATGAATGCCTCTAATGAAGCTAATGAAATGGTAAATTTGTGACTTTTAACATAAACACATACATTTGTTAATATTGTAACTAGGTATATCAACTAGGTATTACAATATACATACGTAAGATTGTTAATATTATACTTATAACTTTCTAGAATTAAAAAAAGGTTACTGAAGAATATTTTAGAGAATGAATGGCTCATCTCATGAATCAAATCCCGTAAACAATAATTTATGACAGAAAATACAATATATCTTGGAACAGTCGCAGAACCTATATCTATTCCACATTCGTAAAAAGGCTTTACTTTGTGGCTTGCCATAATTACAATATACATAAGTTTGTTAATATTATACGTATAACTTTCTAGAATTAAAAAAAAGGTTACTGAAGAATATTTTAGAGAATGAATGGCTCATCTAATTAATCAAACAACGTAAACAGTATTTATGACAGAAAATACAATATATCATGGAACAGTCGCAGAACCTATATCTATTCCACATTCGTAAAAAGGCTTTACTTTGTGGCTTGCCATAATTACAATATACATACGTAAGTTTGTTAATATTATACATTTAACTTTCTAGAATTAAAAAAAAGGTTACTGAAGAATATTTTAGAGAATGAATGGCTCATCTAATTAATCAAACAACGTAAACAGTATTTATGACAGAAAATACAATATATCATGGAACAGTCGCAGAACCTATATCTATTCCACATTCGTAAAAAGGCTTTACTTTGTGGCTTGCCATAATTACAATATACATACGTAAGTTTGTTAATATTATACATTTAACTTTTTAGAATTAAAAAAAAAAGGTTACCGAAGAATATTTAACAGAATGAATGGCTCATCTAATTAATCAAACAAGCAATATGACAGAAAATACAATATGTCACGATATAGTCGCAAAAACTATATTCATTTTCTAAAATAAATAAAATATTTATTGAAGATTATTTAACATAATGATTTTAAAAAGTCTAATATTGTTTGGCATTTCAACCTATTATCGTCTTCTTCAGACATGACTTAAACTATGGTATTTATATGTGTTGGGGGGTCAGAGGTAGATAACAATGGACCCTGTGTTATTCAGATAATTAATTATATTTTGTCCCTTTGATGATTACACTTTTTATACCTATCGAAGTTTTATAATATTATTTAAATCGGTGTTATAAAATTGGACTCTAGTATCTCAATAACAAAACTGTAATGCTTTTACCATTATTTTTTCTCTTTAATTTTTTTTTCTCAACTTACGTACAGCACAAGATGGATGCGCCTAAATATAATAATTTTGCCCTACATTTGTATGATGATTGTAATTTATTGTTGTATTATATTATATTGTTGAAATAAACTCCTGCTGACAAGCTACTTGCAGTGGCTTAGCGGGTATAAGTTCCCACTGTATATAATTAATATTATACAATAAAAAATAAAAAAAATAAACTAATTGATATTTAAAAATTAACTTTTTTTTTAAATATTGTAGTTACTGCTTCTAACAATTTAATAAGTTTTCTTCGGGTTAGATAGTTTAGTTTTTTATTTGTATAATATTTGCTCGGAGATTACTGAATGTAACTATTACCCCGTCGAAACACATTTAAGGTCTGCTACAGAACACCGATATGCCCATAAGGCTTTGGACTTCAGATAGTTACACTTCTTGCTTAATTCACATTCATACATCGTCTCATATGTTCTCTTCTATTATTACGACTTCTGACATGGCCCGACTCAAGCATTTGATTCACTTGATCGTGCCATGTCTTCCTCAGTCGTCCCCGGCTTTTTCTTCCATTGACACTTGCGTCATATATTATTCTTACAGTTCTTTCTTCGTTCATTCGCTCTACGTGCCCAAACCATCTAAGCGTCCCTTTCTTAATCTTACTCATTACGCTTGCATCAGCCTTGCATTCTTCACACGATCATAGATGGTTTTACCACACTTTCGCCTCAGAGATCTCATTTCTACAGCATTCAGTTTACTTTCATCCTTCTTCTGCCAATGTCAAGCCTCACTGCTATACTAACATCCTAATAATAATAATTATTTTATTAAGTTGACTTCCCTCCATCAACATGTTGACACCGACGAGATATAAATTGTTCACATTAAGTCCCTTCGGAAATAAATACAATGATGACGTATGCAGTTAACCGCAACTGAGATGAATGAAATGGCGATCCTTGGCAGTTTTTACCTCTACCTAACTGACAGGAACAGTCCAACCAAAAAACACTTAAATTCTCGCAGATGAATAATAAACACTTTGTGGAAGGCGGAGGCATTTGTTCCAGCTAAGCTATTCCCACTCGGAAGAAACAAGAAAACAACTAAAAATCTGATCCACCAGGATCGCATATTGGTCCACATACAGTATCCAGGGCCAGTCCGCCTCCCGCCAGACGCCAACCGCCAGTCTCGTCGATGTTCCGCCCAAAGGAGAACGTCCGAGTCCGAAGTATCCGTCCAGACTTCAGACGTTCGGTTCGCGTTGAGCGCAGGCCGCAGCGCGTCGTGTCGACTGTTGACTGTTGACTGTTGACCGTTGACAGTCGCTCGCACGGCCGCGCGGCTAGTCTACTCGCTACTCACCGTGCCCGAGCCCGCGGAATCGCTCGGCGTCGAATGTCGAAATATTTGTTACTTTCGGACCGAGTTGCGAAACTCGACCATACCAGGTGGCCAGTATTTCTGTGCTTGTTTATTTATTTTCATATAGATTTTTCCGACCTTTATTAAAAAAATGCTTTTAATATTTTGGTTTTCTCGTCGAATATATCGAAGCGAATAAATGATTCACACGTATTCATTTTAATGTTTCAGTAATTAATTTACACCTCTTCCTGGATAATTTAAAATAGTATGTGCCTATCAAGAAAAAGGTTGTGCCTTAAACAAAATGGTTTTCTTTTTGGAACGCGATGGATATTATTGTTGAACAAATAATTTGTGCCTTTTTACCAAAGATACCAAAATAAAACGATTAAAACGAGTTACAAATTGATTCACTCAAATAATACAATAAGTGAGGGTTTTACATTTTAAGTGAATTAGTGCCAGTTTATTGATTACATGCAGTGAACTAGTAAACAAGTGAAACTAATCTGCTTCCGGATTTTATATAAGGATTACACACTAATGTAAGTAACATTTTTATTCCATAATACTCTGATCCTGTGCAAATATTATTCTCGTAGGTACCCCCGACCCCAACCAGGATAAACGCAATAATTGAACATATTCAAATGCGTTAACACTGAGCCGCTATCGACCCACAGTTAATTGCAATGTAGTCTCGTTACATCACCATTCCAGTAATTACACCACCTTGCTCATTACAACAGTAGCATAATACCACATTAGCCTAAATAAATATTATTTTCTAAGTAATAACCTAATTATAATATTTGGATGATTTGTATAGCGCCGTTTTTGTGAAAAATCACCTCAAAAGCGCTATACAATGTCCCAACTATGCAAACAACAATCACATCAACATATTGCACCCAATGCCAGGGGAAATATATAATATCCCATAAAGATAAAGGTGTTTGTTTGATACATCAATCTGTCTCTTGACAGAGGCTCGCACCTTTAGTGAAAAACAAAGTACGTGTGTGTCTGTATACTGGTACGGGCATCGAGCATTCGTATTCGACACCCGTCAATAGTGGCCGTATCGGTATTTGGCAACCCGTTGTCATAGACAATAAGATAAGGGATATTATTGCGCCATATTTATCTAACGCAATAGACAAGTTAGCTATTTGGAGCATACACAATACACACACGCACACACGCTCACGCACACGTCGTACCCTTGGCCGATGGAGTAACGTTACGCGTACAGGCCGATAGCCGAAGCCGTGGCTCTGCTGACTGTTCACGGGCGGCTCGCGACTCTGCCCTGTGGTCTGTGTCTGTACACTTGTTCACTTTATATTATACCGCGTTCTGTTAAATCGGCATAGTGAGATTATCCATTATCCGCTATAATACTGACATTGCATGCTCAAACGTTGTGTTCATTTATATGGTAATTAATTAAATCGCAACACTTCTATCCTCCGTCACTCGTTTATTCCATTCCACGGTAGCTTTGTAAGGTGTCCTTATGTTTTAACTTACACTCAGGCGGTAGAAAGATTACTATAAACAATCCGAGTTATATATCTGCGACGGACTGAGTTTTTGCTAAAGTCGATTATTTAATAGCAGTGTACAGTGTACAGTGTACACCTCTGTCTTACATCGCCAGCAGTGTTACTTTATCAGGCCATTAGTTGGTTGTCGTATCATTTCTTTTTCCCACTGCTTTGCGGGAAACCGAGCTTCATTCATTGGTTTCTTATCGTGTTTATTTCAATGAATTTTCGAAAAGTTCGAGTGTAAACTACTTGCACGTACACATGTGTGCGTGCAATGTGCAGAAATAGAGAAGTCTTATCATAGTTTCGGTGGGAGATAACTAGTGAACATTTCCTTCAGAAACACGTGCTCGAATATTGTACCTTTACTGTGGGCCAATTCTCGGTATAATATTAATTTACAAAACATCAACTATGTGGTTTTAATATAAAACGTAACAACAGTTTTTTCTGCTTTTCTAGTTTCCGAAATAATATTCATTAACTAAATATTACAATTGATACAGCGTTTATGGAGGTGAGTACTGGTGAGTAGAAATATAAAAATGCATATACAATGTACGTTTCCTTATAACATGCAATGTACACGATTCATATTTTAAAGCGCGGGAGAGTGCACCTCGTATACTCGTACATTCAAAATACTGGGAACTTACTAACTGTTCAAAAGTGTGATTTGTGAACATTCATTTTCTAGAAGAGATAAATTCTCGAACAAACTCGTTCTCGTTAACTTTTAATAGTTTTGATAAATAAAATAAATTGCCCATAATATCGGTGTGTGTATATTGTCCATACCGGAATATGAAATGAAATAAATTATTACTGTGGGTCTAAAGCTTAAGTCCTTCGAGAAACTTATACAACACAATATTTTATTAAAACAATGACACATTGTTCTTGTGGTAGTGCCAACAGAGGCGACTAAATTGCTAGTTAATTCGTACTTTCTTCAAATCTCCCCCAATATCAAATTAACAAATTACAATCCCTAAATACTGCCATACGAGTATTTCAGAGCACCACGACATTCAACTCTTAGATCAGCGACGTCATCGGCTACATAATTAGCACAGCGGAGCTAGCCGTTAGTACCCACCTAAAGTAATTAACAGAAAAGTATTATTATTACGAGTGTATTATAAGTTGGTGAAGGAATAGCCTAAAACCTAGAATAACAAATTATTCCATTTCATATTCTGTACCAACAAACTATTACGTGGTGTTTTTGAATTAACGCCATCTGTGAAAACGAATTTATATAATCATTTTAAGTTTCACCGAAAGCGGTAAATCAGTTTGAATTCCTTTAAAAACCATTTAATTTTTATTATTTAACAATCCACATCGGAAGAAAATAGTGCATTAGTCTCCATTATTTACGGAAAGAACACTTTATAGTTATTATTTAATTACAGAAGAGCACCATTATGGTATTTATATTAAGCCAATAAGCCCCAGTGGCGTGCATTGCCCTATGGAAAAGGTAGACTCAGTATAGTTAAATAGTAAAATAAGTTATAGAGTAAATATTTGTAATTGGCCATTTTATTATAATATTCCGATAATAGTTAAATAAGGGTTCAGGTTCCTTGCTAAATTTTATTATTATATTCCGATAATAGTTAAATAAGGGTTCAGGTTCCTTGCTAAATTTTATTATTATATTCCGATAATAGTTAAATAAGGGTTTAGGTTCCTTGCTAAATTTTATTATTATATTCCGATAATAGTTAAATAAGGGTTCAGGTTCCTTGCTAAATTTTATTATTATATTCCGATAATAGTTAAATAAGGGTTCAGGTTCCTTGCTAAATTTTATTATTATATTCCGATAATAGTTAAATAAGGGTTCAGGTTCCTTGCTAAATTTTATTATTTTATTCCGATAATAGTTAAATAAGGGTTCAGGTTCCTTGCTAAATTTTATTATTATATTCCGATAATAGTTAAATAAGGGTTCAGGTTCCTTGCTAAATTTTATTATTATATTCCGATAATAGTTAAATAAGGGTTCAGGTTCCTTGCTAAATTCATGGAAAAAATGTTTGTTAAAATTTCGAAAAAAAAAACAAATGTAAAATTTTTCTTAAGGTAGGCACAGCTTTTCAACCTTTATGGACTGCACGCCACTGATAAGCCCGCTACGCTTGTACTACATGTTAAATATAAAGCAGTCGTACAGTTAGCGTCCGTCACAGCTTTCACATCTCGGTCGCGGCAGTAACCGCGATTGTACACTGGCTTAATAAATAATTAATGTTACGTTATAAATTAAAACAAAAAGGCCTATCGTTTACAGCAGTCACTCGGTCAGCAAAAGTCACGACTTTAAAATCCTTGTAACGATATTACCTTTACTATTAAAGCCTTTCCTCGGATGACTTTATACAATAAACCGACATCTTCCGCTTACTGTGATGGTAGTAGGATGTTATTCAGCCGGTTATTCGTAGCCAGGGAATATTTGCCTTTCTTTTAAACAAAATTAAATGAAATAAAATAGGTCGTAAGTATAAACTATGTAGAAATCACCAATATTGCACGTTTTCTTGACGATTTTAATACAGGAATGTCTTTCAAAATCAAGAGTGTCATTGCCATGTACGAAACATCAACTGCCGCCTTCTATTTTTACGTGTTAATTTTTGATAAAGTCCTTCACACAAACCCGCATGGCTCCATATGCGAGGGACCTTACTGTAAATAATATTAATGTTGATGAAATCTGCGCATTATTCATGATATTATTTATTTACTTAATTACACCCGAAGTGGACTTTACGTATTTAACACTTTATTATCAGTACAGTACGCCCATGTTATCTAGTAATACAGAAATGTTAATATGAATTCAATTAAAAAAATAACAAAGAAAGGAAAATATTTTAAAAAAAGATATTCATATAGGTAGTATAATATTTTAAAAAATGCCGTCGAATAAGTATAGATAATCAGAAGCGAAGAAGTTAGTATGGAGATTTTCAATAATAAATTGAATGATCTGCATTAAATTCAGAAAATAATTTAGAACTATGCCTTCGTATCCAGTACGTTAGGATAAAATAATGATCTCAATATCACAATAACAAATGAATCAGTTCGAAGCAGAGGTAGGTAATTTATTCAATTAGACTAGTTCTACTTGCCGAAATAAATTTAAATAAGATATGTTTAATGTTGTTATTGATGTATTATATACGTGTACGTCGACAATATCCTTATAATTATTACCTAAATTCTGTACGAGTATACTGCGATACAGTATTGGAGTTGTCACAATGATAAGGTAAATAATCCTTGCGTGGTACACGGAAAGAAATCAGGCTGTCAATAATTGAATTTATAATTTTGTGTAAACAAGTTAATTCAGTAATTTTTCTACGGTCTGATAAATTTAATAATTTGAGGTGACATAAAAGATGATCATAATTTATACATTCCCTTGTAATCCCTTTCTAAAGTTAACAGATCTTAAGAATTTATTTTGAGTTCTTTCTATTGTGAGGGAATGAGTAGCATTAGCAAGTTGGGTTTTGTTCCATTTGACTCCTAACTAATGACACGTACATTTTTTTAATGGTACAAATGTTATTAATCTGGCTACATGTTCTTAATATAAACCCCAACATTTTGAAAGCTTTATGTGATGTAATTTCAAGACGGTTTATAAAATTTAGTTTTTGATGAAAGTGTACTCCCAAATCATTTACCTTTGTTAGCATAAATTATAGAGTTAATTCTATGAAATCCCGTAATTAGACATTTGCTTTCAATGAGTTTTAAATCGTTATTTGTGACCATCCCAATAGTTTGATCAAGTTACTTAACAATGTGCAACAGTCCTAAATATTTCTAATGGCTTTGTAAAATTTCAGATCATCCGCAAATATTAAAACTTATATATCGTTGCAAATAGTGAGAACATTATTCACAAATAGCAACAATAAAATTGGTCCCAAATGTGACCCATGGAGAACACTGGTAGCACTGAATTTATATGATGTTATCTTCCAATTTTAACAGCAAATTGCCTGTTTCTATATACTATTTAGCTACACGTATAAAAACCCGCTATGCCAAATTTCTGCTTTTTTAACAGAATAAACTTCGTCGAATGCTTTTCTGAAATCGGTATAGATAGAATCAACTTATAATTTACACATTTAAATCATCACTAACTAACCGTTGAAAACAAATTGCGTTCTAACACAGGAAACTTAAATCCCTATTTAGTATTCTAGAGATTAAAAACCATCCTTAATCAATTAATATCGTCGAAATTCCTCATCGCTCGATGAACCAATGAATCATCAATTTTAGACGAAATGGGATTTGTCACTTGTAGCCGACAGTGGTCACAGCGCCGGAACTAGTTCCAATTATCGGCTTAGGGGGAACGGCTGCGCTGCCTGTTTCATACATAACTGAATTTTGGATTGGAGGCCAAAATACCCATCCAAATGGAATGATCTATTTTTTTAATTAAAGCTTTAGTAAATATCTAGTACGGATAAAAAGTATTTTATTTATTTGTTTTAATTTTTTAAGTATATACCATGAAAAAAAATCAATTTTCATAATTTTAGAGGCAACTTAGAAAAATATTTGCGTGTTTATCGTACTTTTTAAAAAATATATCACATTTGCTACGTCAGTATGATTGCATAAATAACAATATAAAAACAAAACATATTAAAAATAAAAAGGTTTTTCCGGGTCGGTATTTTAAATTCTGTATGGCAAAATTTGTGTTCCATCGTAAATTGGTCGTTTTTAATTTAATTTAATGTCCACCGTAATGCTTATTTTAATATTTAAAAAATAAAATTAATTTCATATTTCATTATATTTTCAAAGCAGATGGGTTAAAACTTTTTTTTTTTAAATATGTACCCCTAAATAATTATTAAAGATGCCTCTAAAATCGCGAAAAATCAATTCCTTTAATGGCCGATATTTCACAAGGTGACATAAACAACATGGAATTATATGTGGAATAATCCTACTTCCTCAGGTCATTTTCTAAAACGTATACATCAAGTTACCCACTGTATTAATGCATTAACATATGAACGGGTAAATAAAGTAGTTCACAAATGACAACAATAAGATGAGTATTCATTAAACCCTGAAAACAAATGTCTTTATGGGTGTTTCTCTGTAAAGTGGGAAACACGTTGTCTCAGGCCGATATTATATAAAAAAAAGTATAGAATATTATATCTTTTACCGTTAACTTTAAAAGATAATTACCTAATCTACTTATGCTCAACGTACAGTATCGATTTAAATTAATTTTATTAGATCAGAAACGTTTTTGTAATGCTCAAAAAACAATCCCCTGGCGTGTTAGAGACACCAGAACAAAATAGTTCCTTCAGATGAAAATAGTGAATATAATTCCTCTAGGAATCAATTAAAGTATTTCATCATTTGAACCATGTTACACGATCGTTATATAGAATTGCCTTTTTTTAAGATTACATATGTTTATAAAACTAAAAAAGATAATTAAAATTTGTCTTAGCATTTTGTGAACAGTCTATTTGTCCCATATCTATATTTTAAATGACGCTGCGCTTAGTCTACAGCTTTAACTATTTCGTTAATGCGTGTAACGAAATACAAACAACCTGAAGTTTGCACAATTGTCACCAAAACCGCATTTTGTTTGGTGCTACACGAACGTCGTCCCTAGAAACCCGCGTCACAACCAACTTGTCAGCCGACAGTCCCCTGGTACTAATTATTTTCATCTATTTTTATGTATTTTATTTATATCTTAGATATCTTATTTTCTTATAATAGATAAATATTCCCTGTGTAAAACAAAATAACATAACTTCATTATATTCTGTGCTACCTTACAATGAAATCAAATTAAACAGTCCCCTGCACCATAACAGTCCGCATCCAGGGGACTGTCTTTATATGTTTATCATTGTTTTAGATAGAAATATCTTTTGAGCATTGCGCCAAGAAAGAGATTTTAGAAAGAAGAAGAGAAGCCGAGCGAAAACGGATAGTCGAAAAACAAGATGACATTGACCCAAAATCCAAAAAAACCCGTCGAGTAATCAAATATATTAAGGAGTCATTTAACGTGAAGCCTCGCTATCTCATTATAGAACTGCATAAAGATCTACAGATATTTGTTCGTCATGAGAGAAATATTGTACACCAGTTCAGTGCAATAAAGAAACTAAAAAGAACACTGACAGAAGAAGATGCTCTTATTCATATGGACTTCTCTGAAAATTATTATAGTAAATATGGGCAAGAAATTCAGGCTTTCCATTTTGACGGATCACGTACACAGATTAGTCTACACACAGTCGTAATTTATTTGAAAGATACGGTGAAATCTTACTGCACAGTCTCTACCAATATTCCTCACTCCCCAGCTGCCATTTGGGCTCATCTGCAAATATTTCTTAATGATTTGCCACCTCAGATCAAAAACCTGCACTTTCTGAGCAATGGACCGATCACCCAATATAGGAACAAAATCATGATTTATATTATGGCGACAAAATTACCAAAACGACTTCCACATGTACACAAATTTATCTGGAGCTATACGGAGAGTGGCCACGGTGAAGGCGCATCGGACGGCGTTGGAGCTACTTGCAAGAGGATTGCAGATGACGTGGTTGCTATTGGAGGCGACATCGAAAACCTAGAGAGGTTTGTGGAAGCCATTGAACAGAAACATCCTGCCATTACTTTGAGCATTGTCTAAGATGATAAGATACAACAAATCAGTGCTGAAAGCGAACGAGAGGTAACCAAGGTTAAAACTTTTGTTGGCACCCTCAAAGTGTCAAAATTCCATTCAGTCACTAGAAAATTCTATAATCCTTTGGGTTTGAAATCAAGTTCCATTGAGATAGTGATGACAATGATTGTTGCCTACACTTTAATATCGGAAAAATAATTTATGAGGACAAGACGGAACTTAGTTTGGAAATCATGCTCACTGATTTCGAATCTGAGAATGAAGCTGGACCTGGTTCAACCAGAGTAAAAGCATTTAACAATAGTGATTACATCATGGTTAAATTCCTTGCCAAAAATGTGGAATATAGATATATGTGAGCGTAATTGACAAGATCGATAAGCTGGCGAAATCTGTGTCATATTTCTAATATGCATTGATAATAGAGGCCAAACATTTAGATTCGATCAAGACGATGAAGTGGAAATTTGAATGGACCAGGTGATAAAGAAACTCCCTAATCCAAAGATTCTTTTAAAAGAGAATGGAGTATTTTACAAATTTGATTCACCTGTATGTGTTTGAAAAATTATAAGTTTTAATTTTCAGTATACTCTTTTGATACTACCATTTTTTTTACCGATTTGTGCCTTATTTAAGTGGTAATTAATTTTATTTAATTTTAGTGAAACGGATTATACGAGTATAATGCAAGGTTCCAAGTACTTACCACCATCTATGACGGGGGTTTACCCGAGACTCACATTTTAATTAATTCCGACGACTTCGTAAGTATAGTAAGTTTTTTTCCACAGGTAACACACGGGACGCATATTATTTATATTTTAGATTAATAAAAAATGTGCCTCATCATTTAATTTTTTTACGTAAAACTTTTTTTAAAAAATTGAATAGCGTTTTACAACTATAAAATTAGCGATAAGGATCAAATTTTATTTTTCTAGGAGATGAATTAGTAACTTCCCGAGATATCACCCTGAAAATATCTGAGATTTTAGGAATATATTCATCAGAATTAATTAAAATACATCCCTCGGGAAGAATAATTTTCTAAGCCCGCTCTAGCAATCTCGACCTTATGCCCCTCCAATACTCAGGCCGCGGTGCGCTCCGAATAATGTTTTACGTGTCTTCGTTACTTTTAGATCTTTAGTTGCCTATCAACATTCGGCGAGTGAGGATGTGTTACGGCCCGACGCTACATTGACTTATTTCCTAACTTTTTTTTGTTTATTCATACGAATACTTGAAATCTAGTATTGAAATATTATGTTTTTGTGTACTAAACTTCTTCTACAAGTAAGTAAAGGTATTCTTGATTTTTTCAGCAACTTAATAAAATATGTTACCTCCTAGAACGTATGTATATATTAAAAGTACACAGTGTGCTATTTTAAATGAAATACGGACATAGAAATATATATTTACTATGTATAAATACATTTTTTTTTACCGTTTTAAAGTTTATTTTGTATAACTATATTTTTATTCTTAATGTGTTTAATATTTATTATTTAAATTTAAATATTTTAAAAGAAGTTCTGCTATACAGTATTTTTTATGTGTGTGAAGGCATTATTTTGGAATGTGAAACAGCTGTCACGAGTAAAAACAATTATATAGAAAAATTTTGTATTTCTTTTTAAATAAACGTAATTATATGTATGATTTTTTTGCATAATAATTATTATCGCACTGGTGAAAAACCACAATTCATAATCAAAACGTTTCTTGATTTGGCTTTGGCCATGTTTGATGACTAGATCCGAATAGCCAGGTACTTTCCAAACTTCCTCTTCCCAGTCTCCCCCCCCCCCTTTCCCACCCTTTTCCGTAACAACATACCCTGAATAGGAATCCTATCGTCCCACTGGCTCCGAATAGTTGGGAGCAGTCGAAACCTTGGTGCGGTATTTACATGAAAAGAAAATACTCAATGACCTATCATTTAACTTGGTTTTACCAGAAATGCAAGTTGCCATCGTAATTTTATTTAATATTGTCACTGCTAATTTCACACATGGTATGGTACCATGGTATTTCACATGTGGCCATTTCTACATTGTATTTTTTTCAAAAGTGATATAGATTTAATAATGTTGATTTTATTAGAATGAAAGTGATAAAAAAAATCTGCCAAAACTGATATTATTTTTCAGCACGGATAGGAGATGAATGAACCTGAAATAAAGTATTCGCTATTTGATGACTCTAGTTATTATGGCACTGACGTGAACGCCGTTTCCAGCTCTAACCTTGAAGTACGAACACTTTATTATTATTATTTTTATAAACAATAATTATTAATCTAAAACACTCATCCAAATTGAAAAAACCTTCCGAGCAAAGATAAATGTCGCCGGCAGGACTCGAACCCGCACAATTTATTTGTTAACATAATAAGAAGTAGACTAGGAACTGCAGGCGGCTCTGCGGAGGTGTAGAAAACGAAAAAAACTCGGGAAATTTAAGATGGCCGCCGAAATTTTCCATTTTGACTTTAGATTCGAGTTGCATTTAAAAAGTTCTCTCTGTGTTCCAACATTTTTTAACTAAATTTACTTCCATGTACTATTACTATTTATATGTGAAGCTATGCAATCGAACCAACTTCGAAAAAGTAGAATAAATAATAAGACACGTCAATTTATTTCCAAGTCAAATCAAATACAAACCCAACCCAACGACTCTAAAATGCTCACAGAACATTTAGTCTTTCAAAACGAAGCAGAAGCAGTACCGTCTACTGGTACTGGACATAGATTAGAAAAAAATTGCAAGCATCGTCTATCAAAACGATTTCAGTGAAATTGTTTCAATCGTGGAATTCTAGTCTTACTAGCTGGTTCTATGCAGAAATCTCCTAACAAAACATACCAATACTGACAACAAAATGTATTAAGGCGATCCAACGGCTAAAATTCCAACGAAATCACGTGCTCCTTATGCAGGTGGCTACAAGGTTGAAAGTCCCGCTTAACATCGGCCTCATGTTTCGATTTACGCGAAAAAACCGTCACCAAAATGCGTGTTTTATTCTATTCTGTAAAGCTTAGACATAATTATTAAAATGTTTTACGGTCATATTATAAAAAAACTTAAAATTTTGCACAATAAACAACACGAAAATATCGGAAAGGGGTTCGTAAGTAGGAGTGTTTGCGCTTTAAACATTTTTTTAATGTCTGATACTCTATTTTTTTCTAGGCTTATAAAAGGACGCACCAAAAAAATGCCCAATTAAACGAAAGGCCAAGGTGTGTTCTTTTTGCAGTATTTTATTTATTTATCATCTACGATATTTCTAAACCATCTAATTCTCAAACCGAAAACACCTGATTTTACATGACTTCCCATTGCATCGCCTTAAAGATTTCTTTTCTTGTTTACTTAAATTGATAACAATTATTATTACAGCGCTCCCTTACGCTGATATATGTATGGACTATTATCTTGGAAAACTCACTCTTGAAACGTTTTTCGTTTCTCCTGTAAAATTTAATATTGAGGGTTACCGCCTTTTTCCTAAACACAGTCGATTATTTAGAATAAATATTAGATAGGTAATTTATGTACCTATTTCATTTTTCGTCTGATGGTTCTAATTTTTTCGCTTTATCTGCATATGTTAACTAGCACCCTCCATATTTTTCTACAATATTTTGTCAGATTACATGTATCCTACGTAAACATTATTTGTTTCTGTAAATGGTGACCGAATTATTTTTAAGATTTTTTTAAAACTTTGCATTTAAATAAAAGCAAAACATTTTTATCCAAAATCATTACAATGGAATTCCACGCAAATTGAAAGTTTAAAAAATAGGTGACCAAATATTTGGCGGAAATAAATTAATTAAATGCGAAAATCGTTTGATTTGAGTTTTTATTGGCCTCGTAAATTTCTACCTAACAAACATGAATAACCAAAAAAAAGGATGTGTGATTTACGATTATTTGGGAACTCTTTCTCATATGCTGCAGATGATCATATTTTTCCACTGTAGGTACCATGAGTTTCCAGACCCAATGTAAATTATATTATTACCTAAATTTTGCTAACAATGAACTTAATTTTCATAAATGCATTTAAATATCATACAGAAATTCATTTAAATTTGTCCAAATAAAATCGCGACATGTCACACTGTGCAATAATTTTTAGCTGAGAACGAAAAGTGCGGCGTGAAACATAAATTTGTCCGCTAACTCTTCCCATTGGTCTTTAGGAACGCCCTTAACTGATTTTATTTTAGGATATTGTGTCGTCGTGAATATTCCTTCAATATATCATTTGTTATTTAATTTGACAGTAATATTACATTTTTAATATTTGAATACAAGTAGAATATTATAAGAAAACTGTTGATTTATTTGTTACTTTATTTTTCAATTACATAAGCCCTAAACTTCAAAGTTTTAAAAAATAAAAAAAACTTATTTTTGATACTAATATGGTATTTTTCATTTAAATAATCAGTTCCCTGGCATAGGCAATAGTCCCCTGTATTGATTTTTCAGAAAATGCTCAATATTTCCAAAAGTAATAGAAATATTTTTGGTTCATCTGCTGTTTATTATTGACCAGGTCATCTATCACCAGGTCATATCTATTCCCTAAATACGATTTATTCAACTTTCTTAGAACGACTTGCCTAGTTTACAGATAAACACCAATATATATTCTTATAATCGTACTTATTTCTGCACTTGTCTAATGTTAGATATAAAAGAACGCTAAGGACGTGTCGAAACCGGTAAGCGAATTATGAATAATAAGTAACTAATGTACGTAATAAAATAAAGTCTTGAAAACAAAATGTCTAGCAATTGTACATGTACACAGTAAATGCCCCAGAAATACAAATAACCGTTCCCAAACTAAGAATTACGCATTTATTTTTATTTTATTTAAAAATAGTATATAAAACAGGTGACATGCTAAAAACAAACATTTAAATGTTTAAAAAAATAAAAATAATTGCTAGGTAAATTACACAACAATAATTATTTCCGTGAAAGTTATACTAAAGTTAATGACAAACAAGTAAAAACATAAGTACATAATTTATAAATAAAATTAATGAGAAATATTTTGTGTACATCACTATTTAATATATAAATATCAACATGTTTCGGAAGCGAAGCTCCCCTTATCAGGATACAGACAAATAATAAACATAAACCTAAATAAACAACAGGTAGTGAAAGTAGGTCACTAACTAATTAAAAATGTGAAAATACTTGACAAAATAAAAATAAAATATTAATTAATAAATCTGCAATTATTGAGGAAGATAATAATAACAGAACCTAAATGAAACATGAAACCGAAAAACAACAGAAAATAAAAAGATATCAATCGCATCTGGGACTCGAACCCAGGACCTCTGTCTTTCCGGGACAATCCCTTTACCAATTTAGCTAATGAGACCGGTTCAATTTATGTCATCTTCATCGATATCATATCTCAAATGAAAGATTTGTCAATATTATCCTCCATTTTTAATCCCATATTATTGGCAGCTACCTTTACGATGATTACAACGTTCTTCACGAACCCAATTGCAAACTAAATAGTGTCTCCGATAAATATCCGATTTTTTTTAAATATATAAATTATTATTATTTTAATTATTGTATATAATTATTAGCATAGGAATAATAATAAGGCGAAAAAAAAAAATAATAATAGTTGTGTATTTTTAAATTAATTTCCTTAAAATATTGATATTTACTTTGTGGGATCACTATTAATAAATTAATTAAAAATTACTTTGTAATCACCACTTTATTAATATATATATATCAACATGTTTCAAAAGCGAAGCTTTCCTCATCGGGACATACAGAATACTTAATACTTTATGTATAATTTTTAATTAATTTATTATTTATCATTATTTCTTAGTATACTGTGTATGGTAAGGGGAGATTGGCTTCGGAAACATGTTGATATTTATATATAATAAGCCGTGGTGCACACATAGCATTTCCCATTAATTTTATTAATAATAAATACATCAAAGTAATTTTATTTTTATTTAAGAAAACATAAATTATTCATTATTGTCACCCACACACTGTTTTGGTACTATTGACCGACTAATAAAGGGCATCTCACATGGTGAGCTCAATATTTTACCTTTAATATCTACTTCATTATTAGAGCAGTCTCCAGTGGAAAAGTAGAGAGATATCCCGAATTGTGTGATAGGCTTTAATGCGCAACATGTCTTTTATCCTTCTTGTTGATTTTCTTGTTGGTGTATTAATGTTAACTAACCGTTTCCCCGTAGGGGTAGGCAGAGTACACTTCTTGCTACGTTCGCATTCATACATCGTCTCATACATTCTCTTTTTTATTCCGACTTCTGACATGGCCCGACTGAAGTCTTTGATTGACTTGATCGTGCCATATTTTCATCGGGCGTCCCCGGCTTCTTCCATTCACATTCGCGTCATTATTCTCCTTACACTCCTATCTTCATTCATTCGGTCTACAGGCCCAAACCGTGTCTAAATTACCGTATTAATGTTAACTTGTGATAATTGGTGTATCAACTGATGCATTTATAATTTTGTGCAGAGAGGTTACGTCTGACTGTCAGAGGCAGTGGCGGCTCGTGACTTTTGAGTGAGCTAGAATGCTAAAATTGAAAAATACAACGTCATTGATCTTGTTGAAGCCAAAAATGTTTTTTTGTATGGCGATTTAGATGGTAGGTGGGGCCGCCACTGGACTCAGAGAAATATAGATTTAGATGGTAGGTGGGGCCGCCACTGGACTCAGAGGAATATAGATCTTAGTGCTAAATTCGATCATTATATGTTCCAAATTGATGAGATAAACATTCGCGATATGTAAATAATGAACTCCTTTTTTAAATCAATAATGACACTTAAACTTAAATACTAGTATATTTCTTTTTTTTTTCTAAAGTCAGAGTTAAAATAATTTACAAAGTTTCAATTTTTCAAAGCCCGCAATAACACTTTAAATCTATAGCCGATCAGTTTTGGTCAGTTTTGGGGTTAGAATGTCAAATGTCAAACAAGGATGAGCTTTACCGTACATAATTTTATATCCTATTCATAGTAAACCATAAATAAACATAAGTAATAAAATTATGTACATTTTTCGAAACTTTAGCTCATAGAATACTAATAGTATTGAGCATTAATGTTATCATAATATCCGTATTGATAATTGGTTTGCTAATGAATACTCTAATAATAGTTTTTTTATACTGAACAACAATTATAGAGCTCAAAGTCACCGAAATTAAGTTTAAATTACGCAAAAATTTAAAAACAAAATCCATATATAAAATACAAAATAGGGAAAAATAAAAATGTCAATACTAATTCAAAAACAGAATGCGCACGTGACGACAGATGTTCCAAATGCAATGGTACCTACATAACAAGGTGTTTTGATGAGATGATTTTTTATCCACTTTTAAATAACGATTTATAAAATCTACGTATAATTATATATAATAAAAGTTATATATCCAGAATCGGCATTTGCTGATCTATATGAAAGAATATTTTAACGCTATTATATTTTATACTGTAGTTCCTTATTACACAGGTTTTTTAAAGTTATTTTTATAAATTTTCAAAAATGTGAAAATGTAACCAACAAATGGCTATAAAAAGAGAAAAAAGTCCCGATAAAGTATATTTTAGTGGTTTGTCAACGGGCATTGAAAAATAATAATATACAGTGGCAAGCATTGCTCTATATACTGTGGCACGCATTGCTCCATATACAGTGGCACGCATTGCTCTATATACAGTGGCACGCATTGCTCTATATACAGTGGCACGCATTGCTCTATATACTGTGGCACGCATTGCTCCATATACAGTGGCACGCATTGCTCTATATACAGTGGCACGCATTGCTCTATATACAGTGGCACGCATTGCTCTATATACAGTGGCACGCATTGCTCTATATACAGTGGCACGCATTGCTCTATATACAGTGGCACGCATTGCTCTATATACTGTGGCACGCATTGCTCCATATACAGTGGCACGCATTGCTCTATATACAGTGGCACGCATTGCTCTATATACAGTGGCACGCATTGCTCTATAACCACGGGTTTACTGTGTGTAGTTTTTCAAGTGCAGGTATGGATTGCGCATTGAACATTTGAAAATCATCATTTTACTGGTGTCGATTTTTTATTTAATTTTTCTTTAAAAAAGAAAGACAAGTATTTCCTGGTAAAGAAAAATTTGACAATATTTGAAAATCATCTACTACCGTCGCACTAAGGGGAAAATGTTGCTTTTGTCAGACACGATGCCAACTTCGCCACAGCCCGGTCAGTGGTCTGGTCACCACACGCTTAAATTCGTAGCTTTTTATTTGATAAGCCTCCAAAGGGAACTAACAAAAACTCCAACGGCTCGGAGGGCTTTGAAGCAGAGAACGTACGGTTACCTCTAAAAGGTCTCCTCTTAAGGTAAGAATGACCTCGTCGAATTTAATGTTTCAAAACCCAATCATTTCTGATTACGTCTAAAAGGGATTGAAATGACAATCTAGTCTCCTTTAATGGGAACAATCTTCCCAAGAAGCCCTCCATTGACATGCTTGGTCTAACCCTAAGTAACCAACTCAGGTATGGGGGCTCCATCGAAGTCAGAGAAAAGATATCTTCTCAGGAGCTGGGCGTATTGTACAGAGCCCGTAGATATTTTAATAGTACACAACAGCTGACTATGTACAAACCGCAAGTGCGCCCCTCCTGTAGAATATGGCAGCCACCTCTGGTCGGGAGCCCCAAAATATCTGAAAAAAACCCTTGACTCTGTGCCCAAAGGGGCGGTCCGTTTGATAGATTCGCCTATCCTAACAAACGGACTGCAATCAATCATATACAAAATTTCGTAAAAAGTATACATGTTCAAAGTAGTCTTAAAATCTGCAGCTTTTGCCCTAGTCTCTACGCTTAAGAAGTGCCTACCTACAAAGACTAGGGTGAATAGAAATACGGGGGGAAAAACATAACCAAACAAACATACAAACAAATAAAACATAGAGAGGTTATAAGATTAACTTTTACTTTTCACTTTAATAATAAAGTTTAATAAAATTGTCTTTATTCACATTTTATTCATACAAAATGTTATATAGTATCTATACTCGCGCACATTCCAGAGTGGTAGATACTCTTAGTATTGCTCTGGTGAAAGACCATTATTCAGGATTGAAACGTTAATTGCATTGTCTTTTATTCGTATTTGGTGACAAAATCTTAATAGCCAGGTCCTCTCTTTTCCCTACCCCCATCATATGCCCATCCCACTACGATCAGCCTCACAATATATCCCAATTGGTGATGCCACAATCCCACTGGCTCCAGACGGTTTCGTTGTATTCACACAAAAACCAGTTAATTCTATTTTGGCTATGGGTTGGAATAAATAAGTGTTGGGGACTAATGACTTGGCTTATAGTAAGAGTTCATTATTTTTATCTTCGTATTTCAGAAATCCTTATTTTAAAATGCTACGAAGTCTGGTATGGACGAGTTAGAGGCAAAGTTGATAGGAAATAGTCTCCACGAATAATATACGTATTGAATAATACTCCTCTACTTACACATTATATCATTGTGTTGAATCTTGGTAACCCACCGACTGCTAAAATAACCAAGACGGTCTGGTAATAGCAAACGATCTGTAGATATCCCTTTCCGATCAGAATTGGTGGACAGTATATGATATTAAAAGTTATGTGTATTGGACTTGCTCGCTGTTCAGTTGGTGTTTGCGCGTTTATATGTGTACAGTGTGCACACTGTATCGGACATGGCACATGGCAGTCTGCTATGCATAGTACAGGTAAAATAAGGTTTTATAAAAGACAAAATTGCTGTATTCATATTTCACAGCTAGGTCGCGTGAGATGTCGTTTTTTTATAGTTTCATCAGTGCTGAATTGAATGACATCACACTCAAGTCGATAGAATTAATATTTGGTAAAATACGGTAGGTTTTTAGTGATAAAAAAAATAATGTAATAATTCAAACAAAAAACGAAGAACACTCAAAACGTGACTAACCTTTCCAGTTGTCAAAAACAAACCACTAATCCAAAATGGCTGATAATGCTAACATATGATAAACATATGTGTACCAACATAAAAAAAATCGATAATCGAATGTACACAGCCCGCGAAAATTCAAAATTCACCTTTTCTTTTGAACACACCTCGTATAGCTTTTCAAAATTTCACATTTTTAATATTTTACCATTTTTAGCCATTTTTCATAGTTTTTTTCAATTTTCACTCATTTTTTTAGTAAAATAATAATAATAGTTGGATGATTTGTATACCGCCGTTTTTGTGAAAAATCACCTGAAGGGCGCTGTACAAATACTTCTTAACTAATTATGTACAAACAGATACAGAAAAACATACTTACCTGCAGCTGGCAGGTCGCTTCAGATGAACACAGTTTTATTAGAAAAACTTATTTGTAGATATGTTAGTTTTACATGGTTATTTGTTGCTCCTTTTCTATTGATGTTACATTTATTAGAAGATTGGTGGCCCAAGAGTTGGTATTTATTGAAATTCTTATAATTTTTCGGACTCGAAAGTATTCATAAAATGAATTTTAGGACTCGAAAATATCTATAAAATTACCTTAAAAAGCATAATAAGCTTTTAATTAATATTAAAATTTTATTTATTTATTTTACACTTTGGTTATTTACAGTGTTGCGGGCTGTGGACGCATTTGGGCACCGATGCGTGAATTTTCAAATTTAATTTTTAATTTATTTAATGACTTTAGGTAAGTACTAACCGGCTAGCCTAGCTAAGCAATTTACAGGTGAATTTCTTCAATTTATGGATACGATTGTCTGAAAAGATGTGTTTTAAGTTAAGTTCTGAATTCTGTTGAGTCTTTGATAATTCTTAAGTCATGCGGCAGTTCATTCCAGGCTTTAAGT
This sequence comes from Halesus radiatus, assembly GCA_022606495.2. NCBI lineage: Eukaryota > Metazoa > Arthropoda > Insecta > Trichoptera > Limnephilidae > Halesus > Halesus radiatus. The sequence goes on along the minus strand of JAHDVE020003424.1, from coordinate 165,566 downwards.
CCTGACACTCCGAAAACACGATCTTCGAACTTAGCATTAGGTGTGCGCTTTGGTTCCTTCAACCTGCCGATAGCTGATGACGTTGCTGACCTAAGGGTAGACTCCCGTGAGTTGAGTGAGTGAGTATATATATTTTTAAGTAGTCTAATTTTGCTACCAATTCAAACCAAAATCTTCTTTGTTATCTTTATAGTGTCCGACACACAGCTTTTTACAATTTCGTGAATTTGTAATATATTGAAATATTTATCAATTCTTTTGTAAATTCTTACCCCAGAAGACTGATTTTTCGGCAAAAGCGATTAATTTTTTTAAAAGTAGACTAAATTTGCTACAATTTGAAACAAAAACGTCTCTGTATACTTAATAGTGTCTGAGACATAGCTATTCAAAATTACACAAATTTTTCATATTGTGCCATTCGAGTAATTTTGAAAACCATTCTATTTTTTAAATCGTGTAGATTTATATTATATATTATATTTTATTTGACTTTGCCGAAAAATCGCTTTTTGTGTTAAATTTTGCTGTTTTTTTAAAGATAATATTGTACATTTTTAAACTATGTGAATGTATAAAGTGATGATGGAAAATTAAACAGGCATAAATTAATATTTTTAATGACAGAAAACAGACAATTTAAGTAGTAGTACAAAGTAGAGAGTAATATTATTTATATTTAAAAAGGAAGTTAAAAAACAGAACAAAAAGAAAAAAGATCAAGTATAATAAGATACGTTATACGATAGATTTAAAAATATCCCTGAGAAGCAATAATAATAATAATAATAATAATTGGATGATTTGTACAGCGCCGTTTTTGTGAAAAATCACCTCAAGGGCGCTGTACAAATACTTCTTAACTAATTATATACAAACAGATACAGAAAAACATACTTACTTGGCAGGTCGCTTCAGATGAACACAGTTTTATTAGAAAATTTATTTATAGAGATGATAGTTTAACATGGTTATTTGTTTCTCCTTTTCTATTGATGTTACATCCATATAGAAGGATAACGGATTCATCGATGGATAAGTAAATTAATTTTTGGAGTACTTATATGTACAACATATTTTATTTTATGAACCCTAACCACAATTCTGTAGGCGTTTACATACATTATTATTATAATTCTATTTTATTTATTAAAAACATAAACAAAGTATTTACATAAAAGCATCAAGCATAATATATGCCATAGATGTAATATAATTATACAATTAACAAACAAAGGTATTCATAAATCTGAACAAAAGGTTAAAAACAGATTCGAATAGACGCATCCCACTGATCGCACTAGCTCGTACCTATCGGTGCGAGCGTGCATGCATATTACACTTGTCCCCATGCGCATCAGTTGCAAGGGGAGAGATAAATGTTCATTATTGCGTAATTTTGACTTTTTTTACTATACACCTCTTATATTTCACTAAATATTGATAATATTGACTTAAGACTCCACAGTGACTCCACAGTGAGCGACACGTCACTCAACCTACTTCTAAAATGTGTATTTATTCTCACACAGAGGGGTGTTCCACAACTTTAATTTGGGCAGACTCTGCGGATTTTTATTTCTTCTTCCAAGATGAATGTATGACCAAATTTTCATGAATGTGGCAATTTTGTCACTTGTTTCATGCATTTTGGGTCTACTTTACACGTACTATGCAACAGAGTGTACGGGCTACGAGCAGTTGCGGCATTCTGAGCCAAGGTCTTTCTTCGTCAAGAGAGAGGTTCGGCGCTCGGCTTCCTGCGGCGGGAGTTGCTCATTGCTCAACACTGCATACACTTAAACTAACTCGCCTGCAGCCTGCAACCAACCAACCGCCAACCGCCAACCGCCAATACCAGGGATGACCAACCTTTCAATGGAGAATTCAATTTACGATTTAGTTCGAATGACAAACGTACATTACATCTTCGGTCTTCCTCTATAATAATGTATTTAGCATTATTTATAATGTACTCACAGTTAGCAGATTTCCACTTCCCCAGATTGGAGCCTGGTGTACACTTCGCAGCTGCAGTTTGTTAACACTGATTCTCTGGAACTCGCTGGAAGTTTGTGTCCAGGACTATAACTATTATCGTACGTGTGGTGTCCCCTGCCGACTGGGATTCATCCGATACCCTCCTGAGTAGTAAAAATACATATAAGTTTGTACAGACGCTTTTACGTAAGGTTGAGAGATTCCAATAAAAAATAATCAACCTCACAAATGCGGATATCAACAGAAGCAATATTTGGATAAGACACCATTCTATAGTAATCGTTGCTCAAATATAAGAATGTATGCGTAGGTTTATATTCACAGGCATTAGCAAAATGTCCCCATTTCTTTTGATGTATTTATTTATATGTTTAATATTAAATAATGTCCAGAGTACACACGGAGAGATTCCAGATGAGTACATACTCGTACATACACCACTGAATAATAATATGCAAAGTATTTGATTATTCAATTCATAAACACTTCCGGTGATTATGGAAAAAGTCAAGGTTACTTAAAGAGAGAAAGTGGTTTCGCCCGTTGGTGCTGTTATTTAACACACTGAATAGATTCTTCTTATTTTAAGTTTAAAAGACGGATTTATGTTTAAACTTATTGTCAGTCAGTCTGCACTAGAACTGGCGCTAAACGCCACCTTCCACATTTGTAATACAATAATTCTAGTAATGATTTATTTGTAAGTTCTTTACGGGTAATTATACAAATACGTTTCCCATGAATAACAGTCTTGAACTGTATTCTTATAAATTCAATTAAATACATGGATGTTAAAATGCCTAAAAGAGGCGCGGCTAAAAAACCAGTCAAGTCCTTGTTGTTAAAGTTCCAGTACGTATTTCATACAGAACTTAAAATCTTTAAGTTTGAATGAATATTCTTTTATGTAAGAAAAGCCATAAAGACAATTTCAATTCAACGCACTGTGGAAACAGGCGCAGGGAAAGCGACAATAGCAGGTACCAACTATCGAATTGATTGGCATCCGGTACAAAAATTACAAAATATGCCTACTACATATTTTAGTTTTAAATTATTCTAAACGTATTTAATACATAAAATTCATTCAGTGCACATTTTCAAAATTTCAGAAAACTAAAAAAAAATTATCTGGTTATTGTGAAACGCATTAAATTACCTCTGTAGCATTGACTTGCCCCATAGTAAAATAAACGAAATAGACGCAACCTTCGACTTGTGTCAGAGATAAAGTCGTAATGATAGTCACGGTATTGTGTTGTCAGGTGTATGAGGGTACCCACTACACACTACACATACACTACACACACACTACACACACACTACACACACACTACACACACACTACACACACACTACACCCACACTACACACACACTACACACACACTACAAACTATGTAAACTTTTTAAACTGTTAACTTTGCCTGCTTTCAACACAGGTTCTCACAGTAAGACAGGCACACGATATAACATTAAGATGAATAATAATAATAAATACTACTACGCACTACGCACTACGCACTACGCACTACGCACTACGCACTACGCACTACGCACTACGCACTACGCACTACGCACTACGCACTACGCACTACGCACTACGCACTACGCACTACGCACTACGCACTACGCACTACGCACTACGCACTACGCACTGCGCACGACGCACGACGCACTACGCACAACGCACTAAATACAGGAAATGTGATAATCAACAATTCGTTAGTAAGATTTCTCGTCTCGACTCAGCGAACAGTCGAAGTTGGATGAATCAGCATAAAACTGCTAATATGTTTTTTTTTAATTTGAGTAGACAAGAATTAAAAAAAAAAAATACGCATCCAAAAACAAGTAAAAAAAAGTTATTTTTTTATCTATATTCTTTTTATCTATATCTTTACAAGTTTAAAAATAATCAATATATATTATAAAAGAAAGTCCAAATGAACGTGCGGCCCGCAAAAACCCAGAAACGAGTACCGGTACGATGAAGGGAGTTATACGGTGTGGTAGATCTCTATCCCCCCTCCAGGATGAAGGTTTCCGTTTTTACCTAAAGGGCGTGCTTTTGAAGAAAGATATAAGGGCTGGATGTTTCGTCCTCTAGAAATTTCAAGTTTCAATTTCAACAGTCTTCCAGAAAGTTCTAGAAGGTTCGATAAATCTGTAGAAAGTTCTGGAAGGAGTGGTGGAGTATGTTCGTGAGCCAAGAAAGTTCCACAATGTCATGGATGGTTCGCTAATGCTCTAGGAAGTTATGGAAGGAGAAAGTTCTAGAAGCTTTCAGAAATGAGTGGCGGAGTGTGGCGGTGAGTCTAGAAGGTTCAAGAAAGTTCTAAAAGGTTCAATAATCTTAATTTTAATCAATATGTATTATAAAAAAAGTATTCGACAACATTCCACAACATTCCAGAACATCCCGGAACATTCTGGAATGTTGTGGAATGTTAAGGGAATGGGAATTGAGAACATCATTGGGGAACATCCCAAAACACTATCGAATGTTGTCCTGAGAAAAGGTTGTTTTAAGATATGTGCTTTATTTGTTTATTGACGCTTTTTAGGCTTTCACATGTACATACATTATTATTTTGAGTTGCACAAATTTGTATATAATAAGTGGATAGTGTATAATATAATTACAAGAGTACAAAGAAGCAAGTACAATTTATTAACATTAATGTACGCAACACTGAACTGAGATGCATAACAAGCCTAACAGAATTTCGGTCCAAGCTAAAAACTTACCTTTTCAGACTTTCATATGCTTAAATTCAATATACCCGCAAGCACCATTCTTGTTTTGCCTATAAATACGACTAGATCTTAAATTACACTTTAGCTTGGTTTTCTACCTCAATCTGTTTCCCATCGACGAATCGCATTTAGGAAAATAAATAAGAATCAAATTTGTATCCTTTACATGTAGCAAACACTTTGTGGGAATACATAATTATAAAAAAATAAAATAACTTTGTTTTAATTCCACTTTATTATTTTTTCATCCAACCGGTTTCGATTCAACCTGAACCTTCCTCAGGGGTGAATAAAAATATATTAAACATAATACAGAAATACATGGTATTTAATAGAAAATTAGAAGAGAGAGACAGAACCTTAGGTGGGGGGTTAATATATTTTTATTCACCCCTGAGGAAGGTTCAGGTTGAATCGAAACCGGTTGGGTGAAAAAATAATAAAGTGGAATTAAAACAAAGTTATTTTATTTTTTTATAAATTTGTATCCTGTACCGTCCATAATGAAATTTTGCTCTCCTTTACTTAAAAAATAACAAAAAGAACAATAATGATTAGAATAAAATAGCACCTCCAATAACATGCAATGCGCAGTCTTTCCAGTATAATGTCCTCCGCGTGCAAAATTAGTGATATTTCGGACATATTGTTTTGAGTTTTTGATCGATGAGCCGGCAGATGCTAAAATTATCCATACTTAATAGTGGAATAGAGCTTCGGAAAAATATATCTACAGCGCCCTTGGGGTGATTTTCACAAAAACGGGGCCGCAGAAAACATCAAAATATTGTAATTATTCACAGAGAGAATGGACAGTAAGTAATAAATTCCAACTGTCCAATAACGGTGTACAACAATCCGTAAAAATAAAATTATGAGGGCTATCGCCAAATATGTCCGGAATACTGCTCCTGCCACTACAGTGGATGATGTATAGTCAACATATTTGCACGAGGTTAGAAGAAGGTTAAGCTGGTTCCTTGGAAAGGATTAAAACAATGTTATCTTAAAAGTCACGAGCCGCCACTGCATATACCCCTGTAAGATTGTATGGTTATGCTATACGCCCTATACGGTAAACATCGTAAGACATAACATTTTATTTATACCATGTATGTATAATTTATATAATACTTACAAACTCCACTCAAAAAAAATCTAGGTTAAGGGACACCCCATAGAGTGAAAGACATTGCGGCGGAAGAGTGTATTTCAAGATGGTAGATACTCGTAAAAACACAGCATAGGAACTTCAACAAACTTCAACGTGGGAACTGTGTTTTTACTTACAGGAATGGAGATACTGCGTTTTTACTTACCAACAGCGACGAAATTGCAATAATATCAACGACAAAAAATTATCTTTTTTTAATACTAAAAACGAGAAATATTATATTATGTCTCGTGTAAAACATACGAAATTCAATACTTAATAACTTCCTATATTCAACTAATTTTTGGTAATTTTGGTAATTACTGTGTTTTTACTTACCACGGCAGTATACTGTATACCGTGTGCATGGAATCCAACCGAAACAAATGTTTGGAAATTGCTCTTAACTATTTAACCACATTTTTTAAAACGCAGAAACTCTTTGTTTTACTGATAGGGTAGGGTATATCCGATAATGCGTTTGGATTTTAGAACTTTGTCTATTTCTGATAGCTAACCCGATGAACATGAGAATACAAGATGCAACGTGAAAAGGTTTCGTCAAAAGTCACCTCTTTCAGCTTTCTATCATTTTGTCATACGAGTAATCGAGTGACCTCAGACTTGTACGAGTACTGCTCAATATTGTCTTGTAACTGTAACTTTTCAACTAGCAAATTTATTAAGAATCGCGAGAATCGAAGAGGAATCGCGGTGATTGCAGTGAATTGGTACTTGCTTACTGATTACACTGTAAACATTTCCCTAATTAGCCAAATTCAAGTCAGACATTGCTTACTGTCACTGTGGCGGGGGTGATTGATTTGGAGTAGGGAAGGAGTATTGATTGATGTATTCATTATTTGGAATGTACGAGTACATTGGACCCATTCAACAACGCATTTAGGAAGTAATCGTTGCGATCTGAATCTCGATATACATATTACATCGAGTGCAGTTTGGATGATCTGCTTTACGATACGATACCCCGAGCTGCGTACAGCCTACCTGTTGCCGTTGAGGTCCCGTCAGATCCGCCGAGAGTCTGTTGGCGTGGGCATCGGGCACGTGGGAATGTGGGAATGCGGGAACGTTTCCCTGCAGTCGGTGTTGAGTTTGAGTGAAATGTTTACAGTGTAGTGAGTCTCTCCACGGCGGCGGCGGTGGGTGTCGTAGGTCAGTTTCGCGAACGCTGAGTATTTCGGTAGATAAGGCGTATTGTGCGGGTCAGTATTGGCAACAGAGACAGCAGTTGTTACCGCCGTGTAGCTATTATGGTCCCCGACACGGTGGGGTGCGGAGTAATGTACGTGTACAGTGTATCGTAATGACTGTACTCTAGTCCTTGTGAAATGCGTAATGTACGTGTCGTACGCTACGTACTTGCACGAATTATAGGAGGAGCGCGGCACAACTTCACATCGATAAGGGGTCGGATGATGTCCTCAATGCCTCAATCGTACATCTCCCTGCAGTGGGATGATTGCGGCTCGCGGCGTGGGGCAGACGGCAGACCCGCGCATCGACAGGTGTTTTATCTCATGACACGTATTACACTCTTACATGTACTTTGTATCAAGCGTGTTTGATATACTTGTATTATTATACTCGTAGACAAACTTCTAATACATTTGGTAGAATAGAATATTACTTTTCTCATACTAAAAAATGTGTTTTATAATGTTCAATTACAAGGATGGAATGTTCCCGCAGTCGTCGGAAACACACCCCATCGCATTTTTCTGGGATGAATTAGAAGAGCCTTTGTAGAAGACTGGAAAAAAGTGTTTGTAGACGTTCATTCAACGCTCGCTACGTCGCTGTTTATCTCCCGTTCCAAAGACAACTAATTGTTTTAGTCACTGAAGAAGATAATATTAACACTTCCCAAATGAACCACGAAACCGCCACGTATTCCAGAAGGTATGCAGGTGTAGAGCAATGCAATACGTTCCATAATTGATAATAGTACTTTATTCCAGAAGGTATGCAAGGGTAGTGCAATACAATACGTTCCATAATTGATAATAGTACTTTATTCCAGAAGGTATTCAAGGGTAGTGCAATACAATACGTTCCATAATTGATAATAGTACTTTATTCCAGAAGGTATGCAAGGGTAGAGCAATGCAATACGTTCCATAATTGATAATAGTACTTTATTCCAGAAGGTATGCAAGGGTAGAGCAATGCAATACGTTCCATAATTGATAATAGTACTTTATTCCAGAAGGTATGCAAGGGTAGAGCAATGCAATACGTTCCATAATTGATAATAGTACTTTATTCCAGAAGGTATGCAAGGGTAGAGCAATGCAATACGTTCCATAATTGATAATAGTACTTTATTCCAGAAGGTATGCAAGGGTAGAGCAATGCAATACGTTCCATAATTGATAATAGTACTTTATTCCAGAAGGCAAGCAGGGGTAGTGCAATACAATAAGTTCCATGTGTGATAATAATACAAACAAATAAATAACAATAGGTACGTAAAATAAGAGGAACAAAAATATTGGAAAAAGATTACTTAGTAAAAAAAAGCAAAATAAGTTCATTCGCTAAGAGAGAAAAAAAATTATTATATTAAAGTTTATGGTGGATATTTGACGGTCTCCCGTCTCCAAGGGGCCGTCTAGGGAGACTCCGTCCGTGTAGCCGAGGCAGTAATATTAGTATTCTTGGATTGGCGTGCTCTGCACCATAGGCTTCCCGTGCGGTGGCGGAAAAGTGCCTTTACGCCATCTACACCGATATCATATTTTTTTAAATGGAGGATAATATTAACAAGTCTTGAACTTGAAGTATGATATCGGTGTAGATGGCGTAAATTGAACTGGTCTCAATAGCTAAGTTGGTTAGCGGTTACCCCGGATAGGTAGAGGTCTCAGATGCGACTGAAATCTTTTTATTTTCGTTTTTTTAAATTATTAATTATTTTTATTGAGATTTAAAAACCTCATAGTAATATTTAATCATTGAAGAAAATAATATTAACAAACCTAAATGAAAGATGAAATCGGACAAATGCGACTGAAATATTTTTAGTTTCTGTCCTTTTGTCCGATTTCATCTTTCATTTAGGTTTGTTAATTTTATTTTCTTCAATGATTTTTATTTTCTGTTGTGTTTTCGGTTTCGTGGTTCATTTTGGATGTGTTAATATTATCTTCTTCAGTGATTAAATATTACAATAAGGTTTACAAACTTCGTTAAATATAAAAAAAATAAATTGAATTCTCGCAAGCTGATTTTCATAATCTCTATAAGTGGTCACATGGTTCAGGACTATTAATGAATACGGAAAAACCAAGAGATCACTGAATAATAATAAATAGTGTAATTTTTTAAATTATAATGTCACATCACCAAGTTACCGCTTCATATGAAAAAAATAAAAATAGTTCATTATTCCAGAAGGTGTGCAGGGGTAGTGCAATGCAATACCTTCCATAAGTGATAATAATACAAATAAATAAATTTATTTATTTATTTATTCACGCCTCGAAGGCTTTTATATGTTGATACATTTATCACATAGTTTTACAAGGGAATACAATAATGTACACATAAAATAATAAATAGGTGTAAAAGAAGTAAGTAGATACAATGTAACAGTATGTAGTTACAGCGTAATTATCACAATGAATAATAGTTTATTTTGTGGTTACATTATAACAGCAGGTTGTACAAAAGAGTATAAGAAGTAGTTTAGTGCATAATATAATAACATAAGTATAAAAGAAGTGCGAAGGGAGATACTATTTAAGTAGCTAGTTTCAGCGCAATAGGTGGGTAATAAAGGCAGTAGAATTATAATTACTATGACGTTGTAAAATATGAACAGTTTATAAAACAGCAAGCCTTTATTATACCTGGTTGGGTATTTTGCAGAAACATAACATAATAAAAATTGCAATAAAAAACGATGCACATGAAACAAAAAAAAACTTAATAAATTTAATAAAAACATTCAAATGAACTGATTTTTAGCTTGGACACAGTGTTGTAACGGTAAACATCAATTGTACTGAACTCATTACCAAGTCTGTGCAATATTTGAATAGGAGAGTTCTCGAAATAATTATTTGAAGACGATGGATTGTTATACAGAGCCGCCTGTCTCGTGTTACGGCTGGGTAAATGCAGGGTAATAAGGCTCGTTAAATCCAGTGCGTCCAATCTGCCATTTGCTATTTTGAAGAGACATACTAAATTGCTCACTATGCGCCTAGATGATAAATCGCTTAGGTTAAGTAGCTTCATTAAAAATGTATAATTAAGATTTTCGATTTCGATAAACAGGAACGTAAAATAAGAGGAAGAAAAAAAAGAAAATTATAGAAAAAAATAATTAATAATTACTAAAATATGCAAAATAAGTTCATTTGCTAAGAGAGAAAAAATAATGGTGGATATTTGATGACCTCTCGCCTCAGGGAGACTCCATCGATGCAGCTGTGGCAGTAATGACGGTATTCCTGGATCAGGGTACTCTGCACCATAAGCTTCCCATGCGGTGGTGGAGAAGTGCCCTGAAACATTGCATTCGTCCCTCCAGGTGCATTTCCGTAGCGCTGCAGTATCTTGGTAGATGGTATAGTTGGCGATATGCATTATAGTAAGTGACTTTTGTCTTATGGCATTGGGATGTAGTGCAATGCACTCACAATTCTAACGTATACAGAGATGTGCAGAATGTGTTGAAGAGTATTCTTTTGACGTTTGTTCTGCAGAAGTGAAAACGCCTTGACAGCATACCTGCTCTAACGGATATCGCTCTTCTTTATCTACCATAAATTAAATATTAAGGTTGTCGTTTTTTCCAAAATCTTCACATACTCGGAGTAGGTTCTTTAGTGCGCTACGCGATGGTCATAAAATAAACATGGCATTTGCATAATTTATGTTATTTACGCATATTCCTTGAACATGGCAACCTATTTTTGAGTAATTAATTCTTTGAATTAATTCATTAAAGAGAACCGGAGACTTGCTTTCTCCTTGCCTTTTGCCATTTTTTAAAATAAATGGGTTAGAAGACTCTTGATTATTTCACTGCATTTTCTGGCTGCGTATGCTAAATTGAAAGAATTGCTATTATATCTTCCGAAACTGCTAGTTTCCTTAGTTTTTCCCAGAGTTTATTGTGACACACACGAGAGAACGTTTTGCTTAGATCTAGAAAACAGGTACAAATTGGAGTTTTCCTTAGTTTATAATAGTTAACGGTTTCTTTGATGAATATACTGCCATAGTTGCAGGTTTAAAGCCAGTTGGTTATCCTCAGTATCTAGATGGTTTGTTACGACACTCAGGGATACGCGCACGGCGGTCGAGAGTGAAATTGGTCGGTAATTTTAATAAAAAATGGTTTCTTTGTTGAATATACTGCCATAGTTGCAGGTTTAAAGCCAGTTGGTTATCCTCAGTATCTATATGGTTTGTTACGACACTCAGGGACACGCGCACGGCGGTCGAGAGTGAAATTGGTCGGTAATTATAATAGCTAATGGTTTCTTTGTTGAATATACTGCCATAGTTGCAGGTTTAAAGCCAGTTGGTTATCCTCAGTATCTATATGGTTTGTTACGACACTCAGGGACACGCGCACGGCCGTCGAGAGTGAAATTGGTCGGTAATTATAATAGCTAATGGTTTCTTTGTTGAATATACTGCCATAGTTGCAGGTTTAAAGCCAGTTGGTTATCCTCAGTCTCTAGATGGTTTGTTACGACAGTCGCGCCACGGCGGTCGAGAGTAAAATTGGTCGGTAATTATAATAGCTAATGGTTTCTTTGTTGAATATACTGCCATAGTTGCAGGTTTAAAGCCAGTTGGTTATCCTCAGTCTTTATGGTAGATGGTTTGGTTTTGATCGCTCTCGCCACGGCGGTCGAGAGTGAAATTGGTCGGTAATTATTGATCACGGATAGATCAAGTTTAGTTGATTTAATAATGGGAATAATGACCGTCTTCATCAGTTGATTCGGAATGAACCTGTGACGCACAATATTTGAACACAGTCTTCCTAGCAACCTACTTAATGTGTACAAGAGTTATTGAGTAATATCCCATGGATTTCAAAAATTCCATTTCAATTCGATTATTATTTCTCATAATTTTAATTGCATTCGTAACAATATTCCAAATGATTATAATATAGTCAATAGTATTTAAATTAAAAATTTAAATAAGAATGTGTACACGTAACTAACGAGAGATAAGCATTTCATTTGTATTTTATGAATAACAATAAGTATAAAATTTAAATCCGTGTGGTGTTTAAATTACGTAAATTGGAACACTTTTAATGAACGATTAACTCAAATGTATTTCCGTATTTTACGGAATAGCGAAAATGCCGCGTGCTTTTCCTAGCAGTTCTATAACTACAAGACAATAAGGAAGCTCAAATAATAACAACAAAGTCAAACCAAATATTCCGTATTTTGGATACTATAAATAATTTAGGTAAAATTTACTGTTCATGTGCGTAGGTTTTAAAAAGAAAACTTCTTTTCAGATTACTAAAAATTAGAAAGAAAAAAAATAACATTGGCATACGCGAAAATGCAAAATATTGCATTTAAAACTTAGTAAAGTTTGAATGGATTTTGTATGGATTTTAGGTTAGTTTTTCGTTTTTCTCTGTAAATCCAAATTAAGAACCTAATAACCTATTTTATATGTAATTAATATAATGCATTATATTTAAAGTGGGTTATTAGATTCTTAGTTTGGGTTTAATAAAAGAAAAAGAAAAAAATTGGCGGAATCTTACCATAATTTAAAGTACGCACCAAAATTATATTAAAATAATGATCTCGTTATTCAACATCTCCCTTTCACTAACATCGTTCTTCGTACATTTTCACGATTTGCAAACTATAAAGACGTTATTGTGGGTTCCGTATAAAGTTTTTGAATCTTTTGTTAATGGGTGTATGGGATGACAGACCTGCTGATATTGAAGTGCTGGTACTTCAATTTCTTTCTTCAGTTTTTATAAATTGACGATGGAAACTAATGGTACTTGACGTAATCACGTGTTGTATGATATTGGTGCATACATAAACGTATAACCATGTCCTATTTCCTCTACATCGTTGTTCCCGTATACTACTAAACTTGTTATGTAAAAGCCAGTTTTACATATTCGAAGGTTGAATGCATTGATGTAGGGATTGTACATCAATTGTTGAATTTCTATGAAATTCTCTCTAAATTCTTAATATTTGTTTATTTTCAGTACCCTTTGTTATTGATTCACCTTTCTATTTATTTATAAACTACTTGATATTTAATGGAGACATTTACATGGAGTAGATACATTAGATCACCATACTAGGCGGCTGCCTGTTCATGTCACGGAGACCAATGGAGAACAGTTGCTTTGTATAAAGTCTAGTGTAAACATATGGATTTATTATATTAATTATATTAACATGCTGACAACTGGATAAATTATAAAAGAAATTAGAAGAAGAAGGAGAAAAAGACATGCGTAAGGATTAGATCACAAAAATATACTATTTTTTTTATATGTGCAAGCATGCACATGCACCTAGGAACACACATACATACACACGCAAAAACATACGCATATAATATGCACATATATGTACGCATATATACACATATGTACACACACATCCTTATGTATGTATACATATACACACACGTACAAATTTAATTTTACAACAGAAAAAAAATACAATTTAAAAAGTCCCGATAAACTACTTTTTGGAGTTTTTTCTAACGGGAGCTTGTTATTTAAAACATAAAATTTACAGACAAGGTTACAAAATATGTAAAATAAAAACATAAAAACCACATGTAACAAGCTTAAAACATAAATATTTATAAAGAATATTATTCTAAAATATTTCTGCAAAAATATATTAAAAAAATGAATAAAATAAAAACATAAACGAAAGCAATAAATCATAAATAAAATAATATTTCCTTATTTCTAATACAAATACCTTCTTTCAGCTATCCAAGTTTGCAATGTGTTTATTAATAGTTTAGTTTTAATACAGTTTTTTATTTCAGCTGGTAACATATTTATACAACTAGGAATCATGTGTTCTAAAGTTTTTTGTCCATATTTGTTTTTATGCTTAGGAACCATTAATCCTTCATTAAAATTGAGACGAGTATTGTAATTGTGCTCTAGTCTATTTGTATTAAATATAGGGTTATTAAAGTGCTGAAATATAATTTTGTACAACAGAATTGATCTAACTGAAAGAATTTTGAGACTGATAAAGTATAGAATATAATGCCTTTGTTCGTATAAACTTTTATGAGCTAAGAATTTAACCAGTGAATTTTGTACTGATTGAACATGATTGATGTTTGTTTTACAAGAAAGTCCCCAGGCTGTAATTCCATACCTTATAACAGATTCCGCTAATGATAATTAAATTATTCGAAGTGTACAGATTGGAACAAAGAATTTTAATTTAAGTAATCTACTAACAATTGATCTTAATCGTACACAAACCTTATTTATTTGTAAATCCCACTTGAAAAAACAATCAATAATGACACCTAAATAAACATATGATTTCACAAGTTCAACATTTTCACATGTACACGATGCAGGAATGCCATCGTGTAAACAATCTGAAATATGTGTTTTTATTTCAGGTGTAATACCTTTGCATTTGAGGATCTTATGTGCATCAATTTAGTTTTTTTTTTGCATTTATAATTAATCCAGAATCATGAGACCATTTTAAAAGTTCAATGTAGTATTTTTGTAAAAGGTCCATACATGTTTGCAAATCACTGCTAGAAAATAACAAAGCAGTATCATCCGCATACACAGAGTGCTTTACATGTCTAAAAATGTATTTAATAAATGATGCCTAAATAATATACAAAATTGGACCTAATATGGAACCTCGAGGAACTCCTGCCATAAACTTTTTTTTTTAACTTAAAGTGTTTAATAGATTCAGTTTCATGCATCGGTTGCTTAAGTAATTTTCGAAGAGTTTTCGAAGTTTTCCTCTAATTCCTTTAATTTTTAGTATTATAAGTAATTTACAATGGTCAATAGTATGAAATAGAAATGAGATCTCTGAGGCGAATGTGTGGTAAAACCATGTATGATCGTGTGAAAAATATTGAAATTCGTAAAGAATGCAAGGCTGATGTAAGCGTAATGAGTAAGATTAAGAAAGGGACGCTTAGATGGTTTGGGCAGGTGGAGCGAATGAACGAAGAAAGGAGTGTAAGAAGAATGTATGACGCGAATGTGAATGGAAGAAGAAGCCGAGGACGTCCGAGGAAGACATGGCATGATCAAGTGAATCAAATACTTGAGTCGGGCCATGTCAGAAGTCAGAATAATAGAAGAGAATGTATAAGACGATGTATGAATGTGAATGAAGCAAGAAGTGTATGCCAAGATCGAGTTGTTTGGCGGTCCGTCCTCTCTGCCTACCCCTGCGGGGAAACGGCGTGATGGTTAGTTAGTTAGTTAGTTAGTCAATAGTATCAAAAGCCTTGGAATAATCTATAAATAACACTAATGTATGTTTTTTTACAATTCAACTCATTATTTATTAGGCTGGCAAACTTTTAAAGTAGCAATTCAGTGCTCTTTTTTTTTAAACCGTATTGATTTGTATCAATATTGGAAAATTTTTCCAAATATTTAACTAATTTTAACTGAATGTATTTTTCAAGAATTTCGTCGAGTGATGGTAAAATACTAATTACCCAATACAGTGTGTTAACCCCCTTTATAGATAGGTCTGATAATACTACATTTTAATTCGTCAGGAATTTTTGCTTAAAATAAGATTCTATTTACAAAATGGGTATTAATGGGACCTGAGATTAAAATATGTTTTTTAATATTACTCATCCTGATATTACCAATTCCTGGAGAAGAGCTTTTTATTTGCCAAACAATGTTTTCTATGTCAGCCACTGTGGCTCTTGGTAGGTACATGCTTTGAGGCATATCCCCCGGTTCAAACCCAGCTGTCTTGTAGTTGCACTTATGTAACATATTGTAAAAACTTTCAGAAAAATAATCAACAAAATCATTAGTTACATTTTCTTTTGTTCGATCTTTCATCAGATATTTGGAGACAACTTCGTCACAGTGGTTTTTACATTTCATTCCTAAAATTTTATTAATAATAATAATAATAATGTTTTTATTTAATTTCTATTACAATTACAAACATGTTATATTTAATACGTAAGAGAAATTACAGGTACCTATTTAATATTTGTAAAACAATGTACAAGGAAAAAGAAATATACTAAAAATAAAAAATAAATTCAGAAATATTTAAATATATTCAGGCGGTGGTGAAGATCGCGTCATTGAGAAGAGATTCTTTCAAGAATCAATAGAATTTCCCTTTTGAATCTTTCCTCACTGACGCAAAATATGTCGATATCCTGTGAGATTTTGTTCAGGAGCAATATACTCCTCCCCACCGGGAGAACCATTGGCAGGTTGGTTCTACAGGTAGGAAGATAGAATAATCTATGACGACGCTGTCTTAGATAGTCATCAGGAACATAAAGACTTATGCGTTCCAAAATAGCTGAATTCTCTATGGAGCCTCGCAGCGGTCTAAAAAAGTGGGTAGCTACATACCCCTCTCTTTTGAGCTGCAGGGAGTGAAATCCAAGCATGCCCGGAAGAAAGTTAGTTGAATAAAGCCACGGATAGAGTCCGTACTCCCTCATGTAAAGAAATCTCAAAAAAAAATTCTGAACCCTCTCTAACATGAGGGAGCTCCCCGTCTCGTGAGGATTCCAAATAGCCGACCCACTCTCCAGCCTACTACGGACTAAAGAGAAGTATAATATTCTAAGAGTACGATTATCCCGAAAAACCCTCACGGTCCGAATGACAAATCCTAACATTTTTAATGCAGATTGACTTTCGATATGAACACGAAACGTAAGTTTACTTTCATACACGATTTCAAGATCCTTTATAGTAGAAACACGTTTGAGATTATGACTGAGCATAGTATATCTGTGGTAGGTGAGACTAAATGCCCTGGTGAAAGACAGGACTACGCATTTTGAGATATTGAAATGAAGCTGATTTCGCAGGCTCCATTTAGAGATGTTATCAATGTCAGCTTGAAGACGTAGGCAATCTAAAATATTTCTAATTACTACAAATAATTTGAGATCGTCAGCGAAAAGGAGAAAGCGAGAAAAACGGATGACTTTAGCAATGTCATTAATGAAAATAGAGAAGAGAAGATGCCCTAGGATTGACCGTTGGGGGACCCCAGAAAAAACAAGAAAATTAGCGGATTGAAAAATTCCGTGTGTGACAAATTGCTTCCGGTTTTTGAGATAACTTCTAAAAAAACTTTAGCATATGTAGGGAGAAACCCATTTGGGCAAGTTTTGTTAGTAAGATATCGTGATTCACGGTATCAAAGGCTTTGGAGAAATCATTATACGAACAGTCTACTTGGTATCCACTATCTAGGGAACTAGCAAAATAGTCCTCCTTATGACACTCCTCCCGTGTTTTTTTATCATGAAAATAGTTTTTAAATTTATCATTATAGTACGTAGTTTTTAATTTAATTAATAATTTATTTAAAACATTACTAAAACATTTATATTCTTTTTCATAGTATTCGTTTGTTGGAGCATTTTTCCAACGTTTATATAAAAAAATCTCTTTTTTTAATCTTATTCAATGCATCATTAGATATCCAATAATTTTTGGCAAAAGGCCGTGTTTTAGATTTTTTACTTATCACAGTTGTGCTATTTTTATACAAGTCATCAAAATAAGTTTTAATTTTTGAATAGATAATAAAACAGTCTTTTACCTCTAGAAGCGATTTCCAATCATAATTATGAATATTATTATCAATATTTTTTTGTGATAGAATCGTTATGTTACGAGTTTTGTTAGAGTTTGCCCGTTCTATAAATTAATAGTAGTGTGACCCATATAAAAATATTTTAGTAAAATAGTATTTACGGAATGATCTACTTTTTTCTTAAAGAATATTAAAAACGCTTGAATTTGGACCAAAGAAGGTAAAGCATGGTAAGAAAATTTAAAAGCGAGGTTAACGTTGTGTAGCCCGGTAAAATTTGACAAACCTTTTATCGTCACATTAACTGGATTGGTGAGAAACAAACTAGAGTATAATTCAACAATCTGGGCTCCATTTGGAAATTGAGGGAGTTCAGCATAAATGTCTTAGAATTATGTGTTACGTATTCCAATAAAAAAATCTTAAATATGTTTTTTTAATGGACTAACTCAACCTAACCGATTAATCCCCAAGGCGCGCAGTGAGCGATTTAGTACGTCTCTTCAAAATAGCAGATGGCAGATTGGACGCCCTGGATTTAACGATCCTTAAAACTTTGAGTGTACTTGCCCGTGATATACAACAGACGACTCTGTGTAATGTTCCCGGGTCTGCAAAAATTTTTTTCCAAAATCTCCTATTCTAAGACTCCACAGACTCGGTAATAAGTATAGGACTGCACAGACTCGGTAATAAGTATAGGACTGCACAGACTTGGTATCTTTCAAAATTGCATTTATTACTTTTGTAATGTTCTGTAAATCACCCAATAATAAATGTGGATAAGTTTTAGAACCACTTAAAATAGTTATTCACACCGAGGTGATTAATTCGACATTTACTCGTATATTATTACTTTTTTTTTCTTCTTATATTTAAATGAGAACTCATGCAGTGTCTGTATTAGAGTTGGGTAAAAAAAAGTATAACCGTTTTTTCGAAAGCGTTTAAGTTCGTAAACAGTTGCAACCGTTTCGAGCATTTTCGAAAAACTGTTTAAAAAAAACGTATAACGCCGAACGCCATATACCGTAACCCGTTTAAAATAAATTTTTAGGAAAAAATTAATCCCCCGAATGCGATCCGCCGTAACCGGTTTTAAATAAACGCTTTAAAAAACGTAACGCCCGCCCGCAACGCAGAACGCGATTCATCGTCGTAAACCGAAACGCTTAATAACGGTTTCACGCTAAACGCTTTCTTTAACGCTTTCGAAAAAACGAAATACTGAACGCGATAACGCGCCGTAACCCGTTGTAAATAAATGAATTCGCTGCATCCGTTAATAGAACGGTTGAAGGGTTCCCAACATTTTAGAGTTTGGGAGCTACGTTTTGCGTAAAATTTCATGGGAATCGACTTCTTAATAATAAGGAAGAATTTTATAATAAGAATACTTATTGCTTTTTTTTTCGACAACTTCATTCGGATAAGTAGAAATCTAACTAAGAAACCCATCACGCCGTTTCCCCTCAGGAGTAAGCAGAGAGGACGGACCGCTAAACAACTCAGTCTTGGCACACACTCCTTGCTTCATTTATATTCATACATCGTCTCATACATACTCTCTTGTTATTATGACTCTTGACATGGCCCGACTCTGGATCACTTGATCGTGCCATGCCAAACCGTCTAAGCGTCCCTTTATTAATCTAACTCATTACGCTCATATCAGCCTCGCATTATTTGCGAATCTCAACATTTTTCACACGGCCAGAGATAGTGTCACCACACATACGCCTCAGGGATCTCATTTCTACAGCATTCAGTCTACTTTTATCCTCCCTCTACCAGTCCCATGCCTCACTTCCATATATCTAGCAAAGTATCTATCCAAGCCAATGTTTACCCAAACGGCCTAGGACCAGGATATTATTCTCATCGTCCATTGTTGTAAAATTAAAATATGGAAATAATTAAATAATTAAAAATGTACTTTGTGTACACCACTTTTATAAAAAATAAATAAATATCTCTACATGTTTCGATAGCAATGCTATTATTCTCAGGAATATATGAATGCATGACGCCACAAAGTTACCAATCGTTTGAAGAAATTATGGAAATAATTATTATTTTCAAATTTCCCACACGAAATATTTGGGATAGACTGGATTGAACGGACCGATAAGGAAAGACGCCTAAGGAGAATACATGATGCTTTCTCGTATTGTGAAATATCAACTAATTTGACCGATATACGCAAAAAGTTTTATCCAGCTCTTAATTTAATTTTAGGAACGCGCAAAATACACGGCATTTTTTACTACAAGCTTGATATCTGTCCATCAGTTAATTTTAGTAACGTAGAAAAAAGGGTGAATCTTTTACCGTCGTGAATCGTGGCTCAGGAAACAAAACCTACGTATTTTTACAATTCGCCTTCACTTGAGCTGGCTAGGTAATTAAAAACTGAATGTTTACAAGAACGCCGACTCGTCTCAAGTAAAATAATAATAATTATTATTATTTCTTGAAAAAGGGGTATTAATATTTTACTGTTTAGTCAGTTGCATTTTGAAAGTACTGGTGATAATATTTTGTAAGACGAGTATATCGTAGTGGTGGGTGGTTTTTTTGTCATAATTGTGTACGTATTGTACGTTTATTTGTTTATTTTTATTTTTGCCGAAGTCGACCCCGAACCCGTCCCCATATTTTATTAACTTAATAATAATAATTGGATGATTTGTGTAGCGCCATATTTGTGAAAAATCACCCAAGGGCGCTCTACAAAATTTTGTTTGTCTTATTATATACAAACACATACAGAAGCATTAGGTAATGTATAATAGTACCTTCTTCTGACACAATTCGATTTTAACTTTTAGTGCGCAGGAATTGCCAATGGGAAATCAAAAATTTGTATCCGTTGGACACGGGAATTCTGATCGGCAATGTCAAAAAAAAAATTTCTCTGGATATTAGTAGCTTTTTTTTATTTTTAATACGTTATTTTTAAACGGTTTCAACTAACCGTTCATTTTGAGAAACCGAAACGGCTTCGGTTATTTTTAAAAAGAAACTGAAACGCCTACCTCTAGTCTGTATGTGGGTAATGTAAGTAATTGAATATTTAATTTTCGACATGACATGATACTTAAATGAAAAAAAATCTTTGTTGGAAACCAGGTATATTTAGTGAATTTGTTTTACATATACGAGTATACTGTTTTATAAACATGTAAGCATATATGTAACTTAATGGACTTCCGTGTTTTATCTACGGAGTACTTATTGGTTTGTGTGCTTCAATGCATTTGCTATTTGCAATGGGGTCGTTATTCTGGAAACGATAATTTAAATAGATAAGTCTTTAGTTTTGCTCTTAATTCAGTAGAGCTGTCGATTTTTCGCAAATGTGAAGGGAGTTTGTTCCAGGCTGTTGGGCCTGCCACCGCAAGAGCTCGGTCTCCGAAATTGGTATTGGGATTGCGTTTAGGTACTGAGAGTCTTCCTATGGCCGTTGAAGACGCTGATCGAAGAGATGATTGCCTAGTGTTGACATCGTTTGGAGTGCATAGTTCCGCCAAGTAGGGTGGTGCCATGTCGTGTATCGCCTTAAAGACCATCCAGCATAGTTTAAACTGGATACTCTCAGGACACTTAAGCCAATGAAGGTTCCGCAGATGTTGAGATATGTTGGAGTATTTGGAAACGCCGGTTATCAGCCTTGCTGCAGCATTGAAAACTGACTGAAGTCTGTCAGTATAAATTTTGGGGAGACTTGCGTATATGCCGTTGCAGTAACCAAGTCGAGAAACATCGTAAGAATTTGCCAACATCTTTGTGCCATTAGCTGGAATATTTCTCCGTATTTATTTAATTTGGCGCAGGTGAAAGAAATCTGCGCTTACTGTCTTGTTAATCTGGGATTTGAGTGATAGATCAGCATCTAGATGCACACCTAGAAGTTTAACGCCTGTTTTAGGGATGATGTTACAGCCTGAAGTAGTGAAAGGAGATTTATCTAATATTGATTGGCGCTTTTTTGTTGCTGTCCAAAGAAATTCTGTTTTGGATGGATTTTTCAGACCAAAAGGAGGTGTTTGTTTGTATAGCCGAGCTGACGTCAACTGTGTGTGACTGTTGAGTCTGGAAAATTCCAGATTTGATGTAATGTGGGTGCGCGTCAGTCTTGCCAGTACGGTAAGATTTTATGCGTCTTTATACCGCTCACCAAACCTCAGCGAATCAGACTCATCCGAGCTATTTAAACATTTGAGCGAAACTATTGATGACCTCTTACCCCGCTACCCTTCGGCCGAGTTTGTTGTTCTGGGGGACTTCAATGTTCATAATGAACCGTGGTTGAAGTTCTCATGTTCAACAAACTCGGCTGGCCGACAGGCGGAATTCTTTGCCCTTTGCCATGGGTTGGAGCAACTGGTTCAGGAGCCTACGAGGGTTCCTGATGTCCAGACTCACCGCTCCAATCTGTTAGACCTATTTTTAACCACCGAGCCATGTAGTTATGGGATTGATGTCGCAGCGCCTTTAGGATCGTCCGACCATTGCCTGGTGACGACATCAATCCCTATTAACTTCAGACCCCCAATTGAGAGGCTGAAGAGAAAAATGTGGCACTATAGGTCAGCAGATTGGTTCGGTCTGCGGGCGCATTTTAATGCTTTCCCACGGTCAGCTGTCTGTTTTCAGACTTCGAATCCGTCCAGATGTGCCCAGGAAATTAGTGAAGTCATCACATCTGCGATGGATGGCTTCATTCAATCAACCATTAAAGAAACTGGCGTAGGTTCAAAGCCGTGGTTCAGTCGACAATGCTCCGAAGCAGTTCGACGAAAAAACGCGGCTTACCGAGCCTACAACACATCTCGAACGTCAGAAAACAGATCAGCATATAACAAATTGGCAAAGGACAGTAAGAGAATCATCAATAGGTCAAAATTTGAGCACGACCTACAGATCAGTAAAAAGCTAGTTACCTGCCCGCATGGCAGCAGGGCGTTCTGGTCGCTAGCGGGCACCATAGGTCGCAATTTCTGCAAATCCAGTCTGCCGCCTCTTACCAGACCTGACGGTTCACTAGCAAACACTGCTACCGAAAAGGCCAACCTTTTAGGGAAAATGTTTGCAGAAAACTCGGCCCTCGACGACCGGGGTGCCATCCCGCCGTCGGTTCCTCACTGCGGCTTCTATATGAAAAAGCTGAGGATACGGCATCGGGATGTACTCCTTGTCTTACGGGGCTCGATGTTAATAAAGCTAGTGGGCCTGACGGAATACCTGCCCTGGTATTGCAGAGGTGTGCTGCAGAAATCGCTCCAGTTTTAACAAAGCTCTTTAAAATGTCCCTGAAATGTGGCTCTGTGCCCTCTGGTTGGAAAAAGGCGGTCATTCATCCTATACCTAAGAAAGGTGACTGCTCCAACCCGGCCAACTACCGCCCCATAGCGATCACATCAGTTCTGTCCAAGGTGATGGAACGTGTGATCAACGACAAACTGCTTACATACCTCGAGAAGAACAAAATCATTAACGACCGCCAGTACGGATTCCGGCGGAACCGCTCGTGCGGTGATCTTCTCGCGTATGTGACGCATGTTTGGGGACGGTGCCTGGAACGTTATGGTGAGATTCAAACGGTCTCACTGGACATTTCTAAGGCCTTTGACCGGGTTTGGCACCGAGGACTTGTCAACAAACTGCCTTCTTACGGACTTCCCGTTTCCTTGTGTACGTGGATTGCCGACTTTTTGAGGGAGAGATCGATTCAGACGGTTGCTGATGGTTTCATCTCTTCCTCGCATTCAATAAATACTGGCGTTCCACAAGGATCGGTTCTGTCTCCGACATTGTTTTTGTTGCACATCAATGACCTCTTGACATGTGCACCAATCCATTGTTACGCGGATGACAGTACAGTCCATGATTGCTTTTTGTTTGACAAGCCCCCAAAGGGCACACAAACTCCAACGGCTCGGAGGGCTTTGAAACAGAGAATGGACGGTTACCTTGAGAGGGTCTCCTCTTGGGGTAAGAATAACCTCGTCGAATTTAATGTTTCAAAGACCCAATCATGTCTGATTACGTCTAAAAGGGATCAAAATGACAATCTAGTCTCCTTTAATGGAAGCAATCTTCCCAACAAGCCCTCCATTGATATGCTTGGTGTAACCTTAAGTGATCAGCTCAGGTATGGGGGCTCCATCGAAACCCGAGTAAAGTTAGCCTCTCAGAAGCTGGGCGTATTGTACAGAGCCCGCAGATACTTTAATAGTACACAACTGTTGACCCTGTACAAATCGCAAGTGCGCCCCATTGTAGAATTTGGCAGCCACCTCTGGTCGGGAGTCCCAAAATATCTGAAAAAAAAACCTTGACTCTGTGCAGAAACGGGCGGTCCGTTTGATAGATTCGCCTATCTTAACAAATGGGTTGCAATCTTTGGAGCACAGACGTCGGGTGGGAATGCTGTCCTTGTTCTACCGGTATTTTAATGGAAGATGCTCCGAGGAACTAGCGTCATTGATCCCTTCGGCACCGGTGCATAGTCGGGAAACACGCCAAACGCGCGCCCAACATTTGCACACGGTTGAAATTTGTCACATGAGAACGGGTCGCTTCTACGACTCGTTCTTGTGTTCAACAGCTCGGCTGTGGAATGATCTGCCGGCCTCTGTGTTTCCTCCATCCTATAACATGGGTCTCTTCAAGACCCAAGTTCACTCCTTCCTATCCTCTATCCTCCACACAGCATCCCCAAAGATGATATAGGCCTTGAGGGAAATTATTTCCTCCTTGGTCTCCTGTGTGGAGTTACTGTAAAAAAAAAAATTGATCTTAATTTGTTCGAAGACATCCATTTTGTAATGGCTGCAATGCATTTGACAATAATTTCTTTTAATGTTTCTTTCTCATTCGGTGCACAATAGAAATAGATTTGCTGATCGTCAGCATAGCAATGGGAAAGAAGTCCGAATGATTCTATTATTTGGTAACATCGTTGATGAACAAAATAAAAAGTAGGGGTCCCAGCACTGAACCCTGGGGGACCCCAGAAGTAAGGGTTACAAAGGGAGAGTTTTTACCACCCGCTTGTACAGATTGGGTTCGGCCGCAGAGGTAGGATTTAATCCACTGAATGATTTCGCCACCCAGTCCAAAAGTCTTTTCCAGTCTGTCGATCAATATATTATGATCGATGGTGTCAAATGCTGCACTCAAATCTAATAATGATAGCAAAGCTAGCTTACCTGACTCGTTTGCAAGCATCAAATCTGACAACACGCGCAATAATCCAGTTTCTGTAGAATGGTGCTTCCTATACGCTCACTGGTATTTTGAAAACAGTTCATTTTTTCGCCAGATGGGCGGTAAGCCAGTTTTTATCTTATTATGTACAAACAGATACAGAAACACATTTACCTGGTAGGTCACTCCAGATTAAAACGTTCAATTTCAAAGTTATCGCTTGAGAAGATATGATTTTGCACGCACAGGACACAATATTAGAAAACACTGCACATTGCATGATATAACAGTTACTGTTTAAATCCTGTTTGTCATTCATATTATATTTATTAGAAGGTTATTGGCAAAAGAAGAGTTGGTGTTTATTTGAAACATTATTTTATTTCGGATTTTCGATAGCAATTATTTACAGTTACAAAACTTTATATTTATTTACAATGTCGCGGACTATGAAAAGTAAAAAAAATCTGTTAATTACTATAGGTGGGTTTTCCATTAATTGCTTTGGGTAATTAGGTATGTAATGAACCATCTATGGATATGACTTTTTAAAAAGATTAGTTTTGAGTTTTGCTCTGAATTCTGTCGAGTCTTTAAGCAATCTTAGGTCGTATGGCAGTTTATTCCAAGCTTTAGGGCCTGACACGCTGAAAGCTCGCTCACCAAACTTAGTATCTGGTGTGCGCATTGGTTCCTTCAGCCTTCCGATAGCCGATGACGTCGCTGATCTAAGAGTTGACTGTCGTGAATTGGAATTTTCAGGGATGAATAGTTTCGGGAGGTAAGCCGGAGCCATCCCGTTAATTGATTTAAATACCATTCAGTAAAGTTTAAACTGGATTCTTTTAGGACATTCGAGCCGGTGAAGATTTTTGACATGCTCTGAAATATGGCAGTATTCAGGTACGCCTGTAATAAGTCGTTCCGCAGCGATAAAAACGGATTGTAATATGTTAATTTGAAAGTTGGGGAGATTTGCATATGTTCCGTTGTAGTAATCTGGACATGAAACAGCGTACGAATTAACTATCAATTTAGTCGCTTCTGTTGGTAGGTTTCTCCGCACACTCTACTTATCTACTTGACACCATGAAATATATTAAAATCATGGTAGATACCAGTAGATTCCTACTGTCTACCGCTTTGTAATATTATAAGAATACTTTCGACTAAATAGTTTCCCACTCGTGCCGACATGAAATATTAGCACAATTTGATCAAAGAATATTCCATCATCTCTATATTAGTGTTCATTGTGTATACATAACGTCCACAGATGTGTAAATAAAGAAAGAAATGCCGAATTTGTAATGGCTCGCAATTCTATTCGCATACATGTAAATACACACATCGTATCGACACTGCAGTATGGTACACACCACACGCTACACGTGCTCCTGATATTTGCAAAGAGACAAAGAGCATTCAATCATATTTTATCCAACAAGAAGATGAATTTATGTATTTGTTTTACTCTTGAAAAACACCAGTTCTACAAGGTAAACATTACTGTCCCCGAACTAGAAACATTGCATTCCCTCTCGCTGTCGTATACTTATGCCCCTTGACGTTCCCTGCCATAGTGTCCTCGTGCCCCGGGTCTCGTTGCTTACGTGCCTCCGGCCTTGGTTCCATTAGTCTCGCGTCTTCCTATTTTTTTTTGCAGGCTACAAAAAAAATTCTATACCTATTATTTCAATATAATTTTAATATAGGAACAACAATTTAAAGATTTTATCGTGTCATAATTACATTGCTTGATTTTGATACTTTTGAATAAACTCATTAGAAAAACTTTTAGTGTCAAACATCAATCCACAATTAAAATTGTTTTTCCAAAGCACCAATTAGGTACCTCAGAACTATCGTTATTGGCTTTTAACTCTACAGTCTGCGGCGATGATATGTTTGTGAGTTATTGGTTTATCGCTCTTCGACAAGGATATATAGTTTCCAAAACAAGCAAAAACCACCAACCGAACATTTTGTAGCGGTTTTTTTTAATATTTCACCAAAAACGGAGATATTTTCTTGATTCTTTAATGACCAAACAAAAATATATCAATCAAACAAAGACAAGGGAGCAACAACCAATGTTAAGTGCTGGTTCATATTTCACGAAACATCAAACATGCGAGTATACACTTATACAAGCTATACTTCTTCCCATACAAGCCACATTCTCAACACCAGAAAGTACCTTGGTGGCTTATAAGAAAATTAATGTTTAAAAAAAGCGTAAGGAGTAATAAGCAGTCAGCATATCGTTGATAAATTCAAAATAAATATTTCAGGAAGTGACATTACTCTGAACACGTTCGTCAAACTACTCGGTGTCAATCTGGATGCAGACTTTTCCCTTAAAAGTCAAGTAAACAGACTTGTAAGGTTCTTTCAATTGAGGCGACTAAACTGCTTGTCAATTCGTGCATTGTGTCACGTCTAGATTACTGCAACGGAATATATGCAAGTATCCCCAAATACCAATTTAACAAATTGCAATCAGTTTTCAACTCTGCAGCAAGACTTATCACCGGCGTATCTGAATATTCTCACATTTCAGAGCATCTCAAAAATCTCCACTGGGTCAAATGTCCTGACAAAATCCAGTTGTAGCTCTGCTGGATGGTATTTAAGTCACTTAAGGAAATGGCTCCGGCTTACCTATCAGAACTTTGTATTCCTGAAAATACCCATTCACACCAGTCCACCCTTAGGTGAGCAGCGTCATCAGCTATCGGGAGGTTGAAAGAACCAAAGCGCACACTTAATACTAAGTTCGCTGATCGTGGTTTCGGAGTATCAGGAGCTAAAGCCAAAGACTCAGAATTAAGAACTAAACTTAAAACTCATCTTTTCAGCCAATCATATCTATAATTTAATGAAATGCACCCGTAAATTGCTAAGCTAGGCTAGCCGGTTAGTGCTTACCTAAAGTCACTAGTTTAAAAAATCATCGGTGCCCAAATGCGTCCACAGCCCGCAACACTGTAGATAACTAAAAGTGCAAAAAATAAATAAAAAATGTTAAAATCTATTAAAAACTTTGCTTGTCATTTTATAAATATTTTCCAGTCCTAAACATTATAAATATTTCAAATAAATACCAACCCTTCTTGTGCCACCAATCTTCTAATAAATGTAACATCAATAGAAAAGCAGGATAAAATAGCAACTGTAAAAATATCATCTCTATATTTAAATTTTCTAATAAGAAGCGAGCTGCCAGCTGCAGGTAAGTATGTTTTTCTGTATCTTTTTGTACATAATTAGATAAATAATAGGAAGTAATATTTACACAGCATCCTTGAGGTAATTTTTAGGTTTTCCAAAAACGGCGCTATACAAGTCATCCAGTTCTTATTATTATTATTATTATTACGAATTGATAATTACATCGAAAGGCGATTTTCTGTATTTCTGCAAGGGTTAGGCAATATGTCAATTTAATTTTATATTCATGTGTTTATTTTATTTCTAATTAAATTAGAATGCTTCAGACGCATCAGCTTAGGGACATTTATAATGATTTTTAACGATTTTTGTAATAAGCGCGTGATTCATTTGATCGTGTCTTGTCTTCCTTGGGCGTCAGCGATGTCTTCTACCATTCACTTCATATATTCACGTCATAACTCTCATTTCTTCGTTCATCCGCTCTGCGTGCCCACACCATCTTTCTTTCTTGGCTTATATCAGCTTTGCAAGAATTTTTTCCGAATTCCCAAAATTTTAACTCGGTCATAAATGCTTTTACTACACACACAGCTCATTGATCTCATTTCTACAGCATTCATTTTACTCTCATCCTTTGTCTGCCAGTTCTATACCTCACTACCATACAGCAGGGTTGGTATCAGCACTTTTAAACGCTTCTTTGGACATTTTTTTAATAATAATAATAATGTCTTTATTTCAGCTGAACAAAGCGGTGAGTGCAATTCACTGTCTGCCATATAAAATAATACATTTAAAACAAATTACATGATGTGGAAAAAGAATAGAAAAAAAAAGAAAATTAAAATTAAAATTAAAATGTGAACATATTTAGCACTTATGCTACGGTGGTTTGAGGGAAATTCTCCATATATGATGTAGCGGCGCGCCCTGCCACTGGGCGACGATCTGGACAAGAGTGTTTTCTGATCTCCGGTAGCGCTGACTCGTCCTGGCTACTTTGTGGCGCAAGCAGTGAACCCATGACAAGGGAGCGCCCTGTAAGCGTGGTTATATTGCACTCGGAGTGTGTCCATGATGCCTTGTGTATATCTTGTCCATAGTTCGCTAGTGTAAAAGCTCATGCAGTATGTATGGAATAGTTGCTTCTTTAACTAGTCCCAACGGCGTTCAGTCCTCCATTAATTGAGTTTCCTGCATTTATCCTTCTTTCAATATTATCAACCTTTCCGTCACATACTTCCCAAATACAGAAACTCATCCACTTGCTCCAAGTATTCATAAGTTGTCCACAGCAATGGATTTTTTAAGGAAAACGAACGGACCTTTTGTAGCGTTGTGGAACATTTCAATATAAAAGAGTATAAGGCAGCCGAAGTTCGTATTTAACGGGTTGCAACTAAAGCCGGCACCCCGAATAAAGATCGCGATCCATTTTTATTCTCAGCGCTTTTCATTTCTGTTATTATAATGAAAATTTTACCTTTTACGGCCTCCGGTGAGCTCGGAGGTCAAGTTGAAGTATCCCAATCCATTGTTGAAATAACGGCACAATAATGAAAGAATAGATACATATATACTCCAAATTCATATATTAGGTTTTGAGAAAAATAATTCCCCCTTGGAGCAATGTCATCTTTGGGGATGCTGTGTAGAGGGTCTTTTTGAGGAAAATTAGTATAAAACCTGGGTCTGAGAGAGGCCATTATTAAACATAATAAGGCAAAGACTATTGGTTTTTGAAAAGTGTGGTTGTTTAATTAAACCGAGTATTTGTATTAATATGAATAGCCATTTGTCACTATTCCGAAATAATTTAAAATGTCGTAGAAACATGATGATGTTGAATTGAACGATTAACTTCGGTACAGGTCAAGAAAAGGTGTAGCGGATTAAGTACTTACTGGTGAATCAGTGCAGAATGCAGATTAGATTAGATTGTACATATCAACATGTTTCGAAAGCGATGCTTTCCTCATCAGGAATATACAGAATACTAAAAAATAATAAAGTCAAGTATAAAAAAATGATAAACATAGAACACAGTAATGTAAGAATAGACATAGAAATAGCATGGCCGCATTAGTAATTTATTTCTGCAATCAATTTCAACCAGAACATTTTTTTCCGCACATTTCTCGTAAGATCGAATGTAACTGACCTGATTTTAATAAGTGGAGTGTGAGTGCAAAGGACACACATAGGCGGGTGTGTAGTGGAGAAATTGAGAGAAGAAATTGGAATTTTTATGAAACAAAGTGGCAATAATACTTTACGATGATCAATGGCTTCTAAAGTTATGTTTTCTAACAGACATAACTATGAAATTAAAGTAATTAAATCAGAAGTTTAAAAATGAAAATAAGCTAATTATAGTGTTATCAAGATATAAAAAACCCTCGTAACCAAACTCAAGCCTTTCGAGAATCAATTACGGTCAAATAATTCAATTAATTTTCCACTATTAAATTACTTTAATAGTGATCGTAAATAACTAACTAACTAACCATCACGCCGTTTCCCCGCAGGGGTAGGCAGAGAGGACGGACCGCCAAACAACTCGATCTTGGCATACACTTCTTGCTTCACTCACATTCATACATCGTCTCATACATTCTCTTCTATTATTCTGACTTCTAACATGGCCCGACTCAAGTATTTGATTTACTTGATCGTGCCATGTCTTCCTCGGACGTCCCCGGGTCTTTTTCCATTCACATTCGCGTCATACATTCTTCTTACACTCCTTTCTTCGTTCATTCGCTCCACATGCCCAAACCATCTAAGCGTCCCTTTCTTAATCTTACTCATTACTCTTACATCATCTTTGCATTCTTTACGAATTTCAATATTTTTCACACGATCAAACATGGTTTTACCACACATTCGTCTCAGAGATCTCATTTCTACGGCATTCAGTTTACTTTCATCCTTCTTCTGCCAATTCCATGCCTCACTGCCATACATCAGGGTTGGTATCAGCACTCCATTGTGGACTGCTAGCTTCGCTTCTTTGGACAACTTTTTGTTAGCGCCAACCGCGTTCAGTCCTCCATTAATGGAGTTTCCTGCACTCACCCTTCTTTAAATATCACTATCAGTCTGTAAAAGGGACTGTAAATCTTCCATACTGTTAGCAATCGGCACCGCATCATCCGCATACAACAGGCAACATACTTTCAGATTACTCATTTTCGCGCCAGAGCCCACCTCTTTCAATTCTTGCATACAATTATCCATCTATAGATTGAATAACCACGGTGACATTATGCAGCATTGCTTGTCACCTTTTGTGATGTCAAACCACTCCGTAAAATCACCGTTTACCCTAACACATGCAACGCTTTCCTCGTACAGAGACGCGATTGCCTGTATGAGATTCGTATTCACTCCATACTTGGACAATACCTTCCATATATTTTTCCTATCAACTCGGTCGTACGCTTTTTGTAGATCTACAAAGGCATAGAAGAGTTTCTGGTTTTTTGCCAGAAACTTCTCTATTAGCATACGCAACGAGAAAATCTGATCCATACATAAATACACCTCATAAATGCACCTTGCACATCCCATATTTTATCTTTTGTTTTCGTTTGCACCCTTTCAATCAATATCCTACCATACAGCTTTCCAACTGAACTTAGCAGGCTAGCCCTGTGATTTCCACATTCCATACGTCACCCTTTACCTTTGTATAGAGGCATGATGACAGCCCTCCTCCAATCTAATGGCGTGTAACCCTGCTCTAACCACTGGTTAAAAAGCTTGCATAACCATGTGAGAATTCCTGAGAATCTCCTTTAAACTATTCAGCAGCAATATTGTCGAAACCAACAGCCTTACCATTCTTCATACATTTAATCGCTCTTTTTATTTCATCCATGCTGATTTTGGGATCATTCACGCCATCGTCATTCATACCTGATTCGCCACTGGGACCACTTTCATTCGGGTTGCTTTCAAAAACCTCTTCAAAGTATTTCATCCATTTAATTTTTTTTTTCTCATTCGTTAACATTTTTCCATCTTTTGATTTTATCACTTTCACACATCCGCTTTCTGGACGATTTCTGGACTTTTTGACCTCCTTCCAATACAGTTTAATATTTTCTTGGAAGTGTTTTGTCATTTTGATTCCTTCTTCCTCTTCCAGAAGTTTCTTTCGTTCTTTCACTCCAACACTTACTCTTTTCTTACATCGCTTGTATACTCCTTTCGCTTTGTTCCGTTCTTCACTAGGAGCATTGCCAGTCGCTATCAGACATGACCACGCTTTCTTCTTCTAATTAGAAGTAGTACTTTAATTTTATCATCCCACCATGCATCGCCTTTCTTCCTACCTTGCGTACTTATTCCACATTCCGCTCTAGCAGATTCACAGAGATTCACTTTTATGTAGTTCCATGTTTCATCTATACTTAGACCGTTAATTTCCTTCTCATTCAATCTCCGCTCTACACAACTCTCATACATACTTCTCACAATATCGTTTTGTAGTTTTTCTATTTTGACTCTTGTTGGAGTCGACACCGTTTTCACTTTAGAGCGCCAGCCGCGGAAGAGGTTTACTCTAGACACAACCAGGAAGTGGTCGGTTTCAACCTCAGCCCCTCTGAAGACTCTTGTGTCTTCGGAAACGGCTCTCAACCTAGAGTCAATTACCACAAAATCAATAATTGATCTCTCATTTCCTCTTTCCCACGTATATTGGTGGATACCTATATGATCGAAGAAGGTATTCGATACAAATAGGTTCCACTCTAAACATACTTCAAGTATTCTGTTACCATTGTCATTCGTTCTTTTATCCCCATACATACCTAAAGCCGATTCAAATCCATCCCGTCTAATTCCCGCCCACCCATTTAAGTCTCCTGCCATTATAATCCTTTCGTTCAAATTTTTTAGTCCCATTACATCTCTCACGCTAGTTCAAAAATCATATTTTACTTCATCGCTTTCAGAATTATCAGGAGCATAGCACACAACAGACAACACCCTTGTCAAACCGATTTTGAATCGGCCCCAAATGATTCTTGTACTTACGCATTCATACTGCAGCATACATTCAACCATTCTGGGCGACAGTAACGCTGCAACACCCTGAGACGCCCTCTCGTCATCTGACCTACTAGACCAGATGACGAGCGTATCGCTATGTTGCATCGTGCCGCTTCCCTTTTTCATACTCTCTGTTATACAAAGTACATCCAAACTTTTGCTTACCATCGAATCACATAGTTCATTCATCTTTCTTTCCATACCTCCTCTGACATTCCACCTGCCAATTCGACATTGTTCACGTTCCGTCCTCCTCTTTGCGCCACCGAAAGTTGGCGATGTGATGGATAGCGAACCTCATCGACACCTGTGGTGATCGTAAGATTAAGATTACTTAAAATGTTCACATGAAATCAAAAAATTAATTAAAAAAATCGATACCAAATTCGCAAAAGTGTGAAGAAATGTTCAAAATATTATTAGCTCCATTTTAGGTGGTAGTTGAATCAGCGCCTACAAATTTATAAATGGTGATAATAGAGCTACGATCAAGCATAGAGTTAAAGTGCATGTTCGAAGGGAATAAATTCGATGAGTTTTATATAAAATTCTCGTATATACCCGAAGACAAATTTTCGAATTTAATATTACTGGCGATGAGCATTAGAGCAGCATTTGTTATTTCCTAAATTAAAAGCAGTAAAATCGAAATGTCGCAGCAGGTTGCTCGATGAAAACGCGACCAATCAACTACGATGTACATCGGCTAAATTAAAAATTGATGTTTGAAAAGATATCAAACAAAATAAGTGTCACATTATTTATAAGGTAATAAAATATTTTGAATATGTTCTTTGTTTTATATTTTTTATATGTGCGGCCCACCTAAGCTCAGTAATTTTTTTTATTGACCCACCAAATGATTTGAGTTGGGTACCCCTGAATCATCTAGATTTGTGATTATTTTGTTGCAACGAGTTAAGAATGGCGATTTTTTGGAATTGTATTTTTTAAATGCTTGGAAACGCGTTCCGTCGCCAAAGAAAGCTTGCAGATTTCATAACATAATAGATATTAAATTAATAAAAAATCTAAGTAAGTTTAGTTCTTCTCCTACCACATCTGACTCGCCCTAAACTTCGCAGGCCCCAGCAGAACCCTCAGAATATCCTACAACTAATTTATACTCTGTTATACCCCCGTGGCCCATATATTGTGTACGCCCGAAAAACTAAAAATTGTTTATCAGTCAAGAACTCATCTCATGGTAAAGATGGCACATCCTTACAGCGTAATAAAAAAATAATAACGGTAATATCCAATACAATTCTTAAGGGTGTGTTAAAAAGAAAAGGTGAATTTTGAATTTTCGCGGGCTGTGTACATTCGATTATCGATTTTTTTTTTGTTATGTTGGTACACATATGTTTATTATATGTTAGCATTATCAGCCATATTGGATCAGTGGTTTGTTTTTGACAACTGGAAAGGTTAGTCACGTTTTTGGGTGTTCTTCGATTTTTTTATTTAGGTTCGTTTTCTGAAGCATCATCAGTCCGATTGAAGTAAAATTTTAGATTTGCTTTATTTTCTATGTCCTCATCAGCATTTCTTCAAAAAAAATTGATTCTTTTTAGAAAAAAAATGTTAATAATTGTTAATCCTATGGAGGAATTTCCTGGTTTTGGTCGGTACTTGATAGCCGTTTTCCGGGTCATCATCAGTCCGATTAAAGTTAAAATTTAGATTTGATTTGTTTTCTATGTCCTTATCAGCAATTCTTAAAAAAATAAAAAATTCAATGTTTTTCGATTTTTTACTAAAATAATAAAAAGCAAAAAATCGAAGAACAGCCAAAAACGTGACTAACCTTTCCAGTTGTCAAAAGCAAACCAAGCAATATATTACTACCTCTCGTATGCCATTCCCAGACCTGATATTTTTTTATAACCAAATAATAGATTATGGCTTTTCACCGGTTTTTTTTCGTAATTAATGTAATATAATAAATTTTACTTTAATACAACCACATTTACACCTGTTATTTACACATTTACACACATGGTTTATTTTGTTAATAATGATATTAGACACCACGTTTAGTTTAAAATCCTTAGGTACTACCTTAAAGTAATAATATATATTGTTCTCTGAGGGTAATACACACATCTTTGACGTAACGTCAAAATGTTTGTTAACATTAACCATTGAAAACATACTTTGTTTTGCATCAATATTATAACGATCATGTCGCCATTGTTTATATCGCATTCTTAATTAATATTTCATAATATTATTATTAATTTTAGTTATCTACCCTTACATTTCAGTCAACCCGACTGAACATAATCTAACCAAATCACAACTACCTAACTTAAATATACCTACTTAACCTAACATAACCTAACCTAACCTAATCTAATCTAACCTTACCTAACCTAATGTAACCAAACTAAACCAAACCTAACCTAACCCAACTTAACCTAAATGTTGAGGTTATCATAAACTAAAACACAATATCACGTAGGTACGTTCCTACGTACTCAACATTGGAATAAGGTTGCTTTTAGACTCCATGCATGTAGTTATTATATCTTTTGAAATGACATGCAAAAATAATATAAAAAATATAAAATAATAGGTAGGTACCTAATTACTTTCATCCCTCGGATTCAACATTAAAAATTCAATTTTGGAAATAATCGAACACGCAATTGAAGACCTTTCTAGGAGAAGGACGCATATGAAAAAAATATTTGTTTTGGAGAGGCAAAAAAAGTGTTTTACACATCAGTACATTATCGCAGGTACCCGCAAAATCTTTCAAGTTCTTTTTCTATCGGATTTCTGTTTTTTCACCTTTTTTCAGTACTTTTTTTAACTGGTGATAACAATTTCATCTTGTGAGAATCTCCAAATTTAGGGAAGATTTTTTTTTCCTGTCCCAGCTTCCCCCAACCGTCCGGAGCCAGTGAGACAATAGCATCCTCAAGTACTAAAACCAAAAGTATCCATCACTCTGGAACGTGCCCCAAATATACTACATATTATCTTAAATTAGTAAAATGTGAAATAATACAAATCAGTCAAACAAAATCTACTTGTCCACCCCGGGATTTGAATCCGCGACCTCCGTATTCTGAGCCAAGGATCGTAACCACTCAACCACGGAGACCGTCTATACATCTTTATATGGGTAGAAAGAAATTCACCCACATATATTAACCATAGCAGTCCTGCCAAAATAAAAGTTAAAATATCCAGTACTTGCGTAAGGCTATAAAAATAACTATCCCACTAAAAAAACACACCAAACCAAAACCAAACGTATCATAATTATAGTCTTTTCTTCCGTGAAGGTCTTCCGTGAAGGATAAAAGAAGCTTAAATAATAATAAATATAAGATAGAACGGCGGCTCTATTGATTAAAAATATAAGTACAATCGAATAAGGGGAAATTTTCAGTCGTTATTTATGTAGTTCACATTCTTTCCGCTTGGTACGCCAACAAAAATGTTAAATTTCAGATACGAATAAAATGGAAAATACATAAACACAAAGAAGTCCATGAATTTTTTTCAGGTGCGATTACTTTCAAGAACTGAAAATTATCATACACAATAATAAACAGGCTGTTTTACAATGAATGAGTAATATTTTCAAGATTAAAAATCAATGGACTTCATGAACTGCAAGCAAATGTCTAAATGTGAAGTGCGAAACGTATGAAAAGGGATCAAATTTCCGGGCTTTACAGATGCGGTTCACGCTGTAATCGAACTCGTTGCAGATATGTTGGAAAACCCGAGTCAAAATCGAACTTTTTGAAGAATAACTCAGCTGAAGAATAACTGAGCAATTAAAATACGAATAAATACATAATCATTGAAGAAAATAATATTAACATAACCTCAATGAAAGATGAAACCGGACAAAAGGACAGAAACTAAAGTCCTTTTGTCCGGTTTCATATTTCATTTAGGTTATGTTAATATTATTTTATAATTTCTTCAAATGCTTGGTAACTTTGTGGCATCATTATTAATTATATAAATTGAAAATACACTTTGTATATACCACTTTACTTAAAATATATAAATATTTCTACATGTTTCGATAGCAATGCTATCATCTTCAGGAATAAATGAATACTAAAAAATAATTTCAAGTATAGAAAAATGATAAAAAATTTAAAACAATAATTTAAGAATGTACAAAATATAAGCAAAAACAAAAATGAATTAAAGTAGGTACCTACTACAATGGTACAATGATTATAAACATTTTGTTGTTTTTTTTTAACATTAAATTATAAATACATCTGAACAACCTATGAGTAATGTATATAAAACAAAAAAATCCCACATAGGCAAGGCCAGTGCGTGGGTATACCTGGTATCAGTTAGTTGCAGTATATTGGTTTATTTGTATTAATACATGGATGTTGAAGGTTAGTTAAATAAAAGATTTTAAGTTAGATAAGAAAACAAATCGAAAAACAAAGAAAGAAAAGTGGGGAAAATATACAGTTATAGCAGGAAAAGGTTCATATCTTAGGTTTTAATCCAGTTTTTTATTTCATTTTTGTATATATGTTTGGACACTTACATTTTGTAGATAGAAAATTAAAAATTTTAGGAGCAATAAAAAAAGCATGTCTCTGAGCATGCCTAGTTTTACACAAAGGTACTTCAAGTACGTTATTTATCCTGTTACTAGAACGATCTTCATTTTTTGGGAATAGTTTTTTTCTTGAAAATACATATTTTAGACAATAAATTTTTCTTATATCTAACAGTTCAGCCTCATGGAATAATTGCATGGAGGGGAAAGTTCTTTCTTTATATAACATTATTTTTATTATTAATTTTTGCGATGTTTCAAGTGGTTTAAGGTAAGTATTATATATTCCCCCCATCCGATTATTCCATAAGATACTGATGATTGCACCAGTGCATGGTATACCATTTTCATTATTTTGATATCAAGTATGTTATTCAAACGTTTAAATATTTTATAATATTTTGTAAGTTAAATAAGTTAAGTTAAATACCTTAATTTACTTACAAGCTTTTCTACATGATATGTCCACTTGAGTTGACTATCTATTATAATCCCTAATATTTAACTGTATTCTCTGAACTCATTTCTGTACAATTATGGCACGTAACAGGGTTGCAAACATTGTTGTGGAACCTTATATTTAGGTTGGTTAGAGGTGCCGTCCTTTTGGTATTATAGAAAGGAATGTAAATAGTTTTTTCACAGTTCAGAGTTAAAAGGTTTTGGTTGAGCCATTCTTTGATAATGGAGGTGCATTTATTGGCATTTTCACTGACTTCGTTCCAGGATTTACCATGTACTGTGATTGCAGTATCATCAGCAAATGATAAAAGTTTTCCCGGTATTTTCATATTACATAGATCATTAATGTAAACGAGGAACAATAACGGGCCGATAACTGTTCCTTGAGGAACCCCATGCTTCACAGATTCTTGTTTACTAACATTAACACCGATTTTTGTACATTGTCAGCGATCAAATAGATAATTTTTCAATAATGACAAACAGTTATTTTTAATTCCTATATTATTGAGTTTTCTAATCAATATATTGTGATTAACGGTATCGAACGTCTTTTTTAAGTCTAAGAAAATAGTTAGACTTTTCATATATGAGTCAAGATTAGTATATATATTTCTTGTTAGATTAAATAAGGCATCATCTGTACTAAGACCTGATATAAAACCATATTGATTTGAGGACAAAAGTGCATTAGACTCTAGGAACTCTAGGATTTGCATCTTTATTATTTTTTCTAATATCTTTGCAAGTTGGGATATCAGCGATATTGTTCTGTAATTGTCTACATAAGAAATTGATCGAGATTTATGGATTGGTACAATATTTGAGAGTTTAAACGCGTCTGGGAAAGTGTTTTTTTCTAGGCAGGAATTAAATATATGTTCCAGAGGTAAGGATATATGTTGTTTAATTGATTTAATTGTAGTGCAGCTCAATTCGTCTGGACCATTGGCTGTATTATTGTATATTATAGTATTGTATGTATATTATATATTATATATGAGATTATCAATGTGTTTTAAAATTTAAATAAAACAGGAGTATTTTCAGTGTCAATGTCCATTTGAATAGGTCCGGATGTATTGTTTCTAAATGAAGCATTGTTATTTATTAAATCTGACCCAACATTTGTAAAAAAATCATTAAATTTATTTGAAATTTTTCCCATATCCGTTAATACTACTTTATCTACTGTTATAATTTTTTCGGGAAAAGTTTGTACTTTATGCTTTCTATTTGATATTTCGTTTATAATTTGCCACGTTTTTTTAGAATTATTATCAGCTAATTGTAATTTTTTAGCATAGTATTCTTGTTTCAATTTCTTTAAGGATATTTAAGAAATTCCTGTAAATAATATATTGCCGTCGTAAATTTCCATTGGGTACTCTTTGTCGTGCAGTATTTCTCATGGTTTTTGTAAAGTTTGTATAATTTGTTCCTGTGTTGGCTTGCGATTATAAGTCCACTCGTGATCCATGGCTTCATTTTTTTATGTTTTCTTTTAGGTATAGGTGTTAATTCTAGACTATTCTTGATATTATTATTTAATAGCGTATAGAAGGTATTTAATGATTGATTTGGGTCGTCATTAGAAGTAACTGAGTTCCAAGTTTCTTTTTTTAAAGAATCATTTAGTATTTGGTAGTTGATTTTATTTCTCCCCACTTGTTGGTCTTTAGCATTCTGACGATCTTTTAAGGTACTGTGACCGTAGAAGGTTGGGAAATGATCAGTTATATCTATTTTTAAGACGGCAGATCTGGATATAAAAAAAATTATTGGTTTTGAGTAGTATGTGATCTAGGCAAGAGTCATTATACCTATCCGGTTTGAAATAAATAAGTGAAAGAAAGTTACAAAGGTTTTAAAGTATAAAAAAATGACATTATTATAGAATTCAACCGTGAAATAATAGTTTCAAATTTAGAAACAACCAATAAATATTTAAAACGGAGTTATAACACACTTTAAAGAAGTGTGATATTTAAATGTGAAAATTATGTTATAAAAATTAAAAGTTTGTAGTAAGTGTAGGTAATACTTGTAACATATTAGTTAATTACGTCGTAACTTTTAGTAGGTATTCAAAATAAATAATTTCTTTAGACCATTATAACAGTATATATTTAATTTATATAGTAAATAAATGCAAATATCCATCCGTGTATATGTTTACATTCACGTGAACTATATACCAGTAAAAAAGAAACAAACCGGTAAAAGTTATTCGTAAGTTATAAAATGTACAAAATAAAACACGTTAAGTTAATTATTATTAGAGAGGACTGAAATTATATGATTTTTACAACTCGCAAATTTATCAACACCAGATATATCGATTAGTTCGCGTGAATTCTAGGAATTATTAAATAAATACAGTAATTAGTATTGCATTATGTTACATTTAAAGGTATCTTTGCTTCGAGTTTGCCTGGCAGGTTAACGCAAATAAGTTCCAACAATTCTGGGCTGTCAATTAAAGATTTTAATATTTTAAATCATAGTAATCAGTCACTTAACACTCTTATATCCGATCGTTTTAGATGTATAGTTTTAGTGGGTAAGTTACTGTCATCTATTTATATAAAAATCAATGTAGGTTTGCTTGTTACTTTGTCCTCGATGTTCTCGAAAATCATTGAACCTTTTTCGCTGAAAATAGCACAGTTTGTTCTTATTAGTCCCGGGAAGTTTGAATGAAATCCAAAATGTAATGTTGCTATAACGTTTTCAAATTAGTATGAAAAACATTGAACCCGCCATGTTTTATTTAGGTTAGCCCATAGATATAACACTCTGGTTAGCTACAGATTGCATATTCCAAAGGAGAAGGTTTTTTTCGGTGATTTTCAAAATGTCAAACACGAGTAGGTACCTACATAAGAACTCAACAAATTTAGATATGTTTTGAAAAAATAAACCTTTGAAATAAAATGAAATTTTCAAATAGTTTCTTTGTTTAGAGATAGTTACTTTCGCTGTCAAATCAATTATGGCACCCTAATGACAAGCAAGAATTCACAACCTCATAACTTTATATAAACCCGAGCAAGGCCGGGTACACATCAGCTAGTAGTTTAAAACTCGATTCGGATTTTCATTTATAAATTGTTGTACCGAAAGAATTAATGTTGTACCTTTTTTAAAGACTGAGAATAGAGTTAATATTAATTTGCTTAGTACGAACGAGCAATCCAAATGTTTTAGTGTTGACACACTTTTAAACGATGCTCTAACTTTTAAAATGAAGCTGAGTATTCTCATCCTATCACTAATTTTATCATCGATGTGAATGTTCAACTGTGCATTTATCAATATTAAGTTATAAATGATTATCAAAACACCAAGCATATAGTTTATTAGGGTTCATCTGCAAAATAGCGCGATCATTATCATCGCCAAAAAACAGGACTTTGCTAAAAATATTTACTATGTCATCGCTGAATAAGGAAAATAATATTGGTCCCGAATGAGATTCCTTGGGTACTTCGCTCGATGCTGTAGACGTATAAGAAGTGAATGAATCAATCTTGATCGCTAAGTAGCTTCCCAATATATAACTTTTAAACAATTCCAACATAATGCCTC
This sequence comes from Halesus radiatus, assembly GCA_022606495.2. Classification (NCBI taxonomy): domain Eukaryota; kingdom Metazoa; phylum Arthropoda; class Insecta; order Trichoptera; family Limnephilidae; genus Halesus; species Halesus radiatus. Next base: position 123,743 of record JAHDVE020003424.1, on the reverse strand, counting down.
TTACTCCCAAACTCTTTTAGGTTACGTAATAGCATTCCGTGGCTTACTTTGTCAAATGCCTTGTTGAAGTCACTGGATATCGAGTCAGTTTGATGTAATGAATTCAGGTCACGATATCATTCTCGTACAACCTTCCTTTATAAATTCACGCTGAAGGGGTGAGATGACACAATTAAAACAATCGTAGTGGTACCTACACTATCGATTGTCTGGATTTGAAAATATTATTTTTTATTATTTTCTTAACACATAAACTCGCACCTCGTACACACGCACTAGGAAATTATGTTACACATTTATTAGTATAGTATATACACCCCACTTGCCGCTTCATAAAGGACTGTTTTGGGAGGATAAAAATTCAAATCGTATCGTATCGTAAGTTGGTATCGTTATCCTAGCATTTTTAGGTGGAACTAATTCCGATAGTATTGAGACTTAACGCACTTAAGTTGGTATCGTTATCCTAGCATTTTTAGGTGGAACTAATTCCGATAGTATTGAGACTTAACGCACTTAAGTTGGTATCGTTATCCTAGCATTTTTAGGTGGAACTAATTCCGATAGTATTGAGACTTAACGCACTTGAAGTAAAATAACACAAAACCGCGCTTTATAAATGGTATGTTATTATTACAGGCGGATGACTTCAGAATTAATTCCACTTCAGACCGGTTGCAGTGATCAGGGTACGTTGACCGGTAGAATTAGCGAAAGAACGCCAATTTAGCTATATGCCTATAAAAATACGATAAAATAGTTCGATTTTATCACATAGCAAAGAATGGTGGTGGTGTTATGGGTGAAAGTAAGAAACCAAACTTAGCGGGGTGAGGGATGAGTATAGGCGTGTCCTCTTCTGTGATTTGCCAATAAATTAATCCGGCAGTATGATGTCAACTCGTATTGCACTGGGAAATATTATTATATTCTTTATTATTTCTTCATCCAACCGGTTTCGGTTCAACCTGAACCTTCCTTCCAGTGAATAAAAATATATTGAACATAATACAGAAATACATGGTATTTTAAAGAAAATTACAAGAGAGAGACAGAACATCAACTTAGGTGGGGGGCAAGGAAGGAGGAACTTAAGAGGGAGGAAAGAAGGTGGGCGGAGGTAATGGAAATATTTAAAAAATGGGGGTGTTGACAAATCTATTTGTTTATTAAGTAGATTGGTTTTAATGATTTTTAATGACTTTTTTATTTCAAAGGCTTCACGATTATTAAGGCGTAGACCTATACATCTCAAGTGTTCGACCACCCTTGTTTGAATGTTTCTAGCCGTTTTACCTATGTAAAATGCCGGACAATCGTTACATTTGAGTTTATAGATGCCAGAATGGCTTAGAATTGGCGCAAACAAAAAGTTGTCCAAGGAAGCGAAGTTAGCAGTCCACAATGGAATGCTGATACCAACCTTGAGGTATGGCAGTGAGGCATGGAACTGGCAGAGGAAGGATGAAAGTAGACTGAATGCTGTAGAAATGAGATCTCTGAGACGAATGTGTGGTAAAACCATGTATGATCGAGTGAAAAATGTTGAGATTCGTAAAGAATGCAAGGCTGATGTAAGCGTAGTGAGCAAGATTAAGAACGGGACGCTTAGATGGTTTGGGCATGTAGAGCGAATGAACGAAGAAAGGAGTTTAAAGAGAATATATGACGCGAATGTGAATGGAAGAAGAAGCCGGGGACGCCCGAGGAAGACATGGCACGATCAAGTGAATCAAATACTCGAGTCGGGCCATGTCAGAAGTCGGAATAACAGAAGAGAATGTATGAGGCGTTGTATGAATGTGAATGAAGCAAGAAGTGTATGCCAAGATTGAGTTGTTTGGCGGTCCGTCCTCTCTGCCTACCCCTGCGGGGAAACGGCGTGATGGTTAGGTAGTTAGTTAGTTAGTTTAGAATGGCTTAAGTTTTTTTCTTTATTTTTAGAATTTATTAAAAGTTTTCCTAAGTTATTATTAGTATAAAACGCAGCTTTAATTTCTGTAGGGAATTTAGAAACACATGAAGATGAAAAATTATTTATGAATACAATTCTACGCCAACCCTGGTTTTTATTATCTCTGATATTGCGTGTATTATAAAGGAATTTATTAGTAGATATTAGATTAAGTTTTTTTGAAAAGATTTTGTCAATTAAGCTATGGGGGTATCCGCTATTTATTGCAATAAATTTGATTTTAGAGAGTTGTTCAGTAAAGTTAACGTTAGATAAAGGAAAAGGGACGAGTCTGTGAATCATAGAATGAAAGGCGGAATGTTTATGGGAGATGGGGTGGTTGGAAGTACTCTGAATTACGGTATCTGTGAAGGCAGGTGTTCTATAATTTTTTTAAAATATTTATATAAATATTTCTATAAATAATGATTGATATTAATTTACAAATAGAACACCATAGTAACATAATGACTCCTGAAACCAATGATCCCTTAAAGTGTGTAGATATACTAAAACCTTATACACCATTAAAAATATTTTCAACAAATATTCGCAGCATTGATAAGAACTACGATAACCTACTTGTAACACTTGTCGGTTTGAATAATATTTTTGATATAATAATTTTAACTGAATGTTGGATCAAAAAAAATTGTACTCACAAAAACATTGCAGGATTCACAGTGTTCAATACAGAAAATAATAGGACACAGTCAGATGGAGTAATTGTGTACGTTAAATCCGAGCTAGACCCGATTATCTCTGAACTATTAATCGATAATGCCAACTGCCTTAAAATAAAAACCAACCAAACCACAATTCTAGCACTATATAGGTCACCTAAACAACAAAATATTTCATCGTTCCTTAAATCATTAGACTTGGCCTTATTGAACTGTTCACCAAATGAAGAACTAATGGTAATTGGTAACATTAACATTGATTTACTTAAGCCTATGTCAACACAAACACTAGATTATAAAAATCTCATGACTCAACACGGGCTTTTTTCTCATATTAATGCTCCTACTAGAGTAACTGATACGACTAATTCATGTATTGATCTTATATTCGACCGGTCAGTGGCTGAGTTCGCATCGCGTTTGGGTCTCACCCAGGCGTCGTGAGTTCAATTCCTCAGCTGGCTAAGTCCTCCATTACGACACAAGCAACATCTTCCGCTTACTGTGATGGTAGTAGGAGATTTTCAAATATTGTCAGGTTATTCATTACCAGGGAATATTTGTATTTCTTTTAAAAAAAAATAATTAAATTTTTTTTCTTCTAAGAACAAAAAAAAAATGCCCAGGGAACTTTATATCAATCAACCATAACAGACCATTACTCAATAGTAATTGACCTTATGCATAAAAAACCCATTACCGGAACATCACGTTGTAATGTAAAAAAGAAAAAATATTTATTTCGACAAACTGACTTCTAGAATTAACTTGGAAAATTGGCCACTCTAAATTCCACAGACATAACATTGCTTTTAATACCTTTTCTGAAACCCTTTTGCAACATATTGAAGATGTCACCGAAGAATCCCCTTTGAAAAATTCATAAAATAAAAAAACTGAAACCGTGGATCAGAGATGGCCTAATTTTTGGAATTAAAAAACGGGACAAGCTCCACAAAAAATTGCTTAATAATCCGGACACTCAAGCCCAAATATTTTATAAAAAATACAGAAATATATGTAATATTCTCATTAAAAATACAAAAGAAAACTACTATAAAGAGAAACTGTCCAGAGCCGGTAATAATAACAAAAAAATCTGGCATATTATCAAAGAAATATCTAACACTGATCACCCAATACCACCAAATAAATAAATAAAATATCAACGGCCAAGACATCTCCCTAATAGACCATACAGACACTGTGACCAACCACATAAATGAATATTTTTGTAATATCGGTAAAAATCTAGCATCACAAGTTTTAAATAAGACATCAACGAATTAAAATGCTCTTGCCGATGTAATCAATCAATCTACCAGTGAAATAAATAATATACTCACATTAGACTCTACTAACTCCGTTGAAATTTCACAAAACATTAAACAATTAAAGCCCTCTCACTCATGCAATCACGACAAAATATCCTCAAATATAATGAAAATAATTTAACCCTTTATAAACCAACCACTAGTACATATCATAGGCGCCCTCGTGGCAGCCGGCTGCGTTTTGTAGTCGCTCCCGATTTACCTTGGAAGTATCGGGAAGTTATTAATTTTCCCGGTGTAAAAATAGCATAAAATAACCGAAATATTTTTGGGTTACATTTATAAAAATTACATAATTATAGTGCTGTCGTTTCGAGCTTAAATCAAGTTTATAATAAAAAGCCAAATATTTTGAGTTGAAATCTGCTTCGTTCTTCCGAATTAACGCATTAGACATCGGTCACGTCTGGCGGCAGTCGGTCAAAGGCCATTAACACGTGTACTAGTGAAGTGCGGTAGTTGTAAAAAATATTGTATACAACCGGGAAGTGGGCTGCTGGGACCCCAACAAGAACACCAGCTGGGGCGAGAACGAGTCTTTACCTACGTCAATGAGATAGTGGCCAAGTACCTCAACAAGCACGAATTTGACCTGATCTGCCGGGTGCATCAGGCGGTAGAGGACGGGTATGAGTTCTTTGCCAAGAAGCAACTGGTACTGCAGGGAATTCGATAATGCAGGAGCAATGATGTCAGTGGACGACACGATGAAGTGCTCCTTCCGGATCTTGAAGCCGGCTGACAAGCGCCTGGCATACGTGCAGACCAACACCAATCCGACCCGTCACGCCACCAGGGGCGTAACCAAGACAAAGAAGATTTTGAGGGCCCTCTGGATAAATCCCACCGGCCACCATCCTCCCCCGCCGCTCCACCCTTTTAAGAGTGTTCTGTGTTATTTATTCTAAAAAATATGGATAATAATTCTTTGTCTTAGCTTAAATACATTCTTGAATATAGTGGAAACAGTCACTCTATCATTTGTATTAGCGTCTTGCAATATATCGTAAGGAATAAATACAGTTAGCTTCTTTTTTTCAATTTAAAAAAAAAAAATAATAATAATAATAAATTCGTAGAATAGACGCAATATAAGAATAATATAAGAATAGGAAGTAATATTTGTACAGCGCCCCTGAGGTAATTTCTCACAAAAGCGGCGCTATAAAAATCATCCGATTATTTTTATTATTATTATTAACCTCAGTCTCAATAAAGGTGTTTTCCCAAACAAACTCAAACTCGCTTTAGTTCAACCAATTTTTAAGACAGGAACTCCTTATATAGCAAACTACAGACCCATTTCTATAATATCATCGGCATCATGAAATAGTTAAAAAAAAGACTTATCTTACTAAATACAACATTCTCTCGTCAAACCAGTACGGCTTCAGAGAAGGTCTAAACACAGATTCAGCTATTTTAGAATTAACGTCACATTTAACACAAGCCCTAGACAAAGGTGATAAATGTTTGGCAATATTTCTGGATTTAGCTAAGGCATTTGACACAGTTTCTCGCCCAATCCTTCTAGCTAAGCTCCAAAAAATCGGAATAAAGAATAAGGCGTTTGAATGGTTCAAATCATACCTAACAGATAGAAAGCAGTGTGTTAACCTACCATCACGTAAGTCATCTTATCCAACCAGCATCAATTTTGGTGTACCACGGGGCAGTGTACTCGGTCCCACACTTTTTCCAATTTACATTAATGACTTAGACTGTGTAGACTACCGATTGATGGTAACATAATCACTTTCGCCGATGATACTGCACTAGTACTAAAAAGAAAGACATGGGAAGAAACGTTTCATAGAGCGGAACTAATATTGAAAAATATTAAACAATGGTTGGATGACAATCTACTTACGTTAAATATGACTAAAACGAAATATCTAACATTTAGTCTTAATATTCCAAGTCAGCCTTCAATCAATCATGTACTAAAAATACATTCTTGTAGAGATCTCTCAAATTGCCTATGCAACTCACTGGATCGAGTAGATTCCATTAGATACTTGGGTGTAATAATTGATAATAATCTTCGATGGGAAGTACACGTAATTAATGTCAAAAACCGTATAAGAAAACTATCATATATCTTCAGATCATTACGAAATATATTAAATAAAAATACATTAAAAACAGTATACTTTTCTCTATGTCAATCAATTATATGGTATAATAGTCTGGGGAGGATGCTTTAAAACTATATTAAATCCATTAATTAAAGGTCAAAAATTGATAATGCGTACTATTTACAAAGTACACTATATTCACCCCACGAAGGACTTATTCAAGGACTTCAAAGTACTCAATATAAAATCCTTATATATCAAACACATATCCTCCTATTTTAAATTCGAATATACAAAAAAAAATTGTCGAATCAAACTACAATACTAGATATTCTAACCAATCCAATTATTTTATTCCAGCAACAAAAACATCAATGGCACAGTCACAGTTTAATTTCCTCGCACCTAAAATCTTCAATAATTTAACAATTAAAATAAAGGCAATAACTACTCGTAAATAGCACAGTTTTAAGAAGGCGCTTGGGGACTTTTTAATGAGTGATTGTGATAGTGTTAGTAGCCTATTTCTCGTATTCAGATAGAGGTGTATATATTGTTAAGGTGTGTGGGTATATATGTGTATGTTCATTTGTATGTTCTTGTGTATGTGTGTGTATATGTATACATACATAAGGATGTGTATGTGTGTGTACATATGTGTATGCGTACATATGTGTATATATGCGTTCATATATGTGTATATTATATGCGTATGTGTTTGCGTGTGCATGTATGTGTGCACCTTTGTGTACATGTGTACATGCTTGCACATATAAAAAAAAGTATATTTTTGTGATCTAATCCCTACGCATGTCTTTTTATCTTTTGTATATTTTACTTTCTTTTATAGTTTTTCCAATTGTCAGCATGTTAATATAATTAATATAATAAATCCATATGTTTACACTAGACTTCATACAAAGTAACTATACTATTTCAAGGTCAAATCGAGCCGTCTACTATGATCGCTCTTTTCGTGTAAATGGCCCTCTCATTTGGAATAAACTTCCCCCAGCTCTTACTAATATCCAGAAATTGACTGAATTTAAACGGGCTTTAAAAACAAACTTATTTAAAAAATCCTAGTGTCTGTAAATTTTAATTTCTCTTCAATTTATTATAAAAAGTCATTTCCTCAAGCCTCTGGTAGTTGTTTAGTTTCGGTTTCCTCCGTATATATATATTTAAAAAAAATTTATGTGAAGTCCGTTATTGCTGAACATAACCCGACTCCTGTCTTAAAATGTTACTATTTTTGTAGTAATATTGTGAATGTGTTATTTTTGTATAGCCATATGTATACTGTATAATATTTTGAAATTTATTTATGAATATGCACCTAACGAGTACTGTAGGAGTAGTATCAAGAATAAGTAGGAATGTATGTAATATGTTAAGAATGTATAAATAGAATGTAAAAGTAGCACTGTAGGATACCACTGAATGGAGTTATTTATTTATAGTAAAGCGCACTAGAAGTGAAACAACACAAAACTGCGCTATATAAATGCTTTGTTATTATTATTATTATACTCCATTGGTCACCATGAAACAGGCAGCCGCCTAGTATGGTGATCTAATGTATCTACTCCATGTAAATGTCTCCATTAAATATCACGTATTTTATAAATAAATAAAAAAATAAATATCTCAAATTGAACCAAATGACCAATTTAAGTAAAACAATAACACGTAAAAAGGTTCAGCTTGTTTACGAAAACCGAATATTTTATTAAAATATTTAGTTTGACCCTTTTATGAATGTTGTATAATTTGCTTACCGCAGGAAACAATCGCGTCAACGAAACGTAAACCCTGTTAAATAGACGACATTATTCAGGGATGTCACATATGATCCGCTATCATAATAATTAGGTAAATTATGTTGTTTTCTCTCTTGTGAAAAATATTGAAATTCGTAAAGAATGCAAGGCTGATGTAAGCGTAATGAGTAAGATTCAGAAAGGGTCGCTTAGATTGTTTGGGCATGTAGAGCAAAAGAACGAAGAAAGGAGTGTTAGGAGAATATATGACGCTAACGCGAATTGAAGAAGAAGCTGGGGACGTCCGAGGAAGACATGGCACGATCAAGTGAATCAAATACTTGAGTCGGGCAATGTCAGAAGTCGGACTAACAGAAGAGAATGTATGTGACGTTGTATGAAAGCGAATAAAGCAAGAAGTGTGTGCCAAGATCGAGTTGTTTGGCGTTCCGTCCTCTCTACCTACCCCTGCAAAGAAACGGCGTAATGGTTATTTAGGTAGTTAGTTATGTTGTTTTCTCAGTTTTCGACAATCGGCCTTTGTTTGGATCTTTTTGGAATGCACCCTGTTTCAATTACGTTTACCGTTCAGTTTATTTTGTACAATTTATTTGACAAACAGGGTTTTAATGAATATGCACACAAGTAGATTGTAGATAATAATATATATAACCCATATGTCGCGTGGTTGAAATCCGCGACATCTTAGTTTTAAATTATTTATGGGTATTATTTCACAAATAATTTATTTAGAGTAATACATGCCAGGTACATTATTTGCACGTACCTCTAGATCGGTAGATACTCACTGTATCGCCCCGGTGACTTGAAATGGCTTTAGCCGTGATTTAGTGACAAGATCTACATAGCACGGTACTTGTCTCCACTGCCTTTAGTCACATAACATACCCGGGAGTGGGAATACCATAGTCGCGTTCTCGCTGGTATGTTGCTTGAAATGTATTTAGTTATATTTACTGACCATCTATGAATAGTCAGGTACATCCCATCCCCCCCCCCCCCTCCATTTCCTAAAGTCTCCCAAACATTAGGAAATGTCGTGGTTATGGTTGTAGTCCCCCTGGCTCCGGACAGTTGGGACTCTTGTGTCGTTATCGCAAAATCAAAAAGAAATCAACTATGTTTTCTGTGCACGTTAAACAACAATTGCTATGTGTTTTTATTACGTTTTCGAAAAAAATAATTTTGTAGGTAATTTTTTTTCTTGAATAATAAATATTGTAATCAAGCAACATAAATAGTTATAATACCATGGAGGAATTCATATTATGAAATCCAAATACACAATTGTTATTTTGTGTATTTTATTAAAGTGAACGAGGCGCATCCCTGATTCTCTACCGAAAATATTTTATTCGGTAAGCGCGAGGCGATGGTCGACAGTCAAATACGAATGAACCGCGCTGGTGCCAAATGGGTAGCACATGACTTTTACCTCCAGTCGTCGAAATAGTATTTTAGGGCACCTCTATGTATTCTTTGTTTTGTGGATTTCATGAGTATTACGAAGCAAATTTCAATATGAAATATTTCTTAAAAATAAATAAAAAATCATATAAATTGAAAATACACTTTGTATATACCACTTTACTTAAAATATATAAATATTTCTACATGTTTCGATAGCAATGCTATCATCTTCAGGAATAAATGAATACAATAATAATAATAATTTATATAATTAATAATGATGCCACAAAGTTACCAAGCATTTGAAGAAATTATAAATAAAAAATCTTTTTTTTTTATGAAGATTGAGATGCGATTTGACAAATAATAATAAAAACAATGACTGATTTTTACTCCTACGAGTAAAACACTGTTTGAACAAGAAAAAAAAACAATGCTCTCATCTTAGAGATAATTTCACCACGCGAAGCGACGCGTGACGTATTTGTGTCGGTATTGGGTGTGATGACGTCTGCTTGGCGATATGTTCACTGATCAGAGAGTTCACTGCAGTGCCGACTGCCGATGTGCTAATGCTAATGTTCAGTCTCACTGTTCACTCACGACTCACAATGGCGATGTGACATGGGTCTGCCGACTACACTACCGAACTGATACTGCAAACTGTTGACTGTTGAGCGGACGATTCTGTCGGTGTGAGTACGCTCTATGCTAGAACGAGCTGACTAGAACTTCACTTTCTAAATACTGATCGCGCGACCTTGAAACAGTGAGCCGAGCCGTAGAGCGCGAGCGGTTACGTTTAACTGTGGCCACGGCGCGACGGTCGGTAGGTACTAGTACTAGGTACTGTTGATTATAGACACGCACACCGGCATCAAATTATCCTAACATAGCGTAGGTTTTAAACTTTTTAATCATTTTACTTTCTGTTACGGAGATATCAGGAAAGAGGTTAACAACATCGAAATAAACTAATTTTGAACTCTTAAGAATATTTAGGTTGTTTAGATCATCAATGAAGATAGAATAAATCTTAATAGTACGTTTGGAGGAAAAGACTAGAATTATTAAAAATATTAGCTATGTGTGATGCTATTTTGAAATTCGTGGAATTGTAACTTGGCAACTAACTAACTGTTTTTTTACTGTTATGGATTTTCAAGAAACCAGGAATTGCATGTTTTTATTGCACTTTTAATGTTATCGCGGAATTTAACAGTAGGGACTCCACCCGCCTATTTGTATCAATCTATAATACATGCGTATCATAGTTTAGTAGCACACTGCCCTGAGGAAGCTACGGTGGTAGCGAAAACCGGTCTGCAAGAAGTATATAAAAATTAAAAGTGACATAAACAAAGTTATTGAAAACTTACATTTTTTATTATTCCACAAAATGGTATTTAGGTTTTTATTATCACGAGCGTTTTGCCCGTTGCACCGTACAAAGGTCATAAAATTTTGTTGATATTCGCAAATACAGGTGAAAATTTTGTGTTTGCAAATTAATACTTGAAAATTAAAAATAATTATTATTATCCATTAAAAATTCCTTACGCTTTTTAAGGTGATTTTATAAATATTTTCCAGTCCTAAACATTATAGATATTTCAAATAAATACCAACTCTTCTTATGCCACCAATCTTCTAATAAATGTAACATCAATAGAAAAGGATAAAATAGCAACTGCTAAAATCATATCATCTCTAAGCTGAAATTTTGTTGCTATTATTTACCACTGTTATTATTATTATTATTGTATTATTATTACTATTATTGCACTAACCTCCCCACATACCGGAATAAACATTTATTGTTATTGTTGTTGTTGTTGTTGTTGTTGTTGTTGTTGTTGTTGCTGTTGCTGTTGCTGTTGCTGTTGCTGTTTGTTGCTGTTGCTGTTGCTGTTGCTGTTGCTGTTGCTGTTGCTGTTGCTGTTGCTGTTGCTGTTGCTGTTGCTGTTGCTGTTGCTGCTGTTGCTGTTGCTGTTGCTGTTGCTGTTGCTGTTGCTGTTGCTGTTGCTGTTGCTGTTGCTGTTGCTGTTGCTGTTGCTGTTGCTGTTGCTGTTGCTGTTGCTGTTGCTGTTGCTGTTGCTGTTGCTGTTGCTGTTGACCGGGTTTCGCTAGTAGCGATTTATATTTTTTAAATTATATTGTCACATCGCCAAGTTACCGCTTCATATGAAAATATGTTAAATAATGAACTTTAAAAATTACGATATTAAACGTATTTCATCACTTCCTTCTTAAAGTTAAAAGCATTTTCCTCTTCTTTTATATTGGAAGATATTTCTTGGGAAATCTTCATGGCTCGTTCATACTCGTAGTAATAAGTTTTTGCGATTTATTTATGTAGATACTCTTGCAAGTGTGGAAGACGGAACCTTAGAGTCAATACATATTTGCCCCAAGTGTGAACCTTAACCCATCTTGCCCCGTGGTCGAACCTGTCTTACCCCGCTAGTGGGATTAGATAATGTAAATGGCTATTTTCTTTTATTACATTTTATTTCTATTTTTATTATCCTTTTGTGTTTTTTTTCTTTGGACGATACAGAACTTTAGTGATTTAAATTAGTATTGTCGTTTGCCATTGTCAATAAAGGAATTCCATATAGGCGTACGTTATCCATTGTACGTTGTACTCCATCTTTCCCTAAGTATTTCCCAATCATATTACAGTAATATCATTGTCAGTAAAGAAATTCCATATAGGCGTACGTTGTCCATTGTACGTTGTACTCCATCTTTCCCTAAGTATTTCCCAATCATATTACATTAATATCATTGTCAGTAAAGGAATTCCATATAGGCGTACGTTATCCATTGTACGTTGTACTCCATCTTACCCTAAGAATTTCCCAATCATATTACGGTAATATCATTGGGAGTTAATTGTATTATTTATAGTAATAAGTATTTCGCTTGTTATTATGAATGAAATGTAATTTATTCGTTTTTAATAGTGTTTGTCGTATTCAATTTTATACAGGAATTTTCCCATTGAGACGGACATCGAACATTTGTAATTATGTTTTATCAAGGTAAATGGAAATACTCATCACACAGGATGGCATTTGACACATTTTTTTATTTATTTATAAAATACGTGATATTTAATGGAGAAATTTATATAGAGTAGATACATTAGATCACTATACTAGGTGGCTGCCTGTTTCATGGTGACCAATGGAGTATAGTTACTTTGTATGGAGTCTATAAACACGTAAACACATACACACATATATATATACTGTACGCATATATACATATATACACATATGTATTCACATATACACATATGTATTCACATATACACATAAATACACACTCACATACACGTGCACATACACATACCATATATCCCCACACACCTAAACGATATATACACCTCTATCTGAATAAGAGAAATAGGCTACTAACGCTATCACAATCACTCACTCATTTGTGCAATTCTGTTAGAGATAGCACGCGACCTCACGCGATGCGTAACAGTTTAATCCTTAATGGAGAGTGTAATGCCCGGCGCACATGAGGCTAGTATAACAAGCCAGGATAGCAAGCTAGTTTGCCGGTGTCCTGTCCCGACAAGATCTTAGCTTACTCACCTGGCTTGGCATAAACTAGAACGGTTTACACGTTGCTAGAAAATTTTAAACCAGTATCATTGTAAAGACTTGGCAACCATGCGACTACAGCCGTCCGTAGGGATAAATGAACAGAAAACGTAGAAGAAAGGCAAGACTGAAACTGTATCTTCAATATTATGAATGGTTTGAACAATGTTACGAATGATCAACATTATTTATTTATTTTAAATATCTTTAGTGTTCATTATTATGCCGATCGTCATTCATTCGCAGAGATGTTTTGTCATGCTGAATTACGCGTAGACTTATCTTTATAATACAAAATACTGGCGTTCCGCAGACATTCTTTGACAAGTTTTGGCAGTTTTAGAATCGTATAGTAGATTTTTTTGTAATATTTTGTAATTTCATCGTAATTTAGGTATTTTACAAAAATATTAAAGTTGTGTTTCATATATTGATATGCATTTTATGATTAAAAATAATGTTTTTTTCTTTCTTTCATATGACCATGGAAAAAAAATTGAGAGGTCGAATGGCGATTTTTCAAAACAGTTATAAAGTAAGCAAAAACTTCTTTTTTTTTTAAATATTGATCGTGGGATAGAACACAGGGCATCTATCTAACTTTCGTTCATGTCAAACATTTTAAATATTGATCGTGGGATAGAACACAGGGCATCTATCTACCTTTCGTTCATGTTAAACATTTTAAATATTGATCGTGGGATAGAACACAGGGCATGTAGCTAACTTTCGTTCATGTCAAACATTTTAAATATTGATCGTGGGATAGAACACAGGGCATCTATCTACCTTTCGTTCATGTTAAACATTTTAAATATTGATCGTGGGATAGAACACAGGGCATGTAGCTAACTTTCGTTCATGTTAAACATTTTAAATATTGATCGTGGGATAGAACACAGGGCATCTATCTACCTTTCGTTCATGTTAAACATTTTAAATGTTGATCTTGGGATAGAACACACTTCTTGTCACTTTCTGAGCTCTAAAACGTGTCTGTGTTATTTGTATTATCATTCATAAATTCAGTTACATATTTAAATATTGCCTGTAAAAGTAAACCATCTGGACACGCACGTATTTGACGTATATTTTATTTGATACAATAGTCGTAGGTACTTTTGTATATTAAACATAGACAGGGACCACTTGATTGTGTTCTAATAATGCACGGTGCACTTGTTCTATTTAAAAATATATATATTATTGATTTGTAAATACATCAAAACCACATAAATCTCAAGGCCGGGATTACGAATCAATTCAACCTCTTGACTTGTTAAGAACCTCCAAATTATTTTTATTATTTTTTTATTTCATTTTAATGTAGTAAAACATTAAAAAAAAATTTTAATTAAGAAAATAAAAACTTTTTTTTGTACCTATCTCATAGAAGTAAGATGCTAATTTGATTCGGTTTTCTGCCCTTGGAACTAGGTGGTTTTAGTTTAAAGTATTCCCCGTAATGTTCGAAACATAATGCTACGACCATACAATCGCCCAACGTACCAACCCGAACTCGAATCAATCGTATAGTGACTATAAATCGGGCAACTACATAATCGGCCAACGTTCCAACAACGAAATCCAAACTAGTGATGCCATTTTAGCTAAAATCTATCGATCTACCGATAGTCATAGAAAGTCTATCGAAATTTAAAATATTATTGACACAATTCGTTTCTCATTAGGTACTCATAATATCGGAAATAAATATAATGGATATCTATTGCGCCTGTTTTAGCTCCGTATTTTATTTTTACTTACTGCCTGAGTTAGATTGCAGCGTAAAAAAATAACAACTAACGGAAGAACGGCGCTATACTAAGTATCCAATTATTATTATTATTAGAATAATGTGCATAATGCATTTGGGGGTTAGTTGTATATTTGAGTCTTTTTTCGTCATTATAAACATAGTCATATATTAATCTTCTCGCAGCACGTCAGTCGGGATCGCCTGCCGAACTCGTACTGAACGGCCAACGTGTGTAAGCCGGTTTGTTCGAGTTCGGTTTACTATTAACTACTATTTTGAAGGTTGGGCCAACTAGTTCGCCACCGGAGCGATCTCGGGCCAACTCGCCTAACTCGAGCCAACGTTGACTCAACGCGCGCGAACTACCCCTATGCACAATCGCCCAAACGTTCTAGTTGGGGGGTTGTGCGATCGTATAGTCGTGGCGTATGAAAAACGTCTATCAAATTAGAATGATTTGAAAAATTAAATGAACTGACGTTTCACATACGCGGTTCACGCGAAATCGACCCCATTGTAAAGCAAGATGCGGGAGAATGTGTGGAGAATATTTTTTTTATTTTTGCAACACAAATAATATGGAGATCCTAATGGTCCCAAAAGGTTGACCGATTACGCATATTAAAGTTGAGTTGATTTTTTACAAAAACGGCCTTATACAAATCATCCAAATATCATAATTATTATTAAAGTAGCAACCTCGGAGGAATGAAGGAAGAGTTCCTATTTGACTTGTCGATAAGTGGTATATTAACCCAGTTGTCGTCCCACCGAGAAGTTGATTTGCTCTCCAATTCTAAACTTTTAAAGATCTTACTGATCGTTTAGTACACCAACACAATATAAGAACCCATAACAATTTACATATACCACAAATACACCCAACGAAATATGGACTAAAATAAATAGCTTATACACAATACAATAAATTACACGAATTAACGATATTAAAAATGCAAGCCAATGTGAAAGGTCTCAAAGTAAGATGCTTAAACTCTATTATTTGAAAGAATACCTTAAGGATTAATGCTGTGGTGTGTCTCTGTAATAAGTATAACTATGTGATGTACCAGTGACGTGTTTCTTTATAATAAGTGTCTCTGTACATTCATATTATAATGTACCAGCGATATGTCTTTATTACAAATGCAAATTATGTGTTGTAAATAAAATCAAACATAAACAATACAATACAACTCACTGACTAGTTCATATTATTTTAGCTCCGCCTAAGTTAAATATAGTGTGTCCTGTTTGGGTATAAGTCCTAACATATTTAAAATTCACAACAAAGTGATCATACATAGTTTACTAGTAAAAGTTTAAAAGTAAATAAAAAGTTTTAACATGTATTAAGGTCGGTAGTACATAAATACTATCCAGAATGCATTGCCGTGTATGCCCTGAAGTGATTCTCTCTGACGAGTCGATATTTGTGTGCTCGGCATGCAAAGGCACCTACCATCTAGCCTGTGGAGGGATAACGGAGAATACCTACCGTAGAATTTCTCAAGAACGTCGAACACAACAGAAGTGCAAGCAATGTAAAAGGGACACGAAATCGACCGCTATTGGCACTACTATATCGACGGAGACATCCAGCGATAATACATATTTGGAGCTGTTCAAAAAAAATATGGCCAACAAAACACCATCGTCCTCGACCGCCGCTCAGACGCCGACTAATCTAGAAGACCTTCGGGATTTAGTCAAGAACAAAACTACCAACTTGGAACAAAAACAAGATGACATCATGGAATAAAATAATAAAATACTTGAAAGTATTCAATTCACGAGTGCGCAGTACGAGGACTTACTGACCAGAATCCGCGAGGTTGAGCTCCGCAATGATGAGCTATCAACAAAGAACTCAGCTTTGGAAGCCAGGATTTTGGTGCTCGAAAATGGCGCAGAATTCCAGGAACGAACCCTCAAGGCCAATAATTTGGAGATTAGAGGTATCCCAGAAACCGAAGGCGAAATTTTGAAAGACATTATTTTTAACATTTGTCAAACCAGTTCTCCCATTCGACTAAATGACCTCGATGCTGTTTATCGATCAGCAAAAAAAAAATAACCAGAAGAAACCGAGATCAATTATCATGAAATTAAAATCTAATCTCAACAGAATGGAAGATCTACAGTCCCTCGTATCTAGGATGAACGAAGTATGTATGAAGAATGAGCTAATGATGAATGTAAATAAGTCCAAAGTCATGGTGTTTGAAAGAGAGAGTACGAAAACAGTATGCAATATAGTTGTGAATGATGAATACTTGGAGCAGGTTGATGAGTTTGTGTATTTGGGAAGTATGTTTACGAGAGATGGAAAGACTGATAGGGATATTGAAAGAAGGGTGAATGCAGGAAACTCCATTAACGGAGGACTGAACGCGGTTGGCGCAAACAAAAAGTTGTCCATGGAAGCGAAGCTAGCAGTCCACAATGGAGTGCTGATACCAACCTTGATGTATGGCAGTGAGGCATGGAACTGGCAGAGGAAGGATGAAAGTAGACTGAATGCTGTAGAAATGAGATCTCTGAGACGAATGTGTGGTAAAACCATGTATGATCGAGTGAAAAATGTTGAGATTCGTAAAGAATGCAAGGCTGATGTAAGCGTAGTGAGAAAGATTAAGAAAGGGACGCTTAGATGGTTTGGGCATGTAGAGCGAATGAACGAAGAAAGGAGTGTAAGGAGAATATATGACGCGAATGTGAATGGAAGAAGAGGCCGGGGACGCCCGAGGAAGACATGGCACGATCAAGTGAATCAAATACTTGAGTCGGGCCATGTCAGAAATCGGAATAACAGAAGATAATGTATGAGGCGTTGTATGAATGCGAATGAAGCAAGAAGTGTATGCCAAGATCGAGTTGTTTGGCGGTCCATCCTCTCTGCCTACCCCTGCGGGGAAACGGCGTGATGGTTAGTTAGTTAGTTAGTTAGCAACTTCTAACTTACAAAGAATATCACACAACTATAAATATTAATAAATCTAGCGGGATTGTCGTTTACATAAGGGACGGAATTCAAAGCGCAAGTCGACGAAAATGTATTATCGCAAGCAAACTGTCTAAAAATTGTACCTAATAATTATTTATGTGTTTTTGCAATTTATAGATCAACTTCAATCAACCATCAATAGTTCTAAAAAATTTACAAGTCAAATCATTATAGGCGATCTCAATATTAATACTATTCCTCAATATCACCAACAAGCAAACGATTATTTATGTCGTCTTGCTGAAAACGGTTTTGTTCAGACAATCAACACTGCCACTCGTGAACAGGGTGCGACTTAATCCTGTTTAGACCATATAAATGTAAAAAATATTAACTTCATTGACTTATTTGTTATCCACACATCGATTTCGGATCACTATACTACAGCCCTCTGCCTCAAAGTTAAACCTCCCCCAACTGCTAAAATTAAATACGTCCTTCGAACAAACTAAATTTACTTGAGGACTTGCGTTCAGAAAATTGGCAAAACGTATTTGACCAAATTGACACGAACATTGCGATGAAGGAATTCACTAGTAAACTACATTCATATATATCTAAAAATACTAGCAAGAAACGCATATCAAACAGCCAGTTTAAACTCACCCTCTGGATCTCTCTTGACCTTGTTAAATCTATCCACAGAAGAAACCAACTTTAAGAAAAGACGAAAAGGTATCCAGATAATATTTTAATACAAGCTCAATACAAAAAATACAGGAATTTATTTTAAAAAATTATTAAATTTAAGAAGGAAAATTACTACAAAAAGTTCATTTACGAAAATACGTACTCTCCAAAACGTTTGTAGGAAGCATTTCATGATATTAGTAAAACAAAAAACAGTAAGTCTTCCGAAATTAAAACATTGAACATCAATAACATAGACTCTTCCAATCCCAAAAATATGGCGAATTTTGATAATGAGTATTACACATCAGTGGGAGCCACACTTACAAAAAAATATTATTTTAAAATGTAATAAAACTGAAACCGAACTAGCCAACTTAATCACTTCTAATCTCGAGAATAAAATAGAAAATATCCAAACAACATCAAACGAAGTTTTAAAACTAATAGACGATCTAAAGACATCGAATGCTTGTAGACCAGATAAACTCTCAACAAATTTGCAAGTAATAAAATCATTCATAGCACTTCCGATTGCGTTCATTTCTAATCTAAGCTTCCAATCGGGCATATTCCCTGATCATTTAAAACTCTCAATTATTACATTGATTCACAAAAACGGAGATAAGTCGCAGATTCAAAATTACCGGCCAATATCTCTGCTAACCTCGGTCTCAAATATCATTGAAAAAATTGTTATGAACCGTCTCACTCTTTACCTTGAACATAATAACATACTTTCTAAGAGACAATATGGCTTCCGAACAGGATTAGGTACCGAAAATGCTATTCCTAAACTGACGAAAATCATCTCCAATAATATCGAGGAATTAAATGCATCGCGATCTTCCTGGATTTAGCTAAAGCTTTTGATACCATCTCGCATAAAATTCTTTTGAAAAAACTACAGCTAATCGGTATACAGGGACAACTATTTAAATGGCTTGGTAGCTACTTAGAAAACAGAAGCCAAAGAGTTAATATCAATGATACTCCAAGCGATCCAGCCAATATTGTATTTGGTGTACCCCAAGGAAGTACTCTAGGGCGTATTTTATTCAATATATACATCAACGACCTATGTAACAATAACCTTGCCGATCGCATCATCACCTTTGCTGATGATATAGTATTGATTTATGAAGGCAAAACCTGGAACGAAGTTCATAGTAAAGCAGAAATTGGTATAAACAAGGTTAGGCAATGGTTAGACAATAACCTCCTTACTCTCAATACGGATAAAACTAAGTTCATACGTTTCAGTGCAACGCAAGCGGGACAACCCAAAAATGTGCTAAATATTACTGCTCACCTTTGCAATGAAATAAATACTTGTACTTGCAATAACTTAGAATGCGTGGATAGTGTAAAATATTTAGGAATCATTATTGATAAATTCTTGAGATGGGAGGTTCTTCCCATTTATGAAGGCAAAACCTGGAACGAAGTTCATAGTAAAGTCATAGTCATACCTTTTCATAACTATTAGAAACATTCTAAACATAAAACATCTAAAATCAATATATTATGCCATGTGTAATTCTTTACTTGAATATGCATCCCTAGGATGGGGCGGTTGTGCCAAAACAATTTTGGACCCCCTGGCAAAAGCGCAGAAATCCCTAATAAGAGTCATCCTTAAAAAACCCTTCAGGTACCCCAGTGATGAATTATTCAAAGAAATGCATGTTCTTAATGTCAGACCACTGTACGAGTATATCAGGAAAATTGTATTACACACACATAAACAACGTCACCACTACCCATCTATCGTGCACTATCATGACACTAGACACTCAAGAAGTAATCCAATAGTTTCAACAAAAACCATGACATCCCTTGCTCAAAGATAATTTTCATACCTATTACCAAAATTGTTCAAAATAATACCCGATACATGGAAAATGAAAAGTACAAACGTCCTGCGTAAGCTGATCAATGTATGGCTTCTCGATTTAGGGAGGGTCAAAAGCGAACATATGCTCATTAATATATATGTACAATTTTAATAAAACCTTGTTATGTAATTCATTCTACTATACATTAAATCAAAAAAATGCATATCATACTTTAATCTTGTGTACTTTAAAATTTTATACTTTATCTCAATTGTAATTCATTATTACTCTACACTAATTTAAAAATGCATATCATACTTTTAAATTATATTCTTTAAACTTTATACTTTATATTTTAAACTTTTACATCTCATTTGTAATTCATTATTATTCTACACTAATTTAAAAAATGCAACATACTTAAAACAAAAAAAACTCAATTTTTTTTTTTTTTCTAAAATTTACTATGGATTCTTTTATATTCTTTTGTGTGTATGTATATTAATATGAACTAAACTTATCAATTTGACTGTCCTAAAACGGGATTTGCTCTTAGTTGGACAGTCAAAGCCTTCTGAAATATTTCTGTAAAATAATGTGTGTTTCAAATAGATATTATTATTATTATTAAAAATATTGTTAATGAATTATGTGTCTTAAATTTTAAGTATGTTTGTTTCTAAAAACTGTACTGCAGGTTCTGCATGTGATCCCACAATGAGTTTCTTAATTCTTGGTAATACAATGCATAATATATTGTATACTTTTAAAAAGTATAAAAAATCCTGCGATTTAATATCATTTTCTAATGTGCACTCATAATTATTCCTGTAAATGTATCGAGGCGGGCCACTTTATGGTCTTCTTTTTAGGCCTAACCAGGAAGGATGTTACATCTAATAATATTCCATTTTGAATTTAAAAACAGTGTTTTTCAGTTCCAGTATGTACCTAAACATACACTTATTTTATCAAAACATTAGGGAATTAGTAGGGAACACCAGATGGCTATCGGACAAAGCATACGAGAATAACTTTAAAAAAAGCACAATGATTCAACTGTTAAAGTGTACAAAGTACAACGGTGTTCAGAAATAAATGGTATTTTCTCAAAGTATTCGGTGATTCAATATCATATTCTAAGATAATTTTGTATTTAAACTTTAATTATTTAACGCTTTGCATGGATGATAAATACACGGAAAACATTTTAAAAATGTCGAAATGTGTATATCAAATCGCTATTTATTAGATGTTAAATACTAAAAAAAACATTCTAGTTCACATATCAAAAATATAAATAAAAAAAAAACATTTCCCTTATTTGTTTAAAATAAAATATCAATCGTCAAACTCGAATGTGAAGAACAAATCTCAAAGACAAAGTGCGTAGCTCGGTGTTGCATGTGTTGTAATGAACCAGTTCAGCAGGCACCGATTGAATACTACGTTGCTGTACGTATCTTCGAAATACTAAATTATGAAATACTATAAACTTGTGACAGCGTTAAACTCGAATGTGAAGAACAAATCTCAAAGACAAAGTGCGTAGCTCGGTGTTGCATGTGTTGTAATGAACCAGTTCAGCAGGCACCGATTGAATACTACGTTGCTGTACGTATCTTCGAAATACTAAATTACGAAATACTATAAACTTGTGACAGCGTTAAACTCGAATGTGAAGAACAAATCTCAAAGACAAAGTGCGTAGCTCGGTGTTGCATGTGTTGTAATGAACCAGTTCAGCAGGCACCGATTGAATACTACGTTGCTGTACGTATCTTCGAAATACTAAATTATGAAATACTATAAACTTGTGACAGCGTTAAACTCGAATGTGAAGAACAAATCTCAAAGACAAAGTGCGTAGCTCGGTGTTGCATGTGTTGTAATGAACCAGTTCAGCAGGCACCGATTGAATACTACGTTGCTGTACGTATCTTCGAAATACTAAATTACGAAATACTATAAACTTGTGACAGCGTTAAACTCGAATGTGAAGAACAAATCTCAAAGACAAAGTGCGTAGCTCGGTGTTGCATGTGTTGTAATGAACCAGTTCAGCAGGCACCAATTAGTGGTTAATTTAGGGGAAATGTAAAGCAAGGGAAGGAATTAGGTGAGAAGAATGGGTAGGAAGCTGGGGGTCAGGGTATCCACGAGTAACGGACGTATGAATCCATCTCACCCACTGTGGTGCAAGGCGAGAACGGCTGGGAAGGGCACCCAATGCGCCCCAATCGCTACTGCTGGGTCAAGTCCGGTCACGAACACACCGGCACAACATCAGCGGCGGAGTTTTTACACTCGTTGATGGGGCAGCCCACCCTCAGTTGTGAGCCTGAGGGTCGGGTCCCAGTACTATCTAACAGCCCGGACCACGGTAGCCGGTTTAAGGGTCTCCCTTAACCGGGCTCTCCCGATCCGACTTGCCGCGCAGTAGGTGGGTCAACGTATTGCAATCTTTGAAGCACAGGCGTCAGGTCTGAATGTTGTTCTTGTTCTACCGGTATTTTAATGGAAGATACTCCGAGGAACTAGCGTCATTGATCCCTTCCGCACCGATGTACAGTCGGAAAACACGCCAAACGTGCGCCCAATATTTGCACACGATTGACATTTGTCACATGAGATCGGGTCGCTTCTACGACTCGTTCTTGTGTTCAGCAGCTCGGCTGTGGAATGATCTGCCGGCCTCTGTGTTTCCTTCCTCCTTCAACATGGGTCTCTTCAAGACCCAGGTTCACTCCTTCCTTTTCTCTAAAAAATCCTTCACACCACAGCATCCCCAAAAATGATATAGGCCTGGAGAGAAATTATTTCCCCCAGGGCCTCCTGAATGGAGTTATTATAAAATTAAAAAAAAAACGCACGCGCCGCCTGATCAAACCTTATCCCATGAATCCGGGCAAGTCACCAACAGTAGCAAACCACTCGGGGTGACCTATGGCAGAGGTGGCGGTCATCCAATAAATGGTTCCCGGGGCGCCGGTCCCCATACTCGCCTCTCAAATTAAAAGTTTGACGGCAGATTCAAAAGAATAAATAAGAAGAAAGTGTGTCGCAAACCCCTTTGTACAATATTTTGTAAAATATAACACAAGCAATTTGATCATGGCACAATAACGGTGTCTATTAACCGCTCAACATCACCCTAGGAAGAGCGGTCCATTCCAGTGTTGATAGACTTTCCGACTTGTCAGTTCTTGGCTGCAGACAAGCTATTGAAAATGGTTATTAGGGGTGCTACTCGGGATCATGGTCAATTTCACCAGCGGGCTGGAAAATGTAGATTTATATTCGTGCAAGTGTTAGTTCTAGGTGGAATTCCATCGTAATGAATTCCAATAAAATGAAAACAATTTTCAAGTTTTATATTGTTTTTTTATTACATTCATTAGGACAACATAAGCATACGAATACTTCGACCAGACAGAAACACCCACACTGCAAGTGTACGTTAAAAACTTCTCCCTGGCTGACGTTGATGTAGTATGTATTTATTTCTATTTATTTAGAGACAATTTTTTATTTAACATAAGCAATTATTATCTTTTATTGTTTTGCCTTAAACGCCGAAACAGCTGGCACAATAAAAAAAGTTAAAAATACTTCCAGAACTAAATAATAACATTATTAAACTTGTTTTACAATAAATTAAAAAATAAATAAATGGAGTTGTACGAATTAAATACAAAAACAATCACTATAAGCAATTATTATATGGGATGATGTGTATGTACTGTGAATTATTAATATATACTAGCGTATCGTTAACGCCTCACTGGGAGAATCTGCACTGAGGTGTTCACTATGTACTGTGAATTATTAATATATACTAGCGTATCGTTAACGCCTCACTGGGAGAATCTGCACTGAGGTGTTCACTATGTACTGTGAATTATTAATATATACTAGCGAATCGTTAAAGCCTCACTGGGAGAATCTGTACTGAGGTGTTCACTATGTACTGTGAATTATTAATATATACTAGCGAATCGTTAACGCCTCACTGGGAGAATCTGTACTGAGGTGTTCACTATGTACTGTGAATTATTAATATATACTAGCGAATCGTTAAAGCCTCACTGGGAGAATCTGTACTGAGGTGTTCACTATGTACTGTGAATTATTAATATATACTAGCGAATCGTTAACGCCTCACTGGGAGAATCTGTACTGAGGTGTTCACGTATTTATATATGAATAATATTTTCTTCGGTCAGGGTCTAATTAAAGACTCAGTTATTTGATACAGACGATTTATTTGTTTGTATATTTTATAGTTTATTTTACTTAATAATACATTAAAGTTTATTTTCAAATAGTTGATACATAATGAACATCTTTATTTTTATTAATTGATAAACTAAAGTTCTTAAAAACTTAAGACAAGATTTTTGTGCATAGCGCAAAGGGTAACAACTTAACTTGGCGGGTTTGCGATAAGCCGACATAGCTCAACGGTAGAGCATCTAACCGGACATTAGAAGGGTGCGGGTTCGAGTCCTGCCGGCGACATTTATCTTTGCTCGGAAGGTTTTTTCAATTTGGATGAGTGTTTTAGATTAATAATTATTGTTTATAAAATCTTTATTTTTTTTTATTTTTCATTTTTTTTTTTTATTTTAGTACATAAAACAGGCAATATGCCCAAAACTTACATACACGAATAACAACAACAAACATTATCTCGCAAAAATGATAATAAGAATGAAAAAGAAGTGAAAGGTCGAAAACATATTATAAAGTAGGTGTATAAACTAACTCTTTATTCTCACCTGTGCTGATGGTACACTGTTTTGATACTTAATAAAATGCATGCTTCATTAATTAATTACTATTTCACGAGGTTTTGCGTATGGCAGACCTGCAATTGGTTGTGAATAGTTGTGTATATGTGTTTAATTGTGGATGAAGCAAGGAGTTTGGGTGTTAGAAATAATTTTTAAAATCAATACTAGGAAAAATATTTCTACTCACCCTCCTATTCCTACCCCTACTACTCATACTCCTATACTCTACTACTCATACTCATACTCATACTCATACTCATACTCATACTCATACTCATACTCATACTCATACTCATACTCATACTCATACTCATACTCATACTCATACTCATACTCATACTCATACTCATACTCATACTCATACTCATACTCATACTCATACTAATACTCATACTCATACTCATAGTCATACTCATACTCGTACTCGTACTCGTACTCGTACTCGTACTCGTACTCGTACTCGTACACGTACTCGTACTCGTACTTGAACTCTTACTCATGCTCATGCTCATGCTCATGCTCATGCTCATGCTCATGCTCATGCTCATGCTCATGCTCATGCTCATGCTCATGCTCATGCTCATGCACATACTCCTTCTACTCCTACATCTACTCCTACTCCTACTCCTATTCCTACTCCTACTCCTACTCCTACTCCTACCCCTACCCCTACCCCTATACCCACCCTATCTTACATCTACCGAACTCCTAGCCTACGACTAACACGATTAAGTATTTAAAGAAAAGAAAAACTTTTAATATCAGCTTTATCTCGACAAATGGGGCCTAGGAGTTTGCTGCCAAATTTTTAATTGCGTAGGTTGAGACGCTCAGTTTGATACCCATATCGGCTACCCCTACCCCTACTCCTACCCCTACCCCTACCCCTGTACCTACCCCTGTTCCTACCCCAACCCCTACCCCACCCCTAGCCATTTTATTTCAATAAATGTATTTTACATAATATTTTCCCTTGAAAACATTAGCCATATCTCGCAAAGAGGGGCCTAGGAGCTAACTGCTAAGTTCGAGGTGAAAGTTAAAAAAAGCGCTGTATAATTTTTTTTTAAATTCACGAAAAAATGGTCGTTTTCTATCAATAAACTAGAATTTACAATAATTTTTTACCTTCACCGAATTACATGATCTTTGTATATTTCTAATGAGTAACACAATATTAATCGGGTGGGTATTAATAGTGGCGCCATGTTCTTCGGAAAATCGCCTACGCATTAAAAAAAATCTGTTTTTTTTTTTAACAAATGCATTTTTAAAAATATTTTACCTTCAAAATAATCATCATTTGTTACTATCCCGATAGCCTCGAAAATTGGCCTACCCGATAATTAAATTCGAATTCTTTACGTTCCGAATAGATAATGTTTTCGGCTAGGTACTTGCGAACAAACTATGGAATTTTCTCGAAGTAAAATGATTCCATAGAAACGCGGGTAAATCGGCTGGAAGCGGCACTACTCTAATAATACATTACTGTATAATACATTGTTATATCTTAATATCCGCGAGAAATATCCCGTATTTGTGTCATATGCTTTAATATAATGTATTAATGTTGATTTGTGATAAAATATTTGGTGTATCAATTGACGCATGTATAATTTTGTACAAAAGGAATACATCAGAAAGTTTACGTCTGACTGACAGAGATTGTAGTTTATAGTGTGAAATTCGATCATTATACGAGTACGTTCCAAATTGATCAGATAAACCTTCTTGTTATCTTTAAGAAGGTGGATTTTGCAATCTGATAGATTTAGGAGTAGTTCAACATGACTCACGAACATTGATATTATTTGGATCATCACGCAGTTCGAAAACGAATGTCGTCTTGCACCTCTCCGGAAACCCGCTCCGGGGAGCGCTGCTTTAGGCAATGTCAAGATAATGTTAATCTTAAAGTTTTGCATATGATTTTACAGCACGTACGAGTATAGGTATGAAGAATTTTAGCACACATCAAATGGTTGAATGTTCCTGGGGTTTTTGGATAATATATTTTTAAAATGGTGACAGGCGAATGCAAACACATGTATGTTTCTAAAAACAAGAGTCACATTAACTTGAAGTAAGAGAACGTGGAACGGAAAGAAGCTAACGCCATTTCTCTGCAGTGGTAGGCAGAGAGGACGAACCGCCAAACAACTCTATCTTGGCATACACTCCTCGCTTTATTCACTTTCATACATCGTCTCATACATTCTCTTCTGTTATTCCGACTTCTGAGATGGCCCGACTTAAGTATTTGATTAACTTGATCGTGCCATGTCTTCCTCGGACGTCCATGTCTTCTTCTTCCATTCACGTTCGCGTCAGACAAACAGACAAACATGCCCGAACCATCTAAGCGTCCCTTTTTTAATCTTGCTCATTACGCATACATCACCCTTGCATTCTTTACGAATCTCATCATTTTTCACACGATCATACGTGGTTTTACCACATATTCGAGTTATATAGTTTCTAGATTTAGGACTGCTAGATTCGCTTCTTTGAACCACTTTTTGTTAGCGCCAACCGCGTTCATTCCCCCGTTAATGGAGTTTGGACGCGAAAATGAGTAATCTACAAGTATGTTGCCTGTTGTATGCTGATGATGCGGTGCTGATTGCTAACAGTATGGAAGATCTACAGTCCCTCGTATCTAGGATGAAGAAGTATGTATGGAGAATGAGCTAATGATGAATGTAAGTAAGTCTAAAGTCATGGTGTTTGAAAGAGAGAGTACGAAAACAGTATGCAATATTGTTGTGAATGATGAATACTTGGAGCAGGTCGATGAGTTTGTATATTTGGGAAGTATGTTTACGAGAGATGGAAAGACGATATTGAAATAAGGGTGAATCAGGAAACTCCATGGAAAGAAGCACTTGGATAAAACGACTCGAAGATAACAGTAATGAAATTGGTGATTGTCCAATGGCCAGGTGAGAAATGACTTTATGATAACGAAATATGCTGAAGAATATTAATTTTAACAACAAATTGGTGATTTTATTGCTATCACTTATTTGTGTTCCTATTTATTATATAGAGTTTGTTCTGGGGTGACCTTGACCTGAATTGTCGTCTTGGACCAGCCTCTGCTCACTGTGCACTGCAACCGTAATCGATATTAGTGCAATAATTAGATTTCGTTCAATGGGTATTATAAATATTGCGTATAATGAGCAATCTCTGGCCTCCGACGTCCGTTTGCCAAGAACGAGATTAGTATAATAAGTAATTGTATAATTTAATACAATTATATTTTAATTTCCAATTCAATTTAGTAGTGATCCCAATTGGTAACAGTGGGACACCCGATCTAATTTTTCGAAAGGGAAATAAATGTCTATAAATCTTCCGAGTTCAGCGTCCTTACACTTGCATGTTTTGTGATTGTACGCGTACCTCTCAGTTTCATTGTCGATAGAATCGGCAACTCCATGAAATATTAAAAAAAAAAAAAAAAATATTTTTAAGTTCTGCAAGTATTTGAATAAATAAATCAATTAAGAAAACATTATCATTTAAATATGGGAAAACACATTTTATATGTAAAAACCTCACAGAATAGAGAATTTTATTTATTTTCCAAGTAAATCGGTTTCACCGATAATAAATATTTATTTTTTTAAAGAAACCCGTACAAATTAGAATAAAATCGTATAAATAAATCGTCAGTGTGGATTACCCGCATTTTGAAAATGGCCTCTAACGTCGAATCAGCTTTCACAATAATAAAAACTAAAAATACTTGCAGAAGTTAATAAAAACATGATTAAATATGATTTACATTAAATAAAAAAATATTTTAAAAACTAAGTGGATATCTACGAATTAAATACAAAAAACAATTAATATTTTTTCCAGTTTCATACAATATATCAATATCGCTAGTCACTAGATGTAACCTGTTCTGAGGTAGGTGACTTATAAGGGATGGAGAACGTTTTTACTATTGCTATTGCGATTTGTAAATTTGTATTTTGATTACGAATTCGGATTGCCTATTGAAACTATAAATTATAATTACTTAATGAAAGAACTAAAATAATTAAAACTCTCAGATAGAAAACTTTTTTCTCAAAATTGTTAATGGTTTTATATACAGCCTATAGTCAGCTTATTTAAATTTAATATTCCAACTAGAACTACTCAATCTAAAATTTTATTCAATTGTAAAAATAATTTCTGGACTGATTCATTCAAGAATTCTCTTGTACCTAGACTTCACACAGAAGGTAATACATTTTCAGACAGTAGATATGTTCAACTGCTCGGAATACAAATACAAACATACGATTATTGCATAAATCCTCAACAATTATTAAGATATGTATATTAAGGTGGTCCAGGCCTATATAGTAAAAAAAAAAAAATCAAATATAGGTGTAGCCGTACCCTTGATTTGTTACACCTACCATTCCTATGATGTGTTAAAAATTTCAGCCCCTTATCTTATATACAAGGGGGTGCTCATCGAATTATAAGTTTTTGACAAAATTTCAGGATTTTAAATAAAACACGTAATTTAAGGTTTATTAATATTACAAGCATTTTTATCAAATAAGTATACAAATTATTTAAATATGAATAAAATTTTGTAACAAAGTAATACTTAACATAATATTAGTCGCAATCTTTCAAAACTATGATTGTTAACTCCTTTTTGGATGTTTCAGTGGAAACGATTTTTCTGTTTTGTTCAACGATGTGAAGTAAAAATTGCTTTTCTTCCTCAGTCTTAGTGAGGAACGTGTTGTAATCTTCAAACAGTTTAACTCCTCTCTCCGCTGTATCATTAACAATACGCAAATTTGTGACGCAGCTTTTGCCTTGAAGGTAATCAACATTGTCATTCCAAGTCTCAGGAGGTAATTGCAAGAAAGAGTCCTTGATTTCAAGAACTAAGAGTGTTTTCAACGTTCTTTGTGTTGCAAAAGCATCTAATGTAACCTCTGAGGAAAGCTTAGCAGAGTCACCTCGTACTGAACGATTACCGACATCAGAATTTATTTTTTGAACAATGGCCTGTTTCTCAGCATCAGACAGCTTGTCAGAAAACAAGGCAAATGCAAGTAGTTCATCTGACAAATACCATAAGTGACGCTCTAAGACATCCCTAGCTGCTATACTGATTTCGGAATCAATGGATTCGTACAATTTTAAGCTCTTCCAAAGTAGTAAGTCATTTACTGGCGCATCTGCTGCCAAAGGTGCTTCGATCCAAACTTTGGTGTAGATGAGCACACCAAAACTAACAAATCGAACAATTTGTTTTTCTTCTCTCTTGGTTAGTTTAAATGCTTGTAAATTATTTCTAAAGAGAAAAATCTTCAAAGCATACAGCAATTTCGCCATCCAACGAGCATGATGAATCGGACCTGGAGCGGGCCAATGTATCTTCGTAGGAGGTTTGTTCAAAACAATCATGATGAGCTTTATTAGCTCTTCGTAATCATCACGAACTTGATTATCTCTAGATAGAGCGGTTGTAAGACTCTCAAGAGTATTTTCAGCGAACTGTTCTGCGTTCTTATCGAGGTCAAGACAATCATAGTCCTCCTTCGGTAATGTTTCCCAAATATCGCTGAATCTTTTGAAAAGTGGGATTTGAGGAGAGCTTGATGGCCCAAAACAAAGAGTAAATATTTTTGAAAGCATTATTTCAAATATGTGATGACGACAAGCAAGCCACAAAAGATCACATCCTGTCTTTCCTTCTAAAAGAGTGCAAGCTCCCTTTTTGGCACCGGTGTTAGAAGCAGTAGTGTCAAAACTCATAGCCCGGACTTTATTTGTGACATTCCACTGTTGCATTGTGTCAAAAACAGCATCAGATATTTGTTCCCCCGTTCCTGCAGTAAGTTTCGGTACTCCTAATAGTTTTTCACAACCATTACCAGAGACAAGAATCGGAAGGCGCTCTACTTTCTTATTGCCAGTTATATCGGTCATCAGTTTGCCGTCCCAATGAATTACTAATGGAGAGTCAATATCAAATTTTTCTTTTATATTGGAGTTGTATTCGGCTCTCGCTTTTTTTCTTGCACGTCGAATACTGCTGCGAGAGATTGGGAGTGAAGCAGGATTGCAACCGAGGGCAGCAGACAATGGAATAATCAGTCGCATTGCTTCTCGATCGGTGATCTTGTTACGATCAAGCGCACTGGTAACATGTTGTGTAAATATACCACTAGTAGACGGCTCAACGCCACAGGAACTAGAAGCACTCTTAATATTTTTTGGTACAGCCACTACAAACTCATCTTTGAACTTATCCCCTAATATGCCAGCGTTACTAGAAGTGCTACTGGAGCTGCACTCAAGTTCTATCTCTTGACTCGACACCACCGAAGATGAAGCATTACTTTTAGCAGCCATTTCTCTCAATTCTTCAGATCTTTGTTTCCGTTTTAGAGAGCGTTCTTTGACCTTTTCTAGTTTCTTGTCGATTGAGGTCATTATCATCTTACGTTATCCTCTTTGATCGATGAGAAACGCTCTGTCTTCCGCAATTTTGATCAAATTCAAAGCGCTTCCATGGGCAATAACAAAAATTTGGTCTAGTTCTTTTGTAAACAAATACTCTCTTTTTCTTTGTGCTTCAGAATTTCTTCCTCGATTTCTCTTCAATAGCAACCAGTTCTTATGAAACTTAATCAGTTTTTCAATGCAATGATTTTGTTGTCCGGTCGGAATACTAGATTTACTCCATACAAGTTCTGGAATAAGTATATGCGCGGAGTCTTTCACATTTTTTGATTCATTTAATGTGTGGTAAAAACGGAGTAAAACTTGCCGAAGAGTAGGAAGTTGATTAAACCTCATCAATGGCTCAATATCTCGAACCCCAAGTAGAAAAACTTTGTCTTTTTTTCGAGTAGATGAACACATTTTATCACCCTCATTCACTTCACAGTCTACGAAATAAGTGTTTAAATTTGTCTATAAAACTCTTCAGTACTTTATTTTAATATTTATTTAATAGTTTAGCACACTGCCATATTCAGACTGATAATAATTATTCATAACTCACGGTTTATATACACAAATATAGGGTAGGGGGAGAGGGGTGGTCTACAAGGATTTTATTCGAATATATGGGTTTTCTTACAATTGTTACTAAGTGGTTTTTGGCTGTCTAATTTCTAATTATTTTGGTTTTTTCCAGTAGGCTTAATTACCTCGGACTTGTGGCCTTACTTCAATAATGTTTGGGAAAAACCTTAAAAGTAATATGCATTATTAATGACCTGGAATAATTATATCACCATAAATATAATAACAATTTGACAACACTAAAAATTAGGTCATTAATAATGCATGATACTTGTAAGGTTTTTCCCAAACAATATTGAAGTAAAGCTACAAGCCCGAGGTAATTATGCCTACTGGAAAAAACCAAAATAATTAGAAATTAGACAGCCAAAGACCACTTAGTAACAATTGTAAGAAAACCCACATATTCGAATAAAATCCTTGTAGACCACCCCTCTTACCCTCCCCCATATTTGTGTATATAAGCCTGAAGATGGTCTTGACAGGCTGAACCTGGTTACAGTCAAATAAAATTAAGTGGAAAAAAGTTTTATATTAGTTTTATTATAATATATTAAAAAGTACAAATTAAGCATTTTACACAAAAATTTCAAAAACAACACTCGATTGAGCACCCCTTTTTACTTGAGCCATCTCGCTGAAATTTTACTATGTTATTACTATGAATACATGTAACAAATTCACGGAGCGGTCAGATGAAAAATAATAAAAAAAAATTTTTGGACCACCCTAATGTATATATAGTATAAGTATCAATGAATGTGAGATATGTTTTGAATATTCCAGTCTGTAGGTAATTATTTGAATGGTACTTACACTATGTTATTCCTGTATTTTTTGGTGAGATAAATGAAATATTTAGTTGTTGTATTTCATGAAGTCTATCCATTTTATCTATGTACCTACTGTGATGTGTTTTACACCTGTGTGACTATTGTAATTAATTAAATATGTAAAAGCCCATATAGGACGTTTATAATAGAATAAATAAGTAATATCATTCATTGTAAATATCTGAAATGGATATCACGCTCCCCTAAATCATGTACTCGTATATTTATGGTGAAGGAAAGTGAGGTATATTTCTCTGGTCTTTTAGTTAACATATTATAATAAATGCAAAGTGTTATGTTTTATGTAGTTTCATTTCGTTTAGTGTCCCCTTTCATTTGATATCGTTAACAAACCCAACATTTCTACATGGTTGATATTTGTCTCATGAGAACGGATCATTTCTACATGGTTGATATTTGTCTCATGAGAACGGATTATTTCTACATGGTTGATATTTGTCTCATGAGAACGGATCATCTCTACATGGTTGATATTTGTCTCATGAGAACGGACCATCTCTACATGGTTGATATTTGTCTCATGAGAACGGATCATTTCTACATGGTTGATATTTGTCTCATGAGAACGGATCATTTCTACGATTCGTTCTTGAGTTCAACAGCCCGGCTTTGGAACGACTCTGTTTTCCTCCCTCCTATAACGTCGGCCTTTTTAATACCAATGTTCACTTCTTCATCTCCTCAAAAAGACCCTCCACACAGCATCCTCAAATATAGGCCCTGAGGAAAATTATTTTCTTTAGGGCCTACTGTGCGGAGTTAATGCATGCAAAACAAAAATAATTACACAAATTCCCGAAAAAAAGGAAAAAAGTTTAAAATCATTAATCGAAAAGCTCAGATAATTTTAAAGCAGATTTTTTTTTATAAATAAACGTTTCTTAAATTCAATAATAATTAAAATGAATGGGAAATATTTGTTTAAACCGCTATTTAATATATAAATATCAACATGCTTCGGAAGCGATGCTTCCCTCATCAGCATACACAGTATACTGAGAAATCATGAGAAGAATAGACAAATAATAACGTAAGAATAGACAAATTACAAGTGATGAATGTAAGTAAGTAATAATTATAAATAAAAATGTTAAAAAAATTTAAAACATAAATATTAAAATATTGAGTAATAAATTTGTATTAGAAATTATAATTTTTTTACGTTCCTCTCTCCCTTAATTTAAGTTACCCACACATTTCAGTCAACCTGACCGAACCTAACTTGCCTAACCTAACCAAAACAAACGAAACCAAACCAAACCTAACCTAACCTAACCCTTAAACTAAAAAACACTTTATGGAATGCATGTAGGGAAGCAATCGCTTGAAGTTACCCACACACTTATGTTAATCTAATCGTCCTTGGGGTTATTTTTTCCCAGAAGGCGGTGTTTTAAAAATCATTTGATTTATTGAAAACAAATAAATTTTAACGATAAAAAAATCTTTTAAAGGTTGGTTAATGAAGGAAATAAATGTATAAGAAAACGTTTCAAATACATATTTTAATGTCTGTTATAATTCACTATGTATTATGTAGGCGCCTTATCACTTCTATTGATAATCTTTTTTTTCTTTATATTTTTCTAACGCGTAGGTTCCTTGTTCATTTCCAAATATGGAAAGTTCAATTAGGTACGTACCTACGTACTCACAATAAGGAACTGCAGTGTTTTTCCACACATTCTGTCTCTTTATCTTACCCCCGCTCTTTACTGACCCCCCCCCCCTGCAGTCACTCTTCCGCCCCCACTCCAACACCTAATATATTCAAATCTCTATACTTCCAGCTATCTCCAAAATTTTTTAATGTGTCATCAAAGAAAGACTATTGAAATATCTCGAACAAAACAAAATTCTCACCTCAAAACAATACGGTTTCAGACGACGATCTAACACTAAATGTGCAGCTTTCGATTTCATATCAAATTTGCAGAAACATATTGACCATGGAGATTTTACAGCGGCAATATTTATTGATCTAAAGAAAGCGTTTGACACGGTGGACCATAACGTATTGATCGAAAAACTGAAACATTTGGATATTGTTGGTACTCCTCTGGAACTTTTCAGATCTTACCTATCAAATCGCTTTTCGGCAGTAGAACTGGGTGGAGAAATGAGTGAATTGGGTGAAGTAACATGTGGAGTGCCACAGGGATCAATTCTTGGACCGTTGCTATTTCTAATATATGTTAATGACATAACAAAGTGGGGCATTAAAGGAACTCTTCAACTTTATGCGGACGATACTGTAATTTTTTATAACAAAAAAAACCTAGCGGAACTTGGAATGGAAATGAATGCCGATGTTTCCCATCTCACAACCTGGTTGAGAATAAATAAACTGATCCTTAACGTAAAAAAACGCATTATTTACTATTCGGCAACAAGAAAAATTTCAGCTTCGATATCAAAATTGGTGACAACTGCCTCGAAAAGAAAACGACAACAAAATATTTGGGCCTTATAGTAGATTCTCAACTCTCGTGGGATCTCCACATAAATCATGTAAAGGAGAAAATTACCCCCATAACTGGTGTGCTATATAGACTTCAAGGATTACTACCCATTCCGTTACTAACTGCAGTATATTACGCCATGGTACATTCACACATTTCCTATCTCTGCTGTATCTGGGGCTTTGCCTCGAAGAAATTGATTGCTGATCTGCAGGTGGTTCAAAACCGAGCCCTCAGAAATGTTGGGACATCTACTCAGTTTCCGGTATTCTTCCAATCACGATCGTTCCTAAGTATGAAATCACCAGCACCATCCTACAAATTACTCAACAATCAACTCACACTAACGTCAAGCCACTTTACAATCAAGACATCCACAACCACAATACTCGAAATAACAATAAAATCCGCATTCCTCAAACACACACTACAAAATATGGAATAAAATCTTTAAGCTACATTGCCTACACACTTTATAATTCGCTTCCAGATATGTACAAAACCATCCAGAAAAATAAAAAATCTCAAAATGATGGTTTAAAGGAATACTTTTTAAGCATATTTAAAAATGAAAATCAGTAAATCCATATTTGTATATCTTTGTTGTTCCCTTTATGTTTTCTCTTGTGTGTTGTTCTATTAAACTTGGCCTTATAAAATTATTTTTGTTTGTATGTGAAACTTGTATTTTTGATATTTTGCTGTCAATGTAAAATTGTATGTACTATCTTCTACTTATGTATTGTAAATTCCTCCCATCCTAAAATGAGTTTTGAAACTCATCGGGATTGCCTTAGCAAGAAATAAAAAAAAAATAAAAAAATATTGACCATATTTTTTTAACCATGTTGAGTTAGTCCCTTTAGGTGATTTTTCACAAATTATCCAATTATTATTATTTATCCCTGAAGAAGGAACGGTGATTCGGAAACCGGTAGGAAAACTAAGATACAAAATAATGAGAGACATAAATGAATATTTAAGTAATTTCTTCAAATGATTGATAACTTTGTGGCGTCATTATTAATTATATAATTAAAAATACACTTTGTATACACCACTTTAATTAAAACGTATAAATATATATACATGTTTCGATAGCAATGCTATCATCTTCAGGAATAAATTGGAATGGGAAATATTTAGATGGGAATTTTGGGAATATGCAAATTCTTAATCTTCATTTTGTTGTCATCGACTGTAGCAACTGCCGTTCTATTACTGGTCTATTCTATATAGAATTTAACTAAAGTTGATATCGATTCAACATTGGGCTTCTATTTCTATCGGGAATTCTATTTCATAGAATAGATGAGATGGGAACTCGCCATAACCCATAAAATGTTACGTTGTAGGAACACATTAAATTCGTATTTGGAGGCAATAATAGGGGAAAGTAATTCATTAAAAATATAACTACAAGAAAATAAGGTTTGATTTTTTTTAAATTATCGCTCTTTCTATGTAGATCACATTCACTTCGCTAGCTGCGCAAATTAAAATGTAAGCTGTCAAATATGAACAAATTTCCAAATATACAGTACAAAGTAGTCCCTGAATTTTTTCACAGAAGAGACTAAAATAGTCAAGAAAGGCAGCAAAATGGCACGAAAATTAGTGAAACGAGAAGCTGTAAGCAAGAGGTAGCTAGAAGCAAAAGGAAGCGGGAAGCGAGAAATGAAAATCAACGCTCAATCAATTCCTGTATTCCTTCCTTTCCTAAATTCCAATATTTGATTATTGGTAGGTTGCCATGTATACCGGTTGACTAAACTCCAACCTCCTTCCCATCCACAGAGCACGTGTTCCAAGTCCTAACAAAACAGTGCCCCCTGGTGTACCGGTCGCACCAGGACAGGAGTGGTCCCGGCTGGGGTGGTACATTCGTATCTTATTGTGTGATAAACAATGATGCCGAATTGCATTAAAAGTGTTTTTACAATGTTTCAGCAAAATTTTCAGGATTGCCTCTGGAACTAAGCGAAATTAAATTAACTAAATTTTTAAAAACAAGCTCCGCGGTTACACAAATGCGGTTAAAGCAGTAATCGACCCCATTTTAGAGCGAGATGTGAAAGAACGCGAGTCGTAATAGGACGATTGGAAAAGTAATTCCAGTGATGAAATTGGGGTATCAATACAAAGATTATTTAAATGTATACATAACGTATATAAATATAAAAAGTAATGAACATTTATAGAAAACAAAAACATTGTTTTTTTTTATTTATTTATGAATACGAGTATATACAACTGTACCAGAAATAAAAGACCCAATAGTAAATTTTGATATGAAATTAATTGTCACTCATAAATTATGCATAACATAATAAGTAAATCAAATTCAAATGCAGGGTTTCTCATGAATTTCTAAAGTAATTTATTTTTTACCACAATAAATCAACATCTCTCGTGAGAAGTCAATTAGAAAACAACTCCACCACTTAGAATCCACCGAAAACGATTGGCTAAAATATATTGCATATGATATAGCAATCATCTATAATTATATTAGAATAAGTCTAACTTGATGGTTCCGATCGCCGGTTTCAAGCCTCGCCTCCAGCTCTATCGGAGGGAAAACCTGATGATTCTTAGGTCAAAATGAAACCCGATCCGCATCTCAGAAAATAGTTGTGGGCTTAAAGTAGTAAAAAACAAGTAATTCGTATGTAATAATAATAATATCTTTATCGTAATTAAGTTTAACCATAACTAAAATACATGTATAATATAATATAATATAATAATGTAAGTGTACAGCGGTTTATAAGGTAGATATATAAAAAGGAAAATATAAAATAATATAATAACAGTAGGTGATATGTAAAGAGTAGAACTGCATAGGTATAAGTTGAAGTTTCACATAACCCGCCTCACTAGGCTAGCCCGTGCTGAGGGAGTAATTTTAGATAATATTTTATATTTTTATAATACCATGAATGTACACTTATATTAAAATATGCTCAGCATTATAAAATCAGCATTAGGTTGCAAAATGTCGTTAGTGAAATTATCTCAAATGTGTATTGTAGGTATGTGTCGTGGCGTATTGCGAACGCACTGAGTATACACAGTACACTGTTCGAGCGCCGTTATGGTGTACCTAGATGTATTGACTCTCACTGTGCTGCGGTGCCGCCTCTTTCTCGCGATTGCTACAATTTGATAAATATGTTGACTTTGCAAAGGAGGCAACCATAATGATTAGAGAGATAAGCCGCCATTGGTGTATTTTTTCTTCAAGTGACCATACACAACGGAGGTCAATTTCAGATATAGTTTTATTAGAAGTAAGAATATAATTGTATTGTAGTTTCTCACGTTTTACATTAGGGTGCATTATAAGATAAACGTAGTATAATCATTTAATGTATTGTATTGTGTCATCTACCTAATGTAAACGATTAATTTTTCAAGTCTTTAAGAATTTCCATTTAAAAAAAAAAAAAATTATCTATAAATAATTTTTTCATACATAATAAGAGTAAATTTCTATAGCGCAGTTTTGTGAAGGTTTAACTCAAATGTGCTTTCTACTAACTAACCTAACCTAATACAATTGTAAAATAACAGATATACTACATATCTGCTACTATAATATATAGTATATCTGTTACTATAATATATATTGATATGGGGCTAGCCCCAACCTAGGGCGGCAATGTAATAGTACAGAGACAGGTTAGGTCCAACTCACCTTGAGGCCAGACGCGATGGCTGACTTCAGGGTTCCACCAGGATAGCTCAGTAGGTAAGAGCATCACAGCTCTTCTCTGCAAAGGTCGTGAATCGGCACAGCCTCATGCCGGGCTCAGTGGAAAAGGGTACTCAAATACCAATGAAAAGATGCGAGCTTTTTGGACAGGGTTTATTTTACAGGGAGGCGGTCAAGTAGTACATACGGGGATACAATAACAATTGGCAGTGCATATCGTATCTGAGGTTCAAATCTCTCTCTCTGGTGAGTCTAAAATCGGACCAATTACTTTAAACATAGGGATTTGCAGCACATACAAAGAGGAAATAGTTTACAGCTTACATAGATCGAACGGTGGCGGTCAGCACGCGTTTCTTTCGCAAAAGGCGAAGCTGAGGAACGTTGAGTTCCACGCAGACAGCATCCTGTGACTCACAGGAAATTAATGCACTCGTCACTGACTTTACTAATTAGGTTCATGCAAAGACAATGAGTTTTCAATGTACTAAATGCATGGAAGGCAAGATAACGCCAGAAACCACGCGGGCTGCCAAGTGCTCAAGGGCACGCAGTACGCACCTCTCGATATGACCGGTCTCGTAAGAAGAATGGCGGCCAACTGCTTCGGGATCGGGCTCGCGGCTGGCGGGGCAAAGTGGAGCCGCTGGTGTCGGAGCATGAGACCAACCACGAGCGGCTAGATATATTTTACAACTACTAGATTCTCCTTGTTTTTAAATTGTAGCTATTTTGTTACATAACAATATATACATGCAAATTAAAACTGTGGCATAAAATATTCATGAGCAGGCATTATAATATAATAATTTAGAAACTAAGGGTGTAAATAATAAAATATTACGTAGGTACAAATAACAAAAGAGCAAGAGAACAATATATAATATTGTATACATTGTTTTTCACTGGGTACTAAGGGAATTATAGATAATGACCTGCTAAATTCAAAACTGAAAGAGGAAACCTGGAATCCAGTTTTATCTACAAGTGATGTTAATACAGCAACTGATAATTTCATATCATTTTAAAAAATGCGTATTGAGAATTGCTCATCTACAAAGAAAATACATTGTAATAAAAAAGTGTTTAAAACCGTGCATAACTTCTGTCATTGTTAACTGCCTCATAAAACGTGACAAAATACACAAGAATTGTCATAAAGAACCGAACAACATTGAACAATTAGCATATTACAGAAGATATAGAAGTTGGTGTACTAAAATTATAAGAACGACTAAACAATCATATTATAAGGAGAAGCTTGATCAGGTTAAAGGGAACACAAAGCAGCAATGGAAAATAATAAAATAACCATTGGATATGCAAAAAGAACCAGTTTCCATCACGACCCCTTGGAATAACAAGGTTCCATCTTACACAGTAATGTCATGCGATAATGGGCTCTAGAGAGAGCTACTTTACAGTTCATTATTGCATAACGTTACCGTGTCAGATGGAACCTTGTTATTCCAAGGGGTCGATTAATAGACTAAATGTTAAAGATAAGATTGTATCTTTTTTTTTTCATGTATTTATTAGACATAATTAAGAACATTGTTTACATGGTTATAACAAAAGTGTAATTAAGTACTAATTTTTTATTTTAATAATAAATTATCCTTTTATTCCTTTTTTCCAATTTAATACCTCCCTAATTGAGAAATTTTCGTATTTAGGGAGGGAGTACTAATATTTATTGTTCACATTTAATAATTTCTACAGTACTACCATGAACTCGATGTTCTGATGTCTATACACTAATTTAAAAAATAAAATAAAATAAAAGGAAATTTTTAGAAATTCAATATATCTATATAATGTATGTATATAAACATATATACATTTTTTCCAAGTGAACTTATAATATACACCTAAAATTAGTTTCTTGTAAAATGTATTTTAAGTTTTTTCATAAAAAAATCATAATTTTTTTCATCTTGTATATTGTTAACATTGGATTTGACCGGGGAAATGCGGGAATGCGGGAGAAGGAGAGGAGGAAGGTTGGGTAGGTGCATTTACGGGAGACAGTGTAAGTGGAGGCTTACCCGGTGAGGGGTTTCTTCCAGGGAGCTCGGCTCGGGACCTTCGACTAGCTCAGAATCGGCAGGCCTCGGAGCTCTTCTGCAGGATCGTGAATCGACAGGCGGTCTTATAGTTGGGAATTCGACTCAATACTTTATCAAATGAAACACTCAGATGCTTTCAAACTCAGTAGTTTACTTGGAGAAAGGTACAGACATAGTTAATTTACACAAGGGGAACAGGCTAACCTAAATCTCACCATAATGCTACAGGTAAACTCTCTTTTTCTCTCTGGGAATTTCTCTACAACGGGCATGGTTAAATGTGATTTGAATTGAATACAACACAACGGAAGGGGAAAAGCAAGATACGGCTCACGGTTTTTTCGTGTAGAGGCGAGAAGTGTTTGGTGAAGGCAATTGCTGGTAGCGTGGCCGGAAGGGAATCCATCTTCAGTCGTTAGGCGGGTTCCGGGCGGCGTTTCATGTTTCCAGGGCAGGTCCGCGGGGAGGATGCTTCCAAGGCCAGATCCGCGGGGAGAATGATGCTTTCAAGGGCAGGTCCGCGGGGAGAATGATGCTTTCAAGGGCAGGTCCGCGGGGAGAATGATGCTTTCGAGAGTGCACGGGCGGAAA
Organism: Halesus radiatus; assembly: GCA_022606495.2. NCBI lineage: Eukaryota > Metazoa > Arthropoda > Insecta > Trichoptera > Limnephilidae > Halesus > Halesus radiatus. The sequence continues at coordinate 82,091 of JAHDVE020003424.1, read as the reverse complement.
CGGACCCGCGTACGAGAGTGTTGATTTCTTGCCGCTAGGGGCGCTGTTGTCTAACGAGCGGCTAGTTTTTATGGGATATTTGCGTTATGTAACAATATCTTTGGGAAGTTCGTTAAAACATTTTATGGCAGAATATGTGTAATGGTGTTGAGCTGTTGTTGTATTAAGTTTAAGGATTATTATTTGTCCTGTGGTTCTCGGCCTGGTGCTCAATGACTCTAATTTTAGATTTTCTTTATGGATTTGAAGTTATGAATTTTTTTGGTTCATTGTATTTAAATCTAAGACTTTAAATTCGTTGAATAACTCACAGGTAGAAAAATAAGATGGTTTTTTTAGAATTATTTTAATCAGACTTTTTTGGACTATTTCCAATGGGGATAGGTTAGTTTTAAACGCTCCCCCGCAGCCTATTATTCCATATTGTAGAATTGATTGTGCTAAAGCATAGTAAACCTTCAGTAGCATAAATTATTGTAAAATATTTCTTAGTTTGAGGAATATGTAGTATAGTTTTCGATTTCGTTTAATATTTTGCGCAATATGTTCTGTCCATTTTATGTGATGATCTATTGTTATTCCCAAATATTTTATATGATTTTTTTTTGTCAATGTAGAGCATTTGGGTGAATTGCGGTTATCAGGATAATTTTTACAAGAGCTATGTATAATAATTTTGGAATTGGGTGATTGAAGGTTTTTGTCCGATAGTGTAAATGTCATGAAGTAAGTTTTGTCTGAGTTTAAGGATAGGTAATTGTCATCCAGCCATTGTTTCAGGTTGTTTATTTCAATATTCGCACTTCGATACGCTTCTTCCCAAGTTTTTTTTTCTATGATTAAGACTGTGTCGTCAGCAAAAGATATAATTTTTCCTATTTTTGGGACACCAAGCATGTCATTTACGTAAATAATGTACAGTATTTATCCCAGAACTTTTCCTTGGGGGATTCCAAATTCTGAATAGGTGGGTTCGCTCAATATATTATTATTTTTTACGTGTTGGTGTCGTTTATGTAAATAACTTTTGAACCATTCTTTTACTGTTCCTTGAATTCCAATATTTTCTAATTTTTCGGTTAGTTTCTTATGGCATATGCTGTCAAATGCTTTCCTCAAGTCGATGAATATACTTAAACATTTGTTTCCCAAGTCAAGAGCATTATATATTATAGAGGTTAATTTCGCGATTGCATCTTGTTTGCCCAATTTTTCTTGGAAGCCGAATTGGTTATCATTAATTACTTTATTTGATTTGATGTGCTTAGTTAATTGTGACTTTACGACTTTTTCAAATATTTTAGATACGTTTGATACAATAGATATGGGACGATAGTTTGAGATGTCGGATGAAATCCCTGATTTGAATATAAGGGTTATTATTGTATTTTTATTGTTACTGTTATTAATGATGTGTGTAATCGGTTTTGTTAAAAATTGTCTGATTTGTTTTGATGAATTAACTGTGATATGGTCGAAACCAGGGCTTGCGGATACTCATAAGTCCATTACTATCTTTTCTATTTCTTTTTGGGTGCATCTATCAAATTTATCGAAGACTTTGGTGCAATAATAATAATGATAAATGGATTATTTCTATAGCGCCGTTTTCGTGAGAAAATCACCCCAAGGGCGCTTTACAACATAATTTATCTAACCTATACCTTATCACTTAGACTTATATATAATAATTTACATATAAGATTAATTACTAATGGCTTACAGCTAAGATTTATAACTAGAAAATACCTAATTCAGCCTTATAATTAGTGACTTACATCTAAGACTTATATAGATAGCGACTTACAACTTAGACCTGTAGCTAGTGACTTAAAACTAGTGAGAGAGTCTTACAACTAACATATTTACATTTTAGAATAAATTAAGTACAAAATGTTACTATTTGGAAAATCAGAACATAACCTGATATTGAACAGCAGTGGGGAGAGTATGTATATGATACATAACAGCTGCATTTGTATGCCTCTGATCAGTTTGGGGATAATAAACATACATATATATGATATTCTACATGTTAATTAAGATGGTAATGCTAGACAGATACTTCTATACGATTAAATTTAAAAAATGTTATGAACGCCAAAAGAAGAAGGAAGTTTTTGCCTATATTAATATTATGTACATGTTTTATTGTTAGTTTTATGACATGGATGCAAAAAATGTACTGGGTGAGTTATCTGGATTTAAAGAAAAGTATAGATATTAATGAATGAATTAATCGTCAATCATTACGCGCATTAAGAAGATCCGTCACTCAAAATTAAAACAGATTAAGTGTTCGGCTCCCACCGACATTGAATATTGGTAGGAATTTCTAGGGAATTTAGTTTTGGACATGGAAAATTGAATTATAGATACACAGGAAACAATGTCATTAACAATGTATGAATGTGTTCACGAATTTATGGAAACGAGTATCTGAACAGATGAGTTTTTAGTTTAGCTCTAAATTCTGACGGACTGGTTATGCAACGCAATTCCGTAGGGAGATTATTCCATGCCTTAGGGCCAGATACTCCGAAAGCACGATCACCAAACTTAGTGCTCGGTTCACGTTTTGGTTCTTTTATCCTTCCGACAGCAGATGATGTCGCTGATCTAAGAGTTGACTGCCTTAGACTAGTATTTTCCGGAACACATAGCTCAGAGATATAGGGTGGGCCATTTCGTTGATAGCTTTGAACACCATCCAACACAACTTGTACTGAATCCTCTCAGGGCACTTCAGCCATTGAAGATTTCGGAGATCTTCCGAAATGTGCGAAAATTTAGGTACCCCAGTGATTAGCCTTGCTACGGCGTTGAACACTGATTGCAGTTTATTAGTTTGGTATTTAAGAAGACCTGCGTAGATCCCATTACAGTAATCAAGACGTCATACAATATATGAGTTAACCAATAGTTTAGTTGCCTCTGTAGAAAGGTTCCGTCGGACTGACTTAAGTTGTCTTAGGTAGAAGAAACCAGTGCTGACTGTCCTGTTTATTTGACTTTTTAACGAAAAGTCCGAATCCAGATAAACGCCCAGAAGTTTGACGGTTGTTTTCGCAATTACGTCGCTGCCGGAAATAGCAATTGTTGAGTTATCTATTAAATATCGGGGTCTGTTCGTGGCTGCCCATAGAAACTCGGTCTTTGAGGGATTTAGCTTCAGTTTGTTTGAGGACATCCAGAGGGTGATTGCTTCTAGACACTCAGCTACGCGAATTTTAAGGCGGTCAATTTCATTTGGTGTACAGTAAAAGTACACTTGCTGGTCATCAGCGTAACAATGAGACAGAAGTCCGAATGACTTGATTATTTTTCCGACATCATTTGTAAACGGGATGAAAAGAAGTGGACCCGAAACGGATCCTTGAGGAACCCCTGAAGAGAGTTTTGTAAATTTGGACTGTTTATTGCCAACCTTCACTGCTTGTGAGCGATTGGATAGATATGACTGCAGCCAATTTTTAATGTTTAAATGTAAACCGAATGTTACTTCTAGTCTCTTGATGAGAAAGTCATGGTCAATTGTGTCAAAAGCAGCACTCATATCTAAAAGTGAAATGAGTGCTAACTTACCTGACTCTATGGCAAGAGTTATATCTGACAGAACACGAAGTAGTCCTGTTACTGTAGAGTGGAATCTCCTATATGCTGATTGATAATCGGTAAACAATTTATTGGAGTTTATGTGGGAGGTTATTTGAAAAGCTGCAATTTTTTCTAGTATTTTTGCTACGAAAGGCAGATTTGACACAGGTCGATAATTGCCCAAATTATCCGCGTCAAGTTGTGGTTTTTTTTATTAATGGGGTAACTAGTGCAGATTTTAGTTGTTCAGGTAATTCACTTGTGTTTAGTTACTTATTAAACATGTGAACCAAGAAGGGGGCTAACAAGTTGCAACATTTCTTAAGAAGCCATGTTGGGATAGGGTCAAGAATGCATTGTTTGTTGGGAGAACTTAGAATTAACTTCCTAACTTCTTCTAGCGTTGTGGGTTTAAAATTTGATAGTATTTTATTGGGATTTGCTGTAAATATTGGCGGAGGGGCTAAAGATGTTGAGGCGCGTATGGAATCTAATTTTTCAACGAAAAACTTAGATAAGTCATCCGGAGTAATGTTTGTAGTAATTTGGACAGGAGTATCAGCGATGACGGTTTTCATTGCGTTCCAGAGACATCGTGGATTTTTTCGCTCAGCGACGATTTTGTTAACCCAGTATTCGGATCTTTTAGCACTTATTTTATTTTTGTATTCTTTTTGGGCATTAATCCACACGTCCCTTGAAGGGACATCGGAGTTTATTCTGAATGACCTCTCTAGCTTTCGCATTAGCCTCTTCTGGCTTCGACACAGAAAACCCACCTTTACAGACACAGTGATCCATAACTCCTCTAACCACCCCGCCTCCCATAAACATTCCGCCTTCCACTCCATGGTCCACAGACTGGTCACCATTCCACTATCCGATAAAATTTTTGCTGAAGAGTTATCAACTATAAAATCTATTGCTTCAAATAATGGATACGACAATAATTTAATTGATAGAATCCTTAACAAAAAAATACGACGTCTATCCACAAACAAATTTTTGTATAACTGCACGCCTACAAAAAACACTAATAATAATCAATACCACGGGTGGCGCCGAATTCTATATATTAATAATTTTTCATCGCTCAGTACTACTAAATTTCCTTCTGAAATAAAACCTGCATATTATACGAATAACAACTTAGGAAGATTTTTAATTAACTGTAAAGATAAATAAAATAATTTAAGCCACTCTGGAATTTATAAACTCATATGTAATGATTGTCCTTCCTTTTTCATAGGTAAAACCGCCCGTAATTTTAATGTTAGAATCAAAGAACACATACGATGTTTAAATAGTGTAGGTTTTTCGGAATTTGCGGAACATTTGATAAGCTCTAATCACTCTTTTGACCAAACTACGGGAATAAATATTCTACACAAAAATGGAATAGGCCTATGGCTAAATAACCTAGAAGCCCCTGAAATAAATAAAAAATCAGTAAAAAATAATAATAGCCATATACTAAATAACCAAAAAAATTTAACGTATAGTCCCATTTTAGACCTATTTCCGTTCCCCTCCAACTCTCCCTCTCCTCAAACAAGCCGCCACGGTAACTAACGTTCTGTTACCTTCTTTATCTTTCATGGTTTTTTCCCATCGTACATGTAATTAGGTATTTGATATTGTAGGTTTTTATTTTTATTTTTATTGTTATATTATTGTCTCCCTCTTAATATTGTTTCTCTCTTTCCCCATTTTCACCCTATATATATACTGCACACTCTTGTTATTTAATTAGTATGTTCAATGTCCTGAAGACGATTCGGCAGAATCGAAACTAGTCGACAAATAAAAAAAAAATAAAAAAATAAAAGTGGATTAAAAACAAAGTGAAAAAAAATAAAAATAAAGATTTGAGAGAGTCGTGTTGTACTCATTGATAAGTTCTGTCGACGTCTTAGTTTCCCAATTACCTTCAGTGCATAAAGAAGAACTTATAAGTTCTTCAAGGAAATTTTCGAAATCGAATTTACGCCATTCCCTCGAAACTATTGTGGTATATGGCACTTTTGGCGGGTTGAAGTTAATCTCAGTGCGGACAAGACGATGATCTGACAAACCTATGTCACAGACTTTTGCTATCACTGATGGGTCATTACTTACTGGAATGTCTCTACGGTTGTAATTAGAGTATTTTTTGGTTGTTTATTGTCAATTTTTTTAGCGAAGTAGTTATTAAAAATGTTTGCAATATTAGCTGGTTCTTTATTTGACTCTATTATTTCGTTATCATATGTTAATTTATCTCTCTGTTTATTTTTATTACCCTTGCCTATGATGTTATTGATTGTAGCCCAGACTTTTTTGTTATCTTTACCACTGACTTCAATTTTTTCCGAAAAGTAATTTTCTTTTGTTTTTTTATTTAAGTTTCTAAGATTGTTTCTATATTTTTTTATATAATTGTATTAAATAATAATCATTGGGTTGTTTTTGGGTTCGATAAAATAGCTTTTCTTTATTTCTTATTGATATAACTATTCCATGAGTTATCCAAGGTTTTATTTTTCTATGTTTTGATTTTAATTTGACAGTTTTATGATTAGTTGCATTTGTTATGTGTTTACTGAGTGTGTTTTCGAAAGTGATCGACGATTTTTCGGGATTTTCGGTTCTCATTGTTTCCTCCCATTTTTCCACTTTCAATGTTTGTGCTAGAAGTTCCATGTTTAATGTGTTTATATTGTACTGCGCTTTTGGAGTTGCGGAAAAAGATTTTTTTAAATTTTAAATCGAGAACTAAAAAACAAGTATAGTGATCGGTTATGCTAGTTTTCCAAATGATAGTTGCTATTTGTGTAGTTTTGTCAGCCTGTGTCCAAAAGTGATCAATACGCGATGGGTTTTGTCGAGGTACAACTCTAGTGTAATCCTTTATACATGAAATGAAATTCATTTCAGCCATCATATTAAGCAGTTCATTTTTTTCGAAGGTATTTGAGTTTTGACCTATGTTTACATTGAAGTCTCCTGTCTCTATAGTATTTTGACATATGTTATTGTTCATCACATTTTTGAGGTTCTCTATAAATTGTTGAGTTTTGGAACCGTGGGTTCGGTATACAGCAATAATCTGATGAACTTGATTATTTACTTGTATTTGTAATACCAGGAAATTTGTAATGTTTATTTCTTTATACGTTATATCTTTATGTTTTTGGTTTATGTATATAACTATACCATTATTTTTATTAATGTGTGTTTTCGAGGTAATACATGTAAAGTTCGGTAATTGTTGTAAATTGTATGAATTTATATTATTCAGATGGTCCTCCGTCAAAACTATACAATCGAGTTCAATATTTAAGAGATTTAGTGTGCATAATAATTCATTAATGTTTTTATGAACGCTTCTTTTCTTTAAGTGCATAATTATTAATGAGTTTGTTAAGTTTTTAAAAACAAGGTTGCATTGCTCAACATTATTAAATATCTTTACTGTTATATTATAGGTTTTATCTAATTCATCAATAATAATATTATTCATCACAATTTGACGACATTCTTATGTAAAATATTTGAGTATGTATACAAATATATTATTAAGTATGTTATGTTGTAGGTAAGGAAAAAGTCATTATTTGTAATATCGTAATAAAGTAGCGGTACTATAATAATATTGTTGTATGTATTAGAAGAAAAGCAACTCGACCGGGCGTTGCTTGACACTAAGGAGGTACTACGAACTTGAACTGGAATTATTAAACAGGGAGCCAACGTTAGCATGTTGTGAATTGAATATATATGAATAAATTTCTTACTTAATATTTTTAATGAGTGGGGCATTTTATGTGTAGTTAATTTGCTGGTAGGCAAATTCAGTCATCTTCTTCACATAGTAACTGTACCAGACGTGTCCTGGCACACAAGCGAACTGTAGAGGCCTGCTGATCCCAATTTATGAAGCGGTCTGGAGGGGAGGGGGTGGCGACCTATCGTTCCCTTTTGCAAGAGGGAACGACGACGATTTCTGTATCACTTTGCCTTTTGCACAAAAATCCTTTTTGTGCAGAAACTCCTGCGGCTGTACAAATCAGTTTGCACAATACACACTTTTGTGCAAACTCGGATTCCGCTCTGCGTGCCTTGTCCGTGGTCATTCGATGGTCTGGTTCCGTGAGTATTGGTCGTCCGGGGGTGATCCAAGAGTCAGCGGGGGGGTCAAAGAAGAAGAAAGCAGGTCGGTTTCAAGTAGAGCGAGGTAGAGCGGTCGGTGGAGCAGAGGTGATATCGGTTGGAGCGTCGCTGGATGACTGCCGATTTTTCCGTTTTCGGCCTGTATACAAATACCACCTAGGCGCTACGCCGGGCGGCCTAGTTGGCATCTCACGGCGCTATCGACACAAAAATCGACATCACCGTCTCCCTCCCACCGCGTCATCCCGCTCTGTCATCTTTATTCAGTTAAAGTTAGAGTGGTCTGGGGGAACATACTCATCCCCAGACCACCCGACATATACAAAAATATCGGGAATCGGGCCTGTGTGCGAACAGTGAAGCAACATTTATTTTCCACTCGACCCGATTCCCTTACAAGTTACAAGTATTCTTATAAGCTAAACATACAACATAAAAATAGGCGGCAAGCGTCCGATACAGTAACACTTAATGTCGTTAGCTCGGTGGGCTGGATTAATTTTTCCTTCTTTTTTTTCATTTGAGGAAGAACAGTTAAAACATGTCGGTGCTTCCTTTTTGTTCGGGCAGTTCGACAATGTATGGTCTTGTGCGCAGTGGAGACATCTGGGCGTTTCCATTTTTTTCTGAACTTATTTTCGGTATGCTCAAACCAGACAGTGGTAGCATTGGGATAATGATAATCCAACTCTCATTACTAACCATGTCAATGATTTTTTTAGTGATGTAGGTCAAAATAATGGTAATCTTTTATGCAGTTAAAATAATACCAGTGAAGAATGTTTAATTGAAAATTGTAATCCAACACATTCTTTACAAAACGCCTGTTTTGAATTTAACCCAACGAATTGTAAGGAAGTTCTAAAGGTGATTAATGAGCTTAAATCAAGTTTTTAAAGCGAAAATGACAGTATAAGTGCAATGGTCTACAATCAATTTTTTTCTGAATTAGTCATACCTAATACACACATTGCAAATGTTAGCTTTGAAAAAGGCTTATTTCCCAATCACTGCAAAAATTCCAATGTTGAACCAGTATTTAAAGGAGGGGATAACCTAAATGTTAATAACTATCGACCTATCTCCCTACTTAACACTTTATCCAAAATAATAGAAAAATTATCTAAAATTAGATTGATGACTTATATAAAAAAAAAACATGAAATTCTCTCAATTAATCAGTTTGGCTTCAGAGAGAATATGGGAACAACTGATGGAGCTTTAAAAGTCATCATCACAGTCATAGAAGCTGTAGATGCTGGCAATAAAGCAATGGCTGTCTTTCTATACTTGTCTAAGGCCTTTGATACCGTATCCCATGGTTTACTGCTTAAAAAACTTAATGCAATGGGTGTTGCTAATAAAGCACTAGATTGTTTCAGAACTTATCTTTGGAATAGAACACAGAGAGTAATGATTAATGATCATATTAGTTCAAATAAATCAATTTTATATGGTGTTCCTCAGGGTAGTGTTCTAGGTCCAAATTTATTTTTATTATATATTAATGACCTTTGTAAATTATCATTCTTTGGTTCTTCAGTTGTATTTGCAGAAGATACTGTTTTGGTGTTTACTGGTGATATTTGGAATAAAATTTATACTAAGTTTGAGTCAGGATTAAAGAATGTTAAAAAGTGGCTTTATCAAAACCCTTTAACTTTAAACACACGAAAAACTAAATATATTACTTTTAGCATTTCTTCCGTAAGTCAACCCTCTGTGGAAAATGGAACGATCATATTGCTGTATTAACAAAAAAAAATAAGAAAACTAACCTATATCTTCAAGACCCTAAGAAATTTGTTGGACAAAGTTAAACGGAAAACTGTATATTATGCTCTTGTTCAATCTCTCCTTTCATACAATGTTGTATGTTGGCGTTCATGTTACAAGACTACCCTAGAGTTCTTAAATGTTGCTCAAAAATTATTTTTAAAAATAATGTACAAGAAATATTTTTTTTATATCCATTATACCTATTATACAGTGACAGTAAAATTATGACAGAAAGGCAATTGTACATAATACAGGCTCTCTGTAAATTTTTTAACAATATTAATACTGCTATAAGGTCACAACAAGTGCGCAATACTAGAATGGGTTCTTCTCTAATGTATCAGCCAGTAAATAACAGAACATCATTTGGACAAAGGAGTTTTTCTTGTAAAGCTCATTTGTTATATAATAGGATCAGTGACAACATTAAAACTATAGATATGCTAAATTTATTTTTTTAAAATGGTCAAAAAGTCTAAGTTAGCTGAGAGTGGTGATTTCGCTTTATCCATCTTATCCCTTATGTTGTAATCAATGTTGAAACTTTATGTATGTTCGATATTATCATTATTATCTACTTATTATTACTTACGTATTACTATTTACTTCTTATTATTTACTCATTACTACTTATTTCTATTTACTTATAATATTTTTTTTTACCTACATTTTATTATTTACTTACTAATATTTACATATTTTTATTTACTTATTATTATTTACTTACTACTATTTACATAATTTTATTTACATATTATTATTTACTTACTACTATTTACATAATTTTATTTACATATTTTTATTTCTATTTTCATTTCGTTTACCTATTTTTATTATTATTGTTTAATTATTATAATCTAATTTTTATTATTTATTTACTATTATTCACTTATTAATATTTACTTTTTTATATTCATGTATTATTATTTACTTATTAGTATTTACTGATTATTATTAAATTGTAAAGCCGCTCATCTCAACACAGGATTGTCCTAGTGAGATGAACGGATAATGTTTTTGTTGTCTTAATTAAATTTAATGAAATTAAAATAAATAAAAAATTTAAACATTTACATGTACTTTACCCGTCTCAGAACAGACATCGTCTAGTGAGACGGGTGAAGTACATGTAAATGTTTAAATTTTATGCCAATAAACGCCCGGGTTGCCGGCAATGAAATGAAATGAAATGAAATAACTAGGGGAGAAAACCGCAACTAAATAAGCTATGTAGAAACAGAAAAAATGTCCTGAAATTCTGTTTCTACGGACATGAATTTATGTTTTATATCGGATAGGATTTTTTGAATAATTTTTTTTTAATACCCGTTTGAACTCTATTGCTAAATTCTGGATGTTAGAAATATTTGGGGGAAACTTATTCCAGATGACCGGGCCGGATATACGAAAAGCGCGATCATAGTACACGAGTTTATTTGACCGAGAGGGTTCAACTAATCGGTTAGCAGCATTCAAATCTACTGACCTCAAAGAAAGCTGTCTATCACCCGGGTTTTGTCGGACACATAGTTCAGATATATAGGTTGGTGCCTTTCCCTGGAGTGCTTTGAAGGTTGTTAAGCAAAACTTGAATTCTATTCTTTCAGAGCATCGAAGCCAATGAAGGCGATCCCTTAGAAGTGGAGTTATGTGGCAATATTTAGGCTCACCATATATCATTCTCGCCGCAGCATTGAAGACAGACTGGATCCTGTTGAGTTGTTTCTGGGGGAGACCAGCATATGCACTACTATAGTAGTCCATACGTGAGACAACAGAATAATTTATTAGTGTTTTAGCTGCATCAGAGGGAAGGCATCTAGTGATTGATTTTATCTGCCTAAGATGGAAAAAGCTAGAACTTGGAATGATATCAGTGCCCTGAATTTAAATCGGACTGAAATCAAGAAGGTCCTGCCTTCCGGGAGAAGAATCAGATCTGAGATGATCCGCAAAAGAACAGTTTCTGTTGAATGAAACTGTCTATAGGCTGATTGATTTTTCGCAAACAAACCAGCAGAGTTCAAATACCCCACCAATTGTTTAGCTACGATTTCCTCCAGCAATTTGGTACAATTTGGCACTAACGGATATGCAAAGGTTATAAACACATATATTTAATATTCAATTATATATACATCTGAACCAATATAAACCTACGCGTAATGTATATAAACAAAAAAAACACATAGGAAAGGCCAGTGCGTGGGTATACCTGATATTAGTTGTTATGTTCACATTTTTATTTTTACTTTTTTTTTATATTCTATTTCCACATCATGCAATTTTTTTGCGTATACCTGATATCAGTTGGTGGCGATATATGTTATGTTCAACTTTTTATTTTTATTGTTTTTTATATTCTATTTCCACATCATGTAATTTTTTTTAAATGTATTCCTTTTAAATGGCAGATAAAGTATCGCACTCGCCGCTTTGTTTTGCTGAAATAAAGACATTATTATTATTAGTATATTTGTATTAATACTCGTACATGGATGTTGAATGTAAGTTAAATAAAATTATAAGTTAAATAAGAAAAGGAAAATGGAAAAAAGGGAAAGGAAATGGGGAAATTTACAATTATGCAAGAAAAGGTTGATATCTTTGGTTTTAATCTAGTTTTTATGACATTTTCGTATGTGTGAAAAGACGATACGTTTGGACACTTACACCTGTAGATAGTAAGTTACAAATTAGAGGAGCAATAAAAAGCATGTCTCTGCGAAAGCCTAGTTATACACAAAGGTACTTCAAGTACGTTATTTATTCTGTTACTAAAGCGATTTTCGATTTTTGAGAATAGTTTTTTCTTGAAAATGTATATTTTAGGCACTGTAGATAATAACTTTTTCTTATATCTAACAGTCCAGCCTCATGGAATAATAATAATTGATCGTGCAGTTTTCATATAAATTCCAGCTCATCGGAATTCGTAAAAGCCAAGTTTACATTAAGCTGTTTACTAGACCGAAGTAATATTTTAAAATAATATTATTGCATCTTTTCATTTCAGATAAGATAATGCATCTATTTTGGAGTGGCAACCTCCATGTTCCATGATTTTTCCACCAAACTGGACTTCTTCTACCCGCTCTTGGTGGACGCCAGATCTATGCATTCAACGATTTGACAATAACCACGTGAGTTTTTAAATCATGTTTCCCTCATATAATTTTTCTAAATTTAAAATTGACTTGGATTTTAAAAGTTAAATTTAAATTAAAAATTTTGACGCAGTCTTTCTTTGCACATATAGAGCCTTATGTTACAGGAGTAGATACATATCAATAATTGATGAGTCCAATCCTGTAATAATAATAATACTTGGATGACTTGTATAGCGCCGTTTTTGTGAAAAATCACCTCAAGGGCGTTGTACAAATACTACTTGCTAAGGTTTATCTTATTGTGTACAAACAAATACAGAAACATGCTTACCTGGTAGGTCGCTCCAGATTAAAACGTTAAATTTCAAAGTTATCGCTTGAGAAGACACTGCACATTGCATGATATTGCAGTTACTGTTTAAATCCTATTTGTCATTGATATTATATTTATTAGAAGATTATTGGCAAAATAAGAATAGGTATTTCAAGAATGTAAGAAGAATGTATGACCCGAATGTGAATGGAGGAAGAAGCCGGGGACGCCCGAGGAAGACATGGCACGATAGAGTGAATCAAATACTTGAGTCGGGCCATGTCAGAAGTTGGAATAATAGAAGAGAATGTATGAGGCGTTGTATGAATGTGAATGAAGCAAGAAGTGTATGCCAAGATCGAGTTGTTTGGCGGTCCATCCTCTCTGCCTACCGCTGCGGAGAAACGGCGTGATGGTTAGTTAGTTAGTTTATTTGAAACATTATTTTATTTGAAATTTTCGATAATAATTATTTACAGTTACAAATATTTATTATTGTTTATAATGTCGTGGACTATGAAAAGTTTCAAAATTTTGTATTAATTAGTTTAGGTAGGTACTAACGGCTCATTCGTTTGTATCCCCTTCAGACCGATGGACTGTCTTCATAGTTTGAAGGAAGTGAGTAAATGAAAAAGGTTTTTATTTCATTTATATATGTGACCGGTCAGTGGCTGAGTTGGCATCGCTCAGCTTTGGGTCTCACCCGGGCGTCGTCAGTTCAATTCCTCGGCTGGCTAAGTCCTCCATTACAACACAAGCAGCATCTTTCGCTTACTTTGATGGTAGTAGGAGATTTTCAAATATTGTTAGGTTATTCGTAACCAGGGAATATTTGTCTATCTAAAAAAAAAAAAAGAAAAAAATAGAAGAGAGATAATGAGTACGGCGAAATACCCCATTTACAATTCCCTACGTACCAGCCTGAGGCTTTAAACATATTTTCCGTATCCAGATATTGGAAATCAATAAACTCATAAATCAATTAAAAATTACTTTGTATTTACCACTTTATTAATATACACTTATCAACAAGTTATTTAAGGTTAACTAAATTTTCTACAACTTAAAATTAAAACGGTTTCTGTAAATTTAATATTGTCTGATAGACAGCTACTGTTTAATAAAGTTGTTCCCTACTTGCTACACTAGCTTGCTACACTAGCTTTGACCGTGTTATAAAGCAAGTAGCCCATTTCGTGATTTAGTAAAATTAAAAATTAACGTATCGGTTTGTACATAATAAGATAAACCCTGGCAAGTAGTATTTGCACAGTGACCATGAGATGATTTTTCACAAAAAACGGCTCTATATAAGTGTTATTATTATTGTAAATAGATGGTTCAAGTGAGTGTTTTTTTAACAAAATTGATAAACCGGTTTGAATCCTGAGAAACGCGATTAACTTGAACGTTTGAGGAAAATTTCTCCTTGTGCTAAAGAGGGTGTGCATCACTGGCTAATAATGCATTCCGGTAATCGAACGACTTCGTTAATAACTACACATCACATTATTATGTGATGTTGTGTGATGTAACTGTAAATCTGTGCATTCGTTACTTCATTAATTTCTATAATGCTCTTTGTTCGGCTGATCACGTTTTTTACTGTTATTTAAAATCGTTTTTTTTCATGACAGTTCCTGTTTTGAAGAAATAATAGTTATTGTGAATTTATTTATTCAAGGCCAAGAATTGTATTTCCTCACTATTTTCTCAGACATTTTCTGCTGTCGAGTTGTCCCCATACGAGTAACTGAATAAGCATTTTATATATAACGTTATAAGCTTCAACTATAAGTTTCACCAAGTGTACAGAGGAATTCAGTATTTTGATCTTTCGACTAGTTGTCTATGTTTTGTTGATATTTAGATTTGTCGATCTCCTCGCAGCGGAACCACCAGAGAAGGATGTAGCCCACTCGTTTTAGCTGTAGAAGTTGCATGTCATGTAATAATCGCGACGTCCAATTTGGGATAGCAATTTAATTTTTTCGCCTTGAACTGCGGTAAGTCTCACTGCCAGACAAAGAAACATTAAATAGCACGATTGTCACTCTCATACCTATGTCTATGTTAACGAGAGATGGAAAGACTGATAGGGATATTGAAAGAAGGGTGAATGCAGGAAACTCCATTAACGGAGGACTGAACGCGGTTGACGTAAACAAAAAGTTGTCTAAAGAAGCGATGCTAGCAGTCCACAATGGAGAGTGCTGATACCAATCCTGATGTATGGCAAAGGAAGGATGAAAGTAGACTGAATGCTGTAGAAATGATATCTCTGAGGCGAATGTGTGGTAAAACCATGTGTGATCATGTTAAAAATGTTGATATTCGTAAAGAATGCAATGTATGCGTAATGAGCAAGATTAAAAAAGGAACGCTTAGATGGTTCGGGCATGTAGAGCGAATGAACGAAGAAAGGAGTGTTTGGCGCGAATGTGATTGGAAGAAGAAGCCAGGGACGTCCGAGGAAGACATGGCACGATCAAGTGAAGCAAATATTTGAGTCGAGCCATGTCAGATGTCGGAATAATAGAAGAGAATGAACGAGTATGAATGTTAATGAAGCAATAAGTATATGCCGAGATCGAGTTGTTTGGCGGTCCGTCCTCACTGCCTACCACTGCGGATGGTTAGTTAGGTAGTTAGTTAGTGTCCTGTTGCCTTGTTGTGTCTGCAACTAATTGTCTCCTATTGTACAGATTTATTAATCCCATTAATGATCAACTGCCCAAATAATGTAAGAACGCTTCTATTTAGTATTTCATCAGGCTACTTTACCGTTTAAATAATATATGTACCTACAATACAATAGGTAGATTTAGTGAGTAGGTATGTCTTTTCCGACGTTATCTTTTAGCGGAGTACAATATATTATTTATGGTGTAAGTTTTCATTTAATTCTTTTCTTTGTAATATGTATCACTTAATCCAACATGAAAAATCATAACTTTGAAGAAATACAACATTCAAAGTTGGTATTATTTCAGATTACTTCTTACGCAGAAACTTTAATAGTACACAACTGCTGACCCTGTACAAATCGCAAGTGCGCCCTTAACAAAAGGGTTGCAATTTTTGGAGCACAGACGTCGGGTGAGAATGCTGTCCATGTTCTACCGGTATTTTAATGGAAGATGCTCTGAGGAACGAGCGCCACTGATCCCTTCGGCACCGGTGCATAGTCGGAAAACATGCCAAACGCGCGCACAACATTTACACACGGTTGACATTTGTCACATGAGAACGGGTCGCTTCTACGATTCGTTCTTGTGTTCAACAGCTTGGCTGTGGAATGATCTGCCGCCTCTGTGTTTCCTCCATCCTACAACATGGGTCTCTTCAAGACACGAGTTCACTCCTTCCTATTCTCTGAAAGACCCTCTACACAGCATCTCCAAAGATGATAAAGGCCTAAAGGGAAATTATTTCCTTCAGAGTCTCCAGTGTGAAGTTACTGTATTTATATGGAAATACGGTGTACTGCAGTCCTTTACCTACGAGACAGATTGGTGACACGTTTCTACACTGGCTACTAAAAAAGAGCAATGCCAGGTTGACACCAGCCGAAGAAATTTGCTAGATAAGTAGAAACTTTATGGCGGGGCAGGGAATGGAAAAATTATGTTCTATTCCTTTCGCTCGGTGTCTACCTGGCATGAGTAAGTAAAAAGGTGTGTATTCTTCGCATATTTAACGGGTCGTATTAATTAATAATAATTGCTTCATTTTTCTGAACGAGGTTTAGTGACTAAAATCAAATCAAGGGCGCTCCACATTGAACAATTAGAATTTAATTAATGAACGAATGAACCCAATATAACATTAACTAGTAAACCATTATTCATCACTTCTCAGTATGTTCACATTATCAAAACAATATAACATTAATTAGTAAACCTTTATTCATCACTTCTCAGTATGTTCACATTATCAAAACAATATAACATTAATTAGTAAACCATTATTCATCCTTCTCAGTATGTTCACATTATCAAAACAATATAACATTAATTAGTAAACCATTATTCATCACTTGTCAGTATGTTCACATTATCAAAACAATATAACATTAATTAGTAAACCATTATTCATCACTTCTCAGTATGTTCACATTATCAAAACAATATAACATTATTTAGTAAACCATTATTCATCACTTGTCAGTATGTTCACATTATCAAAACAATATAACATTAATTAGTAAACCATTATTCATCACTTCTCAGTATGTTCACATTATCAAAACAATATAACATTAATTAGTAAACCATTATTCATCACTTCTCAGTATGTTCACATTATCAAAACAATATAACATTAATTAGTAAACCATTATTCATCATTTGTCAGTATGTTCACATTATCAAAACAATATAACATTAATTAGTAAACCATTATTCATCACTTCTCAGTATGTTCACATTAACAAAACAATATAACATTAATTAGTAAACCATTATTCATCACTTGTCAGTATGTTCACATTATCAAAACAATATAACACATTTAAATAAATCAATTGAGAACTCATTATCGTTTAAATACGGGGAAACACACTATAAATGTAAAACCTCACGGAACAGAGAAATTTAATTATTTTCTAACTAAATCGGTTTTACCGATAATGAATCATTATTTTTAAATTTAATTAAAGAATCTAAATTTGAATTGAGTGGGATAAATAAAATCGTATAAGTCGTCACAATGTGTATTAACCGCATTTTGAAAATGGTCTTGAACGCCGAAACAGCTGTCACAATAATAAAAACTATAATACGGTGACGTGAATCAAGTGAGATATTATTATATATTTTATGACCGAAATGTCAAGTGTTGTTTTACTTTGTTAGGCTGTCGTATTATTGCTAAATAACTTGGAAATTGATCAGACCCCAAATAAAGACTATTTCTGCCAAGTCGTTTTTTGTTTATTTTTTTCTGAACTTTAAATTTTATTTTTATTAAATTACATCCATTTCTTTAAGTTAGACTTGTCCTGTAATTTTTTTTTATGGATTCCTAGGTGGAAAATTTCATAAAAAGTTTTCCGTTTAATATACTCGTAGATTCTAAAGTAGCATCACATGTGTTCCTTATTTTTTTATGGATTCCTATGTGGAACATTAGCTAAAAAGTTTCCCGTTTAATATAGATTCTAAAGTAGCATCACATGCGTTCTTTATTTTTTCATGGATTCCTATGTGGACAATTAGATAAAAGGTTTCCCGTTTAATATAGATTCTATAGTAACATCACATGCGTTCTTTATTTTTTCATGGACTCCTAGGTGGACAATTAGATAAAAGGTTTCCCGTTTAATATAGATTCTATAGTAACATCACATGCGTTCTTTATTTTTTCATGGATTCCTAGGTGGACAATTAGATAAAAGGTTTCCCGTTTAATATAGATTCTATAGTAACATCACATGCGTTCTTTATTTTTTCATGGACTCCTAGGTGGACAATTTAGATAAAAAGTTTCCCATTTAATATAGATTCTAAAGTAGCATCACATGCGTTCTTTATTTTTTCATGGATTCCTAGGTGGACAATTAGATAAAAGGTTTCCCGTTTAATATAGATTCTATAGTAACATCACATGCGTTCTTTATTTTTTCATGGACTCCTAGGTGGACAATTTAGATAAAAAGTTTCCCATTTAATATAGATTCTAAAGTAGCATCACATGCGTTCTTTATTTTTTCATGGATTCCTAGGTGGACAATTAGATAAAAGGTTTCCCGTTTAATATAGATTCTATAGTAACATCACATGCGTTCTTTATTTTTTCATGGACTCCTAGGTGGACAATTTAGATAAAAAGTTTCCCATTTAATATAGATTCTAAAGTAGCATCACATGCGTTCTTTATTTTTTCATGGATTCCTAGGTGGACAATTACCTAAAAAGTTTTCCGTTTAATATAGATTCTATAATGGTATCAGATGAATATTTTTTTTGGATAAGGAGCTATTGTCGCAGAATTAATTTTTATCCAAAATAAGATAAAAAAAGAAATAATGAAGTTTACTGTCCATGAAATCTTAAAAATATATCAAATCTATCCACACGCGTCCAATCCAGAGTGGTAGTTACTCTCACCATGACACTATTCGGAATATAAATGTTGCTTGAAATATCTTTAGCCATTTTTAATGACTAGATCTGAATAAGAAAATACTTTCCCACCTTCCTCTTTCGCATCTCATTCCCTCTCCATACCTTCAGGGTCACAACATACCCTAATCGGGCATGCCATAGTCCCACTGGTCCAGCTAGCAGGGAGGCAGTTGGGACTTTTGTGCGGTATTCAAATAAAAATAAATAATTTATTCAACAAATTTAATAGCGAAAAACTATTAGAGCATATTTCAATTTATAGTTTCCAGTTTTCATCATTTGTTGGGCAACGATCTCCATTTGGGTTGACTGTACAATTAGTGTTTAGTTCAGGCGTGTCCAACCCACATTCTAAGTGAATGCATTAAGTTCAACTCGATAAAAAATTGGTCTCTTTACTCTTTACTGTAGGTACTCCCTGCGAAAAGCATCAATATCTCCTAAATGTTTTTTATATTTATTTTGGGGAACTGCGGTAACACTTTTACGTTTAATAATCAGGGATATCAACTTGGATAACAGAATTGATTAAAAGAACTGTTATTTAAATATGTTTTTTTTTTTTTAAATATAATCGTCTATAATTTTTGATGAACATTTTCTGAAGCTGAAGCAGCAGCGTGCAATGGGCGCTTTTATAATTTGCACGACAACCGCTCGGCGACGGCACGGCATGGCTTGACAGAATGACAGAGATGCAAAATGTCTGTATTTGTATTAAGATGCTTTTAATCATGCGGGCAGGTAGCTAGTTTTTTTTACTGATCTGTAGGTAGTGCTCAAATTTTGACGTATTGATGATTCTCATGCTTTGCTTCGCCAATTTGTATGCTGATCTGTTTTCTGACGTTCGAGATGTATTGTAGGCTCTGTTATTCGTTGAACTGCTTCGGACTATTGTCGACTGAACCACAGCTTCGAGCTTACATCAGTTTCTTTAACGGTTGATTGAATGAAGCCATCCATCATGGATGAGATGACTTCATCAATTTCCTGGGGACATCTGGAAGGATCCGAAGTCTGAAAACAGACAGCTGACCATGGGAAAGCATTAAAGTGCGTATATATAATCTGTAACCCGCATGCTTTTCGTCTCTCTCACACATGATCTACTACTTTGTTTCTCATGTCGTACCTCTTTCTTTTTTTTTATCCTTATGTCTCATGTTGATTATTTCATGCTTTCTCTCATTTCTCTTACGTCTTTCATTGATCATATCTGACGTTTCTTTTTTTTCCGTCTCATTTCTTTTGCTTTTCATTAGTTTCTTATATTATCAAAAATCTTTTTCTCTTTATACTATCAGAAATGTGAGGGGCTTGAAAAGTAAACTGACCAATTTTTATTACGAAATCCTAAGCTGCAACTACGATGTTATTTGTCACACTGAAACATGGGTTGACTCTACCATTTTGGATAAATAAATAGCTGACGATCGCTACAATTTTTTTAGGAGGGACAGAGAAAAATCGTCATCTGTTAAAAAGAAGGGAGAAGGAGTGCTCATCGCTATTAAAAATAGTATTATATCTTCTGCAAACCCAGAACACAACTCAAAATCTACGGAAGATAACTGGGCTAGCACGAAACAGCACGCAACATCTAGGCAAATTATTATGCTGTGCGTTACATATCTGGCACCTGACACACCTATAGATTTGTACACTGAATTTGTGCATAAATGTCAATCTATACATTCCAGACTGCCACCAGAGGATATATACTTAATAGTCGGTGATTTCAACTTACCCACGATACAATGGTCTACACATTCTAGCGAAAATCACGCCACACCTATCTCTTTCCAAGGACATAAAATAGATGCGTTCATAGACTACCTCAATTTTACATGACTCAATCAATTCAACCAATTATATAGTAACAAACTTCTCGATTTAGTAATATCCAATAGCGAAGTAAAAGTACAAACTGCCGCTCATACATTATCGAAAGTTGATTCCTACCATCCTCCCCTGGAAATAGACATAATTATTCTAAACCAAAAATATTATATATAAAATTTAATTTCAGAAAAACGGACTATAATAATTGCAAAGAACAGATCTCACAAACCGACTGGTCCGAAATGAACAACCGGCCGTAACGGTGCATTACTATATTTTCATAATAAGATATGGGCGGCAATTGAAGACCACACGCCTCACAAAAAAATTGTAACAACAAGTATCCAGTATTGTTTAGTACCCGTCGTAAGTCTCTCAACTGAAAGAAAAGGAAAAATTTAGAAAAAAATGGAAAAGATTTAAAAACCAAAAGGACTGCCTATGACAGTTTCTCCATTATATGAATGAGAGATAAAACTAATAATAATTTATGCCTTCGTTCATACTTAGAATCTATTGAAACCTCTTCCCAGCAACGTGAAAATCTTTTTCACTTTCACAAATTCAATTCCTAAAGTAATGCGTCTCCATTACAAAATCTCGAAAACCGATGTAGAAACTTGTGAACTCTTTTCATATTATTTTCTCCTCGGTATTTAATTATTCCACTAGAGCAGTGGTCGGTAAACTTATTCGCCAAAGAGCCAAATATGTACTTTACAACGATTAAAAAAAATTGAGATCCAAATCTGTTTATTAATTTAATAAACCTTTATTATAATTTTAGATCTTCATTAAATTACGGGTACGCTGAATAAAACGTGATTTCACAGTTAATAAAGATTTTGTTTATTGATAAAAATAATACGAAAGTAAGGTATCCATAAATTTTGTTTGTATGTTGTTTTTAATTTTAGGCACGATTCCAGGTTCTCATCAATAAGACGACTTCTCAGTTTACTCTTGATAAAACGGTTCGCATGAATATGTAGAACCGAAAAGGGAAAGAACAGTAAACGTGGGGTTTATCAACTGATCATAAGAGTCAGGAATACTATTCCAGCCGTTGAACATGATGTCTTCCTTCTCCAGGTCTTTCAAAGCAGACCACTTGTGTTGTGAACTAAGTTCACATTTGTTCTTCTCCAATATTTCCAAATCAACACAATGGCGTTCAAATTTGGAACTGCGTATTTCCTTGTTTTTAAAATCCAGCAATTGCATTATAAAGTTACCAAAAGGAGAAAATTTAAAATTTGTTATCGTAGCATTAAGAGGGTTTTTGACGAATGCTAAGTTATTAAATCCACTGTTATTAAATTCCTGAAAACGCCTCCCACATATTTAAAATGGTTGTTTTGAAATAGTGTTTGTCAATGGATGAATTACATTCAGCAGGCTCGGAAAGTGAAACAATGTTTCCCTTTCAAAATCTTGAGCAAAAGGGATTATTTGTTTTCGAATGAAATGACTTCTTCTAACATCGAAAAAATTGTGTTTCCTTTCCCTTGTAGTTTATGATTAAGCTGATTTAAATGAAACGTAACATCTACCATGAAATAAAAGTTTTGTATCCACTGATCGTCTGTTAGTTCTAGATAGTGAACACCCTTCTCAAAGAAAAATGCTTCTTTTTAAAACGTTCCCTCTTGACAACCAACGTACCTTGTCATAAAGAAGATCAGCGTACTCATCCTCCATTTCAACTAAAAATTCTTTGAATTGGCGATGATTAAGAGCTTTAGCTAAAATGCAGTTGGTCATTGTAATCACTAATTCTATGGAATTTTACAAATTTCTTCTGGAAATGTCTACGCACAAAGCGCTTCTTGATAAATGCTGCAATGGTAAGCAAGTATCTCGTGATTATTTTTTTCTTTCAAAATAGCAACAAACCATTTTCTTACGCCGGTCATACTTTTGGCCCAGTTTGTTGAAATCGATACAATTTTATCGAAAGGGTTATGATGTTTATCCATACACTCAAGTACAGCATTTGAGATATCTTCTCCATGTGTCTGACCTTTGAGTGGCAATATTTCTAAAAGTTCTTCTTTAGGACCTGTAAGAGATATAAATCTTACGATTATTATTTATGTCACAAGAATCGTCAACTGTTATCGATTAAGCCGAAATCAATTTCAGATCTTCGATTTGCTGGATGGTAATATTCGAAGACATCAAATTTCAAGTTTTTTCAGTTCAATCTTTCATTTCAGTTCAATCTTTCATTTCAGTTCAATCTTTCATTTCAGTTCAATCTTTCATTTCAGTTCAATCTTTCATTTCAGTTCAATCTATCATTGTTTTGGCAGACAATGGTAACTCTTTAAATTGTTTTTTAATTATATCTGCTTTATTCTTAAAATCCCGAAATAGCTCTTCGAATGCATTTATAAAAAAAAAAAATTTTATGTATTCACCGTCTGTATACAATATACAAGATTGCATCCAGTTATTAAATACACAAGCTGATGTCTCTTGACTCTTCTGAAGTTCCTCAGCTGCTTTCTTCCTTGCATCACCGACAGGATATTTAGTGCTAAATGACGCGTGTTTAACTGCAAAGTGTTTCTCCAAATTTGAATTCTTGTTATACCCGAATTATTCCATACAAATAAAATATGTCGGATGGCCACTTAAGTTTCGAATAAACGCGAAAGTCTTAGTTCACTCAAGTCTAAGTTCATGGTTTTAGTCTTCCGTTTTTCTTTGCTTCCTTTTGGTAGCCATGTCAAATAGGGCACCTATAAAAATGTTCCAAATTATATATTTTTGAAAAGCCACCAATGAAAAATTATTGACATTTTAAAATTGATAACAAAAATACCTATTGAATGTGCACCTCGATGGGAAATACAGCAAATTTATTCTTCAGAGAGGTACCTTTGTAACGCGCGCTCGATTTACAGACACGATAAGCTCCGACCACTGTAGACAAGACTGCTGTGCCTGCTTGTAGATATTTATGCCAGAGTCGCAATTAAGGGGCTAAAGAGCCGCATACGGCTCGAGAGCCGCACTTTGCCGACCACTGCACTAGAGCAATCGTAACATCTATTTATTTATTTATTTATTCACGCCTATAAGGCTTTTACATGTTGATACATTTATCACATAGTTTTACAAGGGAATACGATAATGTACACATAAAATAATAAATAGGTGTAAAAGAAGTAAGTAGATACAATATAACAGTATGTAGTTACAGCGCAATTATCACAATGAATAATAGTTTATCCTGTGGTTACATTATAACAGCAGGTTGTACAAAAGTGTATAAGAAGTAGTTTAGTGCATAATATAATAACATAAGTATAAAAGAAGTGAGAAGGTAGATACTATTTAAGTAGATAGTTTCAGCGCAATAGGTGGGTAATAAAGGCAGTAGAATTATAATTACTATGACGTTGTAAAATATGAACAGTTTATAATATACGTGTTTATAAAACAGCATGCCTTTATTATACCTGATTGGGTATTTTGCAGAAACATAACATAATAAAAATTGCAAATAAAACGATGCACATGAAAAAAAAAACTTAATAAATTTAATAAAAACATTCAAATAAACTGATTTTTAGCTTGGACACATTGTTGTAACGGTAAACATCAATTGAACTGAACTCATTACCAAGTCTGTGCAATCTTTGAATAGGAGAGTTCTCGAAATAATTATTTGAAGACGCTGGATTGTTATACAGAGCCGTATGTCTCGTGTTTCGGCTGGGTACATGCAGAGTAATAAGGCTCGTTAAATCCAGGGCGTCCAATCTGCCATTTGCTATTTTGAAGAGACATAATAAATCGCTCACTGTGCGCTTAGATGATAAATCGGTTAGATTAAGTAGGTTCATTAAAAATGTATAATTAAGATTTTCGATTGGAATACCTAACTTGTAATTAATAAATCGAAGAAATTTATGCTGCACTCTCTCAATTTTTTGTTGGTGAATCTTATAAAATGGAGCCCAGATTGTCGAATTATACTCCAAATTGCTTCTCCAGTGAACAGTAATTTAAAGGACCTAATTAATTTGAAATCTTTGACTGTTCTCAAAATAAATCCCAAACATTTCATGGCCTTATTAGTTATTTCATTAATGTGGGGAATAAAAGTTAGTTTTCTGTCAAAAATTATACCAAGGTCTTTTATTTGCTCAACCCTTTTTAGGTGAATGTTGTTAATGCTATATTGATACGTGAGGGGAATTTTAATTCGAACAAAAGTTATAGTTAGACATTTTTCAATATTGAGAAACAGTTCATTACGAATGCACCACTCTTGTAGCCTATCAAGATTCAATTGCAATACGTAACAGTCATTGAGATTGGTAATAGTTTTGTAAATTTTAAGATCATCAGCGAATAGGAGTATCATAACTCCATCAAAAATAGTAGTTATGTCATTGATAAACATGGAAAACAATACTGGTCCCAAATGTGACCCCTGTGGAACGCCGCTGAAGATTTCAAACTGATATGAAAAGTGTGAATTGAGTTTAACCGATATTTTTCTTTTATGTAGATAACATTCAAACCATCTCAAAATATTACCGGTTATTCCAAGAGTACTTAATTTATGTATGAGAATTTTATGTGAGACTTTGTCGAATGCCTTACTAAAATCTGTGTACACTACGTCTGTTTGGAGACGCCTGTGCATAGTTTTGAATAAATGTTCCTCATAAATCATTAAGTTTGTAAGCGTCGATCTTTTTGCCATAAAACCGTGTTGTAGATGTGAAATTACTTTATTAATTTCAGGCGAGAGTTTGGTAAGCAGAGCAGATTCAAATAGTTTCGGAATTGATGACTGAATACATATAGGTCTATAGTTTGAAATATCAGATTTATTTCCTTTTTTGAAGACAGAAAGCTCGTTTACCATTTCTTCGGAAAGGTGCCAATTTTTAAAGACAAGTAAAAAAGTTTAGTAAGAGGATAAGTCAAGACTGACAAACATTTAAATAAAAAGATTGGAGCTATGTTATCGGGACCAGCTGATTTGTTAAGATTTAGGGATTTCAATTTAGTTCTAATATCACTTTCTTCAAATATACATTGATTAAAATCGATCTTATTGTCCTTATTAGTTATTGAAGCGTCCAGCAAAGGAGAGTCGTTTTTAGTATCATAGACTTTGCTGAAGAATTCTGCAAAAAGATTAACGACTTCTTGAGGATTATCGACCATTTTCTTATCTAGATACATGTTAGAGGGAATACCAGAGTCGTCGTTATTAAGCATGTTTGAAAATTTATAAATATTCAGGGGATTGGCAACAACCAATTCTTCACAGTTTTCAATGCCCTTTTTGTAACATAATTTTGAAATTATTTTAGTATTTGATCTTAATTCATTAAATTTTGCGTAATCTTTAGGATCCCGTGTTGATTTGTAAACTTTATGAGCAATTTTTGTCTTTGATTGAATTGATGAGATCTTTACTAAACCATTTTGGGTATTTTTGAACAGTAATTTTAGAAATAGGTACAAATAAATCAATAGCACTATTTAGAATTAAGTAAAATTTATCTACCATTTCATTAATGTTTACTCCCACATCCAAAAAGTTCCAGTCAGCAGAGGATAATAGATTATTGATTTGATTAAAATCTGCTTTGAAAAAGTTTAATTTTGCAGATGCAGGTGGAATCTTTTTCGTTATTGAACTGTGGTATTCAATCGCTAATGGAGGATGATAATTGTCAATTGGAAGAACAGTTTCGGCAGACGCGGATACATTAACAAAATATGACTTGGAGAACACTAGATTGAGAATACGAGAATTTATATTATATACGTAGTTTACCTGCCCGAGGTGTAAAAAATTTGACATTTCGATAATTTCATGGGAGCCATGGTTGATGTTGTCCGAGCAAGAAGTCTTCTTGTTTTCTATGTCCCATACAACATTCGGTATATTGTAGTCTCCTGTTAAAATAAAGGTAGCTTCAGGAAATCTCCTTCTTATTACTTCTACTTCGAGGTAGTGGTCTTTATATAATTGAGCGTCAGAAGGTGGAATGTAGATGCAGCCGACTATAATTTTTTCCTTTTTGGTAGATACCATGATGAACAGTTGTTCTAGATTTGTGTAGATGCATTTGAGTTTTCTTGAATTAAGTTTTTTATTTATGGATATTAACACACCGCCTCCTCTAGCTTTCTTATTGGTACTTTCACTTCTGTCACATCTGTACACTGAATGTTCGAAGAAACCCAGCTCTGTACTTTTGATGTTGCTATGCAGCCATGTCTCAGTGAAAGAGTAAATATCATGATCCATTGTAGGTAAGGTTGATTTCAAGTCCTGTAATTTAGTTCTTAGTGCATGTACATTTTGATAGTAAATTTGTAATTTAAATTTTAGTTTTTTGGATGTATGATAGAAGGATTGTTGTTGATATATTTGATTCTTATGTCGGTCTCACCAGAAGTCTTTCTAATTTCTAGTTCATTTCTAAGGTCTGTTAATTGTTTCCGCGGCAGAAATGATAGATCCGGGTACATCCGGATATTGTTTTTCAATGCATGTTTCTTGCTTAAGAGAATTTTAGGCCATTTTGCATCTGGAAACTCGACTTTTATTCCTCTTGGTTTGTCGGCATTTCTCTTACCCAATCTGTAAATTTTTAAGTCAAGATTTATTGTTGAAGTATCAATATTCAGAGATTATTTTCTTGACAGATGTTATGTCCATATTTTTTTTTTTTTTACAGTAACTCCACACAGGAGACCAAGGAGGAAATAATTTCCCTCAAGGCCTATATCATCTTTGGGGATGCTGTGTGGAGGATCTTTTAGAGGATAGGAAGGAGTGAACTTGGGTCTTGAAGAGACCCATGTTATAGGATGGAGGAAATACAGAGGCCGGCAGATCATTCCACAGCCGAGCTATTGAACACAAGAACGAGTCGTAGAAGCGACCCGTTCTCATGTGACAAATTTCAACCGTGTGCAAATGTTGGGCCCGCGTTTGGCGTGTTTCCCGACTATGCACCGGTGCCGAAGGGATCAATGACGCTAGTTCCTCGGAGCTCTTCATTAAAATATCGGTAGAACAAGGACAGCATTCCCACCTGACGTCTGTGCTCCAAAGATTGCAGAGCGTTTGTTAAGATCTGCGAATCTATCAAACGAACCGCCCGTTTCTGCACAGAGTCGAGGGTTTTTCAGATATTTTGGGACTCCCGACCAGAGGTGGCTGCCAAATTCTACAATGGGGCGAACTTGCGATTTGTACAGGGTCAGCAGTTGTGTACTATTAAAAGTATCTGCGGGCTCTGTACAATACGCCCAGCTTCTGAGAGGCTAACTTTACTCGGGTTTCGATGGAGCCCCCATACCTGAGCTGGTCACTAAAGCACCAAGCATATCAATGGAGGGCTTGTTGGGAAGATTGTTTCCATTAAAGGAGACTAGATTGTCATTTCGATCCCTTTTAGACGTAATCAGACATGATTGGGTCTTTGAAACATTAAATTCGACGAGGTTATTCTTACCCCAAGAGGAGACCCTCTCAAGGTAACCGTCCATTCTCTGTTTCAAAGCCCTCCGAGCCGTTGGAGTTTGTGTGCCCTTTGGGGCACACAAACTTTTATTTAACATTTATTGATTCTATCTGAGATAATGACGTACTCTCTGGAACGTTATGAATAATAACATTTTTGTCTCTGTAATTTTGTTCCTTCATTTCAGCAAGGATTTCACAAACAGTTTGGGTTTGTGGAACTGCAGGGATGCGCACATGCGGGGCTCATATCATCACCTTGCTTTAGTAATTTTCCTCTCTCTAATATTCAAATAACTCTCGTAGAAGTCAAGGTCAAAATCAAATCTCTCGTTGTCAATAAAGGCCCCGGACAGGATGAAATATACTCGTATCTTCTTTTTATTCGTAACTGTAGCGACGAACTCTACAAATCATTACGTGCCATATTCCAAAAATCACTCAAAGAAGGCAATTTTCCGGAAAATCGGTCATATAGTCCCGATACATAAATCCTGCTGCGTTTCGGAAAAATATTTGAGTCAGTTGTTTACAAAAAAAATCTTCAATCATTTACAACATATGCTCTGTCCCTACCAGCATGGATTTCTAGCATAAAAGGTCCATAAATACGAACCTGCTAGAATATGTTGACTACCTACGCGATTGCAGTAATTCTAAAATACAAGTCGATGCTATCTACACAGACTTAGTAAAGTTTTTGATAAAGTTAGTCACCCACTGCTATTAAACAAATTAGATGACATCGGCATCCATGGAAATCTTTTCCGATGGCTAGAATCTTATTTATGATATAGACGTCAATTAGTAACATTCAACGGATTCAAATCTTCTTCCATAACTGTCACATTAGGGATTCCACAGGGGTCTCATCTCGGACCCTTGCTACGAACCCGACAAATAGGCAACCAGAATACTCGTATGTATGTATGTATTTAATTAATATAATATGTATTAATTGATAAACTAAAGTTCTTAAAAACTTAAGACAAGATTTTTGTGCATAGCGCAAAGGGTAACAATTATTTTTATAAACAATAATTATTAGCCTGATCCCTCAAATAGATGGCGTCGAGACAAATTATGCAGGTTCGAGTCCTGTCGGCGACATTCATCTTTGCTCGGAAAGGTTTTTTTCAATTTGGATGAGTGTTTCAGGCTAATAATTATTGTTTTTAAAAATAATATAATATGTATTTAGTTAAGTTAAGAAAGTGAAATAATTTGGTATTCCTTTAACTTAATAAATAATTAAAAAGAAAAAAAGGGTAATTATAACACAAATTCCATCTTGAGAATTCGCGGTGAATTACAACCACCTTTTCACCAAAATAGGCTTTCAATCATGTACTTCACATACTTGGTATTAAATATCCCACAAAGTTTAGTCCTGATTGTATACGAGTATTAATTTACTTAAAATTTTGTGTACGGCCTCAAAAAAATCTTCACTCTATAAATGAACCAGCCGAGCCTATGGTTGGTCACCCATGCCTTAGTTTGTTGATGCAATAGTTAATTGGGTTGACTGTAGCAGCCATTGAGTACACGTTTCATGCAGCGCAACTACTTTCAGCCACTATAAATAACTAAGTTTACAAGCGGTCTTGACTGGGCAACTAGCGAGGGAAGCGGAAAAGCAATTAAATCGCGATATGGAAAGGGACGACTTTTAGTAAAGTCTTAGGATCGTTCGATATGGATGTTTCCACTAGTGAGTTAATTTGTTTATTTCGGTTGTTTGCGAACTCGGAACTAGCTACTACATTGGGTAAGAGTTAGTTGCATAATACCCACTAATGTGCCAGTAAAGTTGCCAGTTGTCAGTACGGTCAAGCCAAAGGGAATGGGAAGTAATAGATCTGCCTTCACTGCTCCAAGGTCAGGCTATTTTAAACTGGCTTTTTCATCACTTAATATTTTCCATGTCATTTTAAGTAAAGCCAGGGCCAGTTCGATACCGCGTACTGCTTGCTGCCTGACCAGTAGTTTGTGGCTTGTTGTTCGCTGTTCGCTGCTCGCTGCTTTTGCACAGGAGTGCAGTAATACATTTGTCAGAATGAATAGCGTTCTGAGACATCACTCTTGAAACGCTTTAATCCTTGACCAGCTCCGCCTGATTCCATATCCCAGTTACTTATTTATAGATATTTATTTACTTTTTATCTGATTCTTTAATGACATTTCAATGACTGAGAACCACTTACTGAAATTTTCTACCGTCAATAAATATTTCTAAGAAATACCAGATTTATTTATGCCCTTTTCGTAATTGTTAGACTAATATTATTACTAACATAATAATCACAAAAAACTGAAAAGAAAGATAATTTGATTCCCAATATCAATATAGATAACAAAAACCAAAAAATGAGAAAGGTCTTTTTATGGCATTTTATATTCAGACCTCGCTCCGCCTTGGATGATGAAACCACCGAAATAGTGGACAATATGGGTGACCGATAAATAATATACGATTTGTGGACGTCACCTTACTTATTACCGAAAATATTATTAATATTTTTGCTACAGGTACCTTAGTATCCCTCCCTTGTTATGGATATGTTAAGATGTTGAACAGAATAACGGGACTATCTAAAATTTAGGGAATTTTTCATATATCAAGGAATATTTTATGCCTTTGCCAGGCAGTTTCTAGTTTTTTACTTGACAACACTCCTAGTCAGTCCACTGAGCCAAGCTGTCGCACTTTAGAATGCTCTGGAACAAGTCCGCCTGTTCGAAAAGCTGTTATATTTTTTCGTCATAATATTTTCTTATATATGTAACGCCCAGAGGACTCTTACATATAGTACAACCTTAACATAGAAAAAAAATTTAAATAGTTAAAAATATACGAAATAATTTATTTTTTTCATTTTGGAAATGTAATAATGTGTACTGCCCGTTGCACCCAATGGAGGTGATTCATTTTATTCTAAAATGTACATTTTTAACTTCATGGTCGTAAATTGAATTTTGAATTTATTATTCCCCAATATAAATTAAAATTTTGCACTTACGATTTAATACTGTCGTAAGATTATTAAGATTATTAAGAAGATTATTTTTAATAATAATAATAATTTAATAATAATGTAATAAGATTATTTTTTAATTTAAGTTACATACCTGATATATCGATGTAACCGCACATTTCAGTAAACCCGATCTCACTTAAACTCACTTAGTAAACCTTACCTTGCCTAACCTAACTTAACTAATATAATTTTTTTTTTAATTTAATGTAAATCAAATTTAATAATGTTATTATTAAGTTCTGCGAGTATTTTTAGTTGTTATTATTGTGACAGCTGTTTCGGCGTTTATATATATACGTAAGCATAAAAAATATAAAAGTGAAAAGTTCAGGGAAAGTGGATAACGGTAACTATTAGATTTTTATGACACAAAATTATAATTTAAAAAAAAGCAGCTATTGTGGTATCTACATAGAGTACAATGAGTAGGTTATTATAAATACAAGTATAAATAATAAGAATAACATCGCAATAAAAAATTATAATAAAGTAAATAATAAAAAAATAGCTAAAAAATCCCGGCGCAAACTGTGTGTTGAGGAGTGAATACAATCAATAGTAAGTATAATTATGAAGCGCTGACAAACAGCTTTAATACAGTAATATTTGTACGTTGATATCCTTTCAATATTTATAGCATCGTCCAAAACATATTTATTACCAAGTACATGCAGACGATTCATTATGGAATTGAGTAATTACAATAATGTGAGCCTTTTGTTGTCCAAAACCCCGCTCTTCGTGAGCACTGTTGTCCCCGTTTTCTCCACAATTTCCCCGATCGTTGATGTTTCTAGGCGAAAATGAGATTGCCCTTGTCAACATGGGTTTGAAGTTTAGAAGCTGAGAGATCTGAGCGTATATCGGTTGTGCAATATTTTACAAAACATTGCACCTGCTTGTGTGATGGGTTGTTAATAAAAAGTACATGTGTTGATAACCCAATAGGTGTTTGCGATTGACGAGATTGCCCTTGTCAACTTGGGTTTGAAGTTTAGAAGCTGAGAGATCTGAGCGTATATCGGTTGTGCAATATTTCACAAAACATTGCATCTGCTTGTGTGATGAGTTGTTAATAAAAAGTACATGTGTTGATAACCCAATAGGTGTTTGCGATTGACGAGATTGCCCTTGTCAACTTGGGTTTGAAGTTTAGAAGCTGAGAGATCTGAGCGTATATCGGTTGTGCAATATTTCACAAAACATTGCATCTGCTTGTGTGATGAGTTGTTAATAAAAAGTACATGTGTTGATAACCCAATAGGTGTTTGCGATTGATGAGATTGCCCTTGTCAACTTGGGTTTGAAGTTTAGAAGCTGAGAGATCTGAGCGTATATCGGTTGTGCAATATTTCACAAAACATTGCATCTGCTTGTGTGATGAGTTGTTAATAAAAAGTACATGTGTTGATAACCCAATAGGTGTTTGCGATTGCTGGTATTCAGATCTCTCCGATGAATAAGGTTACTCTTGGACCTAATCATAGACTCAGTAGCGACATGTACGAACATGAATTTGTTTAAGGAATATGCTATGTTTTCGTCTTTGAATATCTCGAAAACGGGTGTAATTCAATATATAAAGATTTATTTTCACGTTGTGTAACACGTTATGCCGCTACTTTGTGATCATGTTCAAAAATTAACGTAGAAAGATTATATTTACTGTAATAATATTAACATTAATCATAGTCCAATTCATACAATTCTACGGCTTATGCGGGTTATTTCTCAGAAAACACAAATAATTAATAAGGTGATAGACTTTTCGGTTTAAATACGTTCACCAAATGAATATCGTTAAAGGGTTGGTAGATAGAAATTGCATGTCCATAATATGTATTACTTTCTGAAATATGTATCAACAAGTGTTTTTTATTTCTTTTGTATTTTTTAACTTAAAACAGTATATATAGAAACAATGGTAAATTTATATTATGTCAATATATGCATAATATAAAATAAACAAATAAAAAATTAGAAATTACAAAAAAAAATTATAACTTTACATATATTTCCTAAGTGTTTTCTTAAATTTATACACATTTACACACTCGAAAGGGCTTGCATAATGAATTAAAGGAAAGATTGTACCGGGCGTTAATTGGGCTGAGGGCGATGGCGCGGTCCACGACCGCATGAAGCGGTGAAAAGCGTTCAGGTGGATGATCAGGATGTCATCGAGTGTCCCCGGGGTGGCAGGCCCGTGAATGAATGACGTCTCTCTCGGATACGGAGGGGGCAGCGATGTGGTACAAACAGGGTGGCTCACAAGTCATCTGGGATCAACACGGGCCGTCCAGTCTGTGCGATCAGCATGTCTCTCGGTACAGTAAGGGTGGCGATGTGGTACAAAAAGAAATGGCCAAGATCCATCAGTTCGGCGATCCATAAATCCACCAGGATCCATATATCGTGCGGCTTCGGCTCGCGCTTCTCCCAAGACTCCTTCTCCAAAGACTCCTCTTCAAAGACTCCAGTTGAAGCCGCTCTCTTTTGACCTTCTCAATCAAGGATAAACGAATATCACGAATAAAAACTGTCTGCAGTTTGACAACTTTAACAAAATAAAACATTTTCTAGTCCACGAATAATAACTGTTTTTAATAGTAAGTAGGGCAATATACAAATTCTGTATTATTTTTATACGTGACAAACATTATTTTGTAAACATGTTATCGCCATATGTACACTCCGCTTCTCTACACAAGCGTTGGTTAAAAGAGACGTGCAGTATTGTAATTGGAATTGAAATGTATTTAATATCAATAATAAAAAAATAAAAAATAGATAACCGTCGTTCGGATTTTGTTCTGTTTTACATAAATACGAAAGAGTATCGTGACAAACTTATCTATCGTCAATAAATTCGATCACCCGCTTAAATTTACATTATTTTTTTATATATTTCGACAGCATTTATTAGTTTGACCATGGGGATTGAAAATTCTTCACCTGCGGAGCTTTCTTTGTACGTTCTACTTTTGCTTTATTAACGTTACTTCACCAAATTTTATTTGAAAACTCAGACTCATTCTATAGATATTTTTTTAATAAAATTTGAGTTATCGTTACGTTTTATTTTATTTGAAAAAATATATTTCATTTTATTTTCTTTTATTTTTTTATTCTATTTTATTTGTTTTATTTTATTTTATTTTATTTTATTTTATTTTATTTTATTTCATTTTATTTTATTTTATTTTATTTTATTTTATTTTATTTTTTTTATTTTTTTTTTTTTTATTCTATTCTATTCTATTCTATTATATTCTATTTCATTTCATTTCATTTCATTTCATTTCATTTCATTTCATTTTATTTTATTTTATTTTATTTTATTTTATTTTTTATTTTCACAAAGTATCTAAATTATTCAAATTTGTGTGAATGTTATTTATTTATTTTAAGTTTGAAATTATTAGGGGCTGAGTTGAATAAGTCTAGTGAATGAATTATGAAGTGTTAAAAATGTTTGAAGCGTTCGAATGTTTGAATAAAGCTGTTTTTTTAGATTTGTGTTGCATTTAGATAGGTTTAGTGTGTGGTTTTGACTAGTTTGTCTGTTAGGCACTCTCAATTGAATTCGTTCAAGTAATTCAGGGCGATATATCACAAAGGTAGCTAGTTTTTGTAAAAACGTCTGCGGAATTTCTACGGCTTTCTAGTGATGAAATCCCGAAAATCGAGGTATCGTATGTTTATTATAAATTGCGATATTTTAGGTTTATAATTGACATATACCCACTAGCTAGACAGTTGGGACGTTTGTACTGTATTCACATAAAAATAAATTAAAAACTTACACAAGCCACACCACCGACTACAAAGTTAACCATAAGTTATGCATCACCGATATACGAGTTGATGATTCGAATAATATTTGATTATTCTGTAGCAGCTGTGATTGTTGGTTTCAGCACGTGCAGCATGGGCGAAGGCTTGCTGACTCTGAGCTACGGCAAGCACCGCGCGTGCATCGCAGCCGAGGTGGGGGCGGCGTGGCGCGGAGGGCGGCACGCTGACGTGCGCTTCCACTGCGAGGGCGGGCCGCCCTTGCATGCTCACCGCATCGTGGTGGCCGCCGCCAGTCCACTCATCAGGTAATATACATCCTCCTCCTTCTGCATTTCTTGCCAAATCATTTTTATATTAGTAATTCACGTGTTTCCACTACGTCATACCATCGCACTCGAGCCGATGACTATTTGCCGTAGATTATTTAACGCCTTTACGTGAATGTCAAGATAACACCACCAGAACCCGCAAAACAAAAAAAAACATCTTCAGATGTTGCTCCGTTTTGGGTTTTCTGTAAATTAACTACAAAATATTTCAATCTCCAATTCGTAACTTTCGCAAGTAATAAAGAAAATTAAAATTCACGCGTTTAACCACCTGAATTTTTTTTTCATAAATTGAAGCGTAATTCTATCAAAAAAATTCAACAAGTTCCTACATACTGGTTAAATATTTCGACAAAACAATAGACAGTAGTAACTTAAGTGGAATATTATTTATTTTTTATAAACAATAATTATTAGCCTGAAACACTCATCCAAATTGAAAAAAACCTTTCCGAGCAAAGATAAATGTCGCCGACAGGACTCGAACCTGCACCCTTCTGATGTCCGGTCAGATGCTCTACCGTTGAGCTACGTCGGCTTATCGCAAACCCGCCAAGTTAATCAATATATACTAGTGTTTCATTCAATAATTACTATTTTTATTATATTTCACCTGTAAGCAACCAACTTTATTAGTATGAGAAAGGCTTGTAACGGCTAAATCCCTCAATAGGTGGCGTCGAGACAAATTATGTCTACATTTTATTGGTGAAAAATGTTTTGACTTGTCAAATATTTATAAATTGATAAACTAAAGTTTTTAAGACAAGATTTTAGTGCATAGCGCAAAAGGGTAACAATTATTTTTATAAACAATAATTATTAGCCTGAAACACTCATCCAAATTTTTTTTCATATTGGATGAGTGTTTCAGGCTAATAATTATTGTTTATAAAAAATAATTGTTACCCTTTGCGCTATGCACAAAAATCTTGTCTTAAGTTTTTAAGAACTTTAGTTTATCAATTAAGGAATATTATTTATTCAAATTAAACTCTGATAAAATACTCTAGTTAATTATTTATATAATAAATAAGAAAAACTTTGTATAAAGCACTATTTTTAATACATAAATATTTATTTATTTCTTAAAGTTTAACAAAAAATTCGCAAAAAAAATGTAACCTTACTGGGGTACCCCGTTCTAAGGTCACATTGTACATGGTTTTATACAAAGAATATGAATTTGGTCAAGTATATTTTAAGTTTGATAAAAAAATTTAAGTAAGATTTAGTAATTATATTAAAATATTACTAGAGGAACATGATAATGCAATAAGATTAATAAGAATTCCAAAAAAATGATTAAAAACATGTCGTGACCGTTAAACCCTGTTTGGTTGCAACATCATATCTATATTCTTCCTTCCCATGTCCATAATCCATATCTTAATACTTTTTTTGAATTCGGTTAATTTTTTAATGGTTTTTATTGATAGATATTATATTTTCTATATCTACATGTTTCAGTAGCAAAGCTTCCCTCATCAGGATAAACAATATGCTAAAAATAATGACAAATGTAGACAAATTATAAGCAAATAGACAAATTACAATAAGTAATGAAAGTAGGTAGGTAATTAATTAAAAATGTTAAAATAATTTTAAAAAATCAATTCAAAATTATTATAAAATATTACTTAATGTATTTTTATTAGAAATTTAAAAAATAACTAGTTTTTATAAATAAAATCAAGAAAACAGCATATTTATTTTCTATTTGTCTACGTTTCTTATTATTTTTAGTATATTGTTTATGCTGATGAGGAAGGGAATCTTTGCTTCTGTAACAAAGAATGTAGATACATACGAGTATTCATTTTTAATTTCTTCAAAAGATTGGTATTCACTTTGTGGCGTCATTATTAGTAAATGAATTAAAAATTACTTTGCAATCACCACTTTATTAATATATACACATCAACATGTTTCGAAAGCGAAGCTTTCCTCGTCAGGAATATACAGAATAATAATTTATAAACTTTTATGATTAATTACTTACATACTTTAACCAACATGTCTATTCTTACATTATTGCGATCTATATTTATCATTTGTCTATACTTGACATTAATATTTTTTAGTATTCTGTATATTCCTGATGAGGAAAGCTTCACTTTCGAAATATATTAATATGTGTATATAACGAAGTGGTGATTGCAAAGTATTTTTTAATTCATTTATTAAAATATTAATTTATTAAAAATAGTGGTTTAAACAAGGTTATTCTAATATATTATATTAATAATGACTCCACAAAATCATTACACAACTTTTGAAGTTAAATGTATTTTTTTAAAAATCTTATGTTTAATTTAACTTTGTGTTTACATATTTAACTATTGATTACTTCGTATGTAATGTATGAGATTGCACTAACTTATCAACATCCTGGAAAAAACTATTATTATTATCATTATTATAAACAGGAAAATTTTGGACGACACACCCCTGCAAGATTACCCCGTGGCTATACACATGTCGGGGATAGAAAGCAAACTCATGCGACATCTGTTGGACTTTCTGTACAGCGGACAGGCGTATATAGAGGTTTGTTTCTTTGATAAACTATGTGTAACAGCGTTTTCAATTATTTACAACAAACACTTTATTACTATTTTACAATCGACGCGATGCTAAAAATTTGTGTATTTATATTACTCGAGTTATGCACGACACGTGCTTGTTTTTTTAAACAGTTAACATTTTAAAAATGATACTGCTTATCACTTTACATATAGTATTTATTGCCATCTATCGATAAAAGGATAAACTGTTTTGTACATTTGTTTGTAAGTTATTTGTGTGACAAACTTACTATTCATAAATTTACAGTAAAATTCACATTATCCACATTTTCTTTCTTCCACTTCCAAACGAAATGTTTACCTTCCGCGCAAAAAGTCAATATATTTATTTTTTCGAAGGAAGCAAACACTTTGTGGTGTGACATTATTTATTAAATGAAAAACACAATTTGTAAAACACCACGTTTATTTGAATTAATAACCGAAGCTTCGTCAGGGCTTATTATTAACTAAAGATGATCTTTAGTTAATAATAAGCCCTGATACTGATAGAAAAAGATCATCTTTAGTTAATAATAAGCCCTGACGAAGCTTCGGTGAAGCGAAACCGGGTTGGCGATCGTTATTAATTCAAATAAAAGTGGTGTTTTACAAATTGTGTTTTTCATTTAATATCAATATATTTATGTGTGTCTTATTTATAATTGCTTTCTTTTAATAAAATAATCGATTTATTCAGATTTAATTTACCCCTATTATTAAGGCTACATACACATATACGAAGTCGTTTCATTTAATTATATATGCACTGCGAAAATACTGTTTGATTTTTTTAAACAAGAATGTTATTAATCTTTTGATTCTATTCCAGTCTGGAGAAATAGAAGACATGAGGGAGTTGTTCGAATTATTAGATATAAAATCGGATGTTTGGAAATCGACAAAAGATTTGAGACCTGCCGAATATGAAAGGCACCATGGCAAGATATCAGACAGATCAAGAACGTCTTCCAAAACAGACATCAACAGTAACGAAAGTAGTAAAGTGGTGTCGGAGTTACCTGGGGTTGCCGTGCTCGGGGCGCTGGGAGCTTCCTCGCACTCGGAGAGCGAGCGAGTCTCGCCGCCCGCGGGCTGCAGCAAGGACCCCAAGGTCACCCACAGCTTGTCGCAGTCGCAGGAAGACCTGGTCAAGGTCAAGAACGAGGTGTTCTCCAACGAGAGTAGTACTGACGAGAAGGAGGAAGGTGAATTGGAGGATGAATGTGGAGAAGAGATGAAGGATTGCGCGAGAGTTGGCGGTAGGAGAAGGAGCTCTCTGAATCCGGTTAATTTATCTCTCGCTAGAAGCTCCGAACATTTTACAAGCGAAACAGAAAACTCGAGAGATATGGATGCAGAAACTGTAGCAGCACAAAAGGTAAAATAAAACTCAGTAATTAGCCTATCGTTATTTGGTTCGCTGTTCTGTTTTCTCACATTTTTTTTACAGATGAATGTTAATTTGAATTTATTATTTCAGGCTTTAATATCTAGGAGAAGATCAACATCGTCCAGTATAGAAGAGCAAGCGGTAGAAGAATTATACCGAAGACACCTTGCAGAAAAGCTCTCACGGGTTCACGAACACGCAGGATCGCCGGGAAGAGTAAAAAGAAAATCTAATTATATCGAACCTTTAGATCTAGATTCTAGAGGACTAAAGCATGAAGATTATAGTCATTTAAAGCCTCCAGACCAAGACCTCATTTCTCTCGTTCAAACATCGCCAGAAAACTACGTGGTAACCCCGCATCGGAAACGGAGACCCGGTTTCCACAATTCTCCATCACAAAACCCGCCCTTCGTTCCGTTCTCTCCGAGCTATCTGGAGGAAATGGCACACTTGAGATATCGAAAGAGTCTGGTGCAGGCGGGGGTTCCTCGGCTGTTGCCGCATCCGCTCAGCGTGTCCGCCCCGCCGCATCTGGCCGAGCGAGGACTGTCTCCCGCACCTGCTCCGCCCGACCATCGGCCGCCCAGCGCCGGCTCATGGGGCGCATGGTCGCTGTGCCAGGCGCAGGTTGGGGCAGTGGACGACCCGCCCCCGCTGTACCCGCCGGTGGATGAGGAACAGGGTTCTAGCAAGCAGCCGCCTGTGCGCGAGTACCGCTGCGAGTACTGCGGAAAGCAGTTCGGCATGTCTTGGAATCTCAAGACTCACCTGCGAGTGCACACCGGAGAGAAGCCGTTCGCGTGTCGCCTCTGTGTGGCCATGTTCAAACAGAAGGCGCACCTTCTCAAACACCTTTGCTCCGTTCACAGAAACGTCATATCTTCCAGCGAGAACGACGGACGTTCCAACAGGGCGGGGAGATTCAACTGTTGCTTCTGCCAAATGTCCTTCGAAGCGATGCCAGAGTTGATCAGACACTTGTCTGGCCCGCACAACAACTTACTACTCAGTAAGAACCTTCACGAGTGAGTATGACTATATTCGGAGACGCTGCGTTGATGCTGAAGGTGAATCTCTCCAGTGATCTCTCCTGTAGGCGATCGTCCCGCAGAGCTGACGAGCTGACCTGTTCAAACTGTTGATATTTTGAGGTTAATTTATTGTGAAATTACCTCAGGAATGTACATAATAGCAGTAATACGATAGTTTTATTCGTTTTTAGCAGAAACCAATAAAATAATGATGGTCCTATTAAAATGTAATTTGTTTAAGAATTATGCAGCGGGACCAGTAGATACAGAGGTAGTATTTATTTGAATGTTAAATATGAGAATGAGTAAAGTACCAATAACACGAACGCACTTCCACCGATATGGATAATATTAATGTAAAAGTTAGACTAAGCTAAGGTAAGATAAAGGCTGGGATGCGCCAGGGGCCTGCAGTCTGCACGTCATGGACCAACGTTTTGCTTGCGTCTTCCATCCAACAGTAGTTCCACTGTCCGGTATGTAGGCCTCTGGTGCGGCGGCAGGCGGATTGTTTTACATGTATTAATGTATGTACTTGTTATTTCGCGGATGTGTAGTAGTATTGTTTTAACATTTGTTCATGTAAACCGATATACTCGTAGGTATTGCATACCTATTCGAGTTTTCTGGTCTCGTTCATTCGTTCTATTTCAATACATTGCGTAGAGATTGCATAATACGGAACGTCTTCTCTATTCCAGTAGATCTAATGTATGTTAGTTATAACTTCCCTAGTAATACATTCGTTGTGATAGTAGCGACAGGTTTGCCAGTATATTCTTGTTTATGACGCCGCCTGCCGCGCCCAGCCCGAACCCCGTATCTTTATATAATTTTATTTTATTTCTAAAATACGAATGTGTTCACCAAAATTTGTTAATATCCTTCAGTATATTTATAGTAAATATACACCAAAGATTTTAACAAAATGCTTAGATCTGTACGAATGTTATTAGTTGTCGCTGATGAAGTTAATGTTTTTATACCTGTATTTTACATATTTATGTTATTACACAATATAATATTATGAAATGTTTTCTTCTATTGAAGCGAATTAAATCACTAAACTAACTGTACAAGTATTAAACAGCAACTGGCACACTTACAATACAAGGACGTGCCTTCAAAGCTTTAAACTATGTGTCTAGAGTTGCGTTATGTAATAAAACAAAGTAATTTAGGCCCTGCACGAGTTAAGTTATATGTCAAACGAGCAGCAGCATTCGAAGGGCCAATAATGTTATTATTTATTATTAACTCAAATTCCTTAAAATCGATCAACATTTCGCTGATTTTCATTCCGTTTTATTTATTAACGTGCTGTACCTGTCCATGAAAAATCATCGGTAATTATGAATGGATTAAAATTGGCACAATTTTAAAAGAAATATTTTAGGTAAATAAATATAATTCATTTTTAAATTGATGACACAGTCAAGTGTCTTCGAAATAACATCGTGGCAAGTAAAGACAAGGGAATAATGAAACAGGCACATTTCATTACTAAATGATTTTTTTCTTTTTTTAAATTTAACAATTTCGTTTTATTTCCATAGATTCGTCATTATAGCAATAGGAACTTATTGTTTTACAAAAGCAAAGCTTCGTGCTTTTATGACAAGGCAATATTTGTATAAATTTGCCAGAAATCCAGTTATTTTAAAAAGATAAACTAAGCATTATCTGAACTTTTATAACGAGCGTTACCTACTGATTAAATCCTATATAATCAACAAATATCATTGTTACCTACCAACCTTTTTTTACCTTCGTTTTAAACCTACGATAATTGTAAAATCATTTATAAAATAAATTATGTATGTATTATGTTTAAGTTCATTTGATATTCTGCATTGTGTTATTAATATCGATATACGTATTGTGTTATTAATATCGATATACGTATTGTGTTATTAATATCGATATACGTATTGTGTTATTAATATCGATATACGTATTGTGTTATTAATATCGATATACGTATTGTGTTATTTTAATATCGATATACGTATTGTGTTATTAATATCGATATATGACTTGTGTTATTAATATCGACATACGGATTGTGTTATTAATATCGATATACGTATTGTGTTATTAATATCGATATACGTATTTTACAAAAAATATATTCTTTTACTATGAAAGAAGCAACAAATTTGATGTAATTATAAATTTAATTATTTTGGCTATGAAGTTGCTAAAATAATATTTTTAAAGCCTTTTAATGCGAACATGATAGTCTATAAAAATGAGGATTTTCCTAGATAACAAAAAATACAGAAGAATAAAATTACTATTCATGTTGTTCATTTAAAAAAAAACTGTCCTTAAGCGTATGTTTTTCTCCACCTTTTCACTTAGGATTTCCACTGTAGTTTTGTTTAGGTTTTCTTATATCCGGAAAAACTACCCGCCATGGTGAAACGGATAAATAAAACAAATTATAAATATATTATGAGTTAATAAATGGAGTAATTTTAAAGATGTTAGCTGGGCCAGTTTCCCGTCCATTTTATTTAAATGCTACCCATGAGAATGACCTAATTAAAATGAAGGTGCCTTTTATAGGAAAAAAGGAAAGAAAACAAACTTTCGTATTAACAGTAAAGATATTTTTCACGGTTAAT
The DNA here is from genome assembly GCA_022606495.2 of Halesus radiatus. NCBI lineage: Eukaryota > Metazoa > Arthropoda > Insecta > Trichoptera > Limnephilidae > Halesus > Halesus radiatus. The sequence continues at coordinate 38,856 of JAHDVE020003424.1, read as the reverse complement.
ACCGACAAGAATTCATAATTTTGTATGCTTTAAAACATTCTATCGATTCCAGAGAAAAGTAACTATAAAGAGATAGGATTAAGGACCGATGTGATACCAGTAAGCAGTAAGCGGAGTCCGCTTCAAGAGTGAAGCAACACTGCTTATTTTTTCAGATATATTAGATATTAATTGGTATTATTTTAATACATATTTTTTATACATGAAGGGCTCTGACACACTTGGGACCTCAGGTTTTTATCCTTATTGAACGCGAGTGTTTCAGAAATCCGTCCAGACGGTGCGAGGTTGGCGTACGAGCATGCGGCAGCATACGCCTCTTACCGTGCGGATCTGTCTGTGGCGCACACCGCCTCGCGAGACACGTCCAGACGCAAAGAAGCGTGTTCTGACAGACTGCCTCGTACCGAATGGACGTATCTCGGGTGCACACAGCCTCCCTAGACATGTCCACACCCCGCAAAGCGTGCGTTTAAAGACTGCCTCGTTCCATGAGGAAATGTCTCGGGCGCATGCCGCCTCACATATCGCGAACAGTCGTCCACATGGGACGAGGTGTGCTCTGCCAGTGGATCAGACCTCATGGAGTGATTACAGCGGAGATAGAGGGCTAAAAGCTCAAGGTGTGTTCCAGCGTAGAGTCTACGTGATAAGTGTGTGAGAGCTCTTACAGCAATATTTTTTAAACAAAAGTGTTATTTATAGATACATAACATTTTTTCTAAACAGTATAAATTAATTAACATTTAAGAAATTATTGACAGTGTAAATAAAAGTGTACAATATGTGTTAAAGATAGTGTAAATTGGTTAGAAAATAATAGAATATCAACAATTTGTTAAAAAGATGTGTTCTTAAATTTTAGTAAATTAATAAAAATATTTTTAGTATAAAACTCTTTCATTCTGCATTATCAGTTATAATTGCCAATGACATATCATAGACGATAAGCAGTATTATTAACTGTGCGAAATTTAGCCCAGTCAAATTACATGAAAAGATTAAGTGACATTCATTTGACGTAACTACTGCCCCGGAGACAACGTCACATTACCAGGCACAGCCATAGGCAGGCGCAAACTTGTCATGTAAATCACATAAGTACTCGTGCGTATTACAGTGCTTGCATGCTTTAGCGCATATTTTCAAGTTCAGATGGATTTAATAAAAAAAAACATTCACGTCGGATTTCACACGAAATCACGCACTCCTTGCGCTGGTGGTAATAATGGTGAAATTGCCTGCAATGATTTATAGAGAAAAAAAACATCGCCAAAAAAATATGTCTATTTCATTTTATGAAGCTCAGTCATAATATTACAATGTTTTCCGGTCTTACTATAAATAGCCTATTTTTCCACATTTCAAAATTCGAGAAAAAGTTCTTAAGTAGCTCGATTATATTTAGGCTTATTTAAAATTATTTTTTAATTATAAATAAATACATAATTATTTCACTTTCTTAAATTAACTACATACATATTATATTGATTAACTTAACTACATACATATTATATTGATTAACGTAACTACATACATATTATATTAATTAACTACATACATACATATAATATTAATTAACTTAACTACATACATATTCTATTAATTAACTAGATACATACATATTATATTAATTAACTACATACATACATATTATATTAATTAACTTAACTACATACATATTATATTAATTAACTTAACTGCTTGGCGCTCTCGTTGCTGCCGGCAGCTTTTTGTAATCGCTCCAGTTTATCTGGGAAATATTGTTAAAATAGCGTAAAATAACCGCAATAATTTATAGGTTACGTTTATAAAAATCGTATAATTTTAGTGTGGCCGTTTCGGGCTTAAAGCAAGTTCATAATAAAAAATCAAATAAAAACTCAAATATTTTAAGTTCAAATCTGTCACGTTGTTCTAAATTAACCCAAAAGATTCGATCGGTCGAAGGCGTTCGCCACATGTGCTTGTTAAAAGACCTTTACCTATTAAAAGCCTAGTGAAGTGTTCAATGAAAATGATTTACAATGTTATTCTTTGAACTATGATGATTGTAAACAATATCGTATACGACCGGGCTACACAACTCAAATTTAATGGTGAATGTGTTATTTTGGACCCTTTAATAGCAGCAAAGATATCGTTGTCTAACCTTGACCGCAACCCGTAAAATTAGATTTCGTGGTTGCCGAGAAAGGCGCAAAAGGAAAAGACATTTGACGAGAAGATCTTCTGCTGTCACGGCGCCCTGAGTTCTGACCTCCAGCCTACGGAGCAGATCCGGTGCATCATGCGGCCCACGGACGTGCCCGACCAGGCTGCTCTGCGACCTGCTGGGGTCCGACAGCGGCAATGACACCACCGGCTGGGGCGAGAAATGGACGACACGCTGATGTGCTCTTTCCAGATCCTGAAGCCGGCCGACAATCGCCAACTGGCGTACGGGCAGACCAACACCAAGCGTCCCGTCACGCCGCCCAGGGGCATCACCAACAAAGACAAAGAAGATTGGAAGGCTCTATGGACCGGTCCCCCCGGCTTCATCCTCACCCGACGCCCAACTTCACATAACTCCTATCATTTGTATTAGCTTCTTGCAATATATCGCAAGGAATAAATACAGTTAGCTTCTTTTTTTTCAATTTATCATGTATGAAAACTTAGACAGAGCCGTATTTAGTTTTGATGATTTAACTGCATCTCTTTATATGGTCTATAAATAATGTGTAATGATAGCCTGTCCAAAAAAAATGTCATAGACGTAATTTAGGAATAATGTAAGAATAGGAAGTAAGATTTGTACAGCGCCCTTGAGGTGATTTTTCACAAAAACGGCGCTATAAAAATCATCCGATTATTATTATTATTACATACATATTATATTATAGCTCAAATCAAAAGCGGATCCTTGGAGTGCTGTCTTCAGGACCAGTGTTACAGATCATTTTGCTACAATATTGAAATATCCCTAGTAATAAATTCACAAAAATCTGATGCAAAGCTAAAAGTTATTGTAGATAATGACCTACTAAATTCAAAACTGAAAGAGGAAACCTGGAATACAGTTTTATCTACAAATGATGTTAATACAGCAACTGATAATTTCATAACATGTCTAAAAATGCATATTGAGAATTGCTCATCTATAAAGAAAATACATTGTAATAAAAAGTGTTTAAAACCGTGGATAACTTCTGGCATTGTTAACTGCCTCATAAAACGTGACGAAATACACAAGAATTGCCATAAAGAATCAAACAACATTGAACAATTAGCATATTACAGAAGATATAGAAATTGGTTTACTAAAATTATAAGAACGACGAAACAATCATATTATAAGGAGAAGCTTCATGAGGTTAGAGGCAACACAAAACAGCAATGTAAAATAATAAAAGAAGCATTGGATATGCAAAAAGAACCAGTTTCCATAAATAGACTAAATGTTAAAAATAAGATTGTATCTATAAATGATAATCCAAATCTCATTACTAACCATGTCAATGATTTTTTTAGTGATGTAGGTCAAAATTTTGCTAATCTTTTATGCAGTTCAAATAATACCAGTGAAGACTGTTTAATTAAAAAATGTAATCCAACACATTCATTACAAAACGCCTGTTTTGAATTTAACCTAACGAATTGTAAGGAAGTTCAAAAGGTGATTAATGAGCTTAAATCAGGTTTTTCAAGCGGAAATGACAGTATAAGTTACATAAAAAAACATGAAATTCTCTCAATTAATCAATTTGGCTTCAGAGAGAGTATGGGAACAAGTGATGCAGCTTTAAAAGTGATCACCACAGTCGTAGAAGCTCTAGATGCTGGCAACAAAGCAATGGCTGTCTTTCTAGACATGTCTAAGGCCATTGATACCTTAGCGTAACAATATATATTACTCAAAGATTGATACCGTATCTCATGGTTTACTGCTTAAAAAACTTAATGCAATGGGTGTTGCTAATAAAGCACTAGATTGGTTCAGAACTTATCTTGGGAATAGAACACAGAGAGTAATGATTAATGATCACATTAGTTCAAATAAATCAATTGTATATGGTGTTCCTCAGTGTAGTGTTCTAGGTCCAATTTGGTTTTTATTATATATTAATGACCTTTGCAAATTATCATTCTTCGGTTCTTCAGTTGCATTTGCAGATGATACTGTTTTGGTGTTTACTGGTGATACTTGGGATGAAACTTATGCTAAGTGTGAGTCAGGATTAAAGATTGTTAAAAAGTGGCTTGATCAAAACCTATTAACTTAAACACACAAAAAATAATTATATTACTTTTAGTATTTCTTCCGTAAGTCAACCCTCTGGAGACCGTTCCTTAACAATGCATTATTGTGTACACGAGTGCAATTGTCAATCTTTGGAAAGAGTAGACAATATAAAATATCTTGACTTAATTATTGATAAATATTTAAAATGGAACGATCATATTACTGTATTAACAAACAAAATAAGAAAACTAGCCTATATCTTCAAGACCCTAAGAAATATATTGGACAAAGTTACATTAAAAACTGTATATTATTGACGGCCTCCATGGTCGAGGGGTAAGGCTCTCGACTATGAATCCGAAGGTTGCGGGTTGAAATCCCGGCGTGCGCAAATAAATTTTATTTCATTAATTTGTGTTGTTTCACAATTAATTCATTAAAAATAATAGTGTATTTGCGCACGTTCCAGAGTGGAAGATACTCTCAGTATCGCCCTGGTGAAAGACCACCATTCAGAATTGAAACGTTGCTTGAAATGGCTTTTAGCCGTGTTTGGTGACCAGATCTGAATAGCCAGGTATTTCCCTATTTCCCTACCTTCCTCTTCCCCTTCTCCTTCCCCTCCCCAATACCTTCTGCCTCACAACATTCCCCAACTGGGAATGCAATAGTTTTATTGGCTCCAGACGGTTAGGAGCAGTTGGGACTCTTGTGCGCTATTCATATAAAAAAAAATTATGCTCTTGTTCAATCTCTTCTTTCAAATAATATTGTATGTTGGGGTTCATGTTACAAGACTACACTAGAGTCCCTAAATGTTGCTAAAAAATTAATTTTAAAAATTATGTACAAGAAATGTTTTTTTTATATCCATCACACCGATTATAGAGTGAAAGTAAAATTATGACAGAGGCGACATAAAACAAGCTCTGTGTAAATTTTTGAACAATATTGATACGGCTATAAGGTCACAACAAGTCCGCAATACTAGAATGGGTTCTTCTCTAATGTATCTGCCGGCAAATAACAGAACATCATTTGGACAAAGGAGTTTTTCTTGTAAAGCTCCTTTGTTATATAATAGGCTCAGTGACAACATTAAAACTATAGATACGCTAAATTTATTTAAAAAAGTAATCAAAAAATCTATGTTAGCTGAGAGTGGTGATTTCGCTTTATCCATGTTATCCCATATGTTGTAATCAATGTTGAAACATTAAATACGCTCGATATTATCATTATTATCTATTTATTATTACTTACTTACTACTATTTACTTCTTATTACTTTCTGATTACTACTTATTACTATTTACTTATAATTCTATTTGTTTACCTACATTTTATTATTTACTTAATACTATTTCATAATTTTATTTTTATTTAAAAATTATTTACCTATTTTTATCATTATTAGGTACTTATTATTATATACCTATTAATATTTACTTAATATTTAATGTGTATTATTCTATGCTTATTAAAATTTACTAATTATTATTATATACCTATTATTATTGTATTATTTAACAATTATAATCTAAAATTTAATTTTTATTTTTATCTACTACTAATATTTACTAATTAATATTTACTATTATTTACTTATTAATATTTACTTATTAATATTTACTACTCTTTATTCATGTATTATTATTTACTTATTAGTATTTGCTGATCATTATTAAATTGTAAAGCCGCTCATCTCAACACAGGCCTGTCCTAGGGAGATGAGTGGCTAATGTTTTTGTTGTCATATTTAAATTTAATGAAATTAAATAAATATATATATATATATATTAATTAAATACATACGTACATATTATATTAATTAAATGCATACATACATATTATATTAATTAACTACATACATGCATATTATATTAATTAACTACATACATACATATTGTATTAATTAACTTAACTACATACATATTATATTAATTAACTACATACATACATATTATATTAATTAACTTAACTACATACATATTATATTCATTAACTACACAGATACATATTATATTAATTAACTTAACTACATACATATTATATTAATTAACTACATACATACATATTATATTAATTAAACACATACATACATATTATATTAATTAACCACATACATACATATTATATTAATTAAATACATACATACATATTATATTAATTAACTACATACATACATATTATATTAGTTAACTACATATGTACATATTATATTAATTAACTACATACATACATATTATTCTTAACCTATTTTAATACTTTTATCATATATCATATTACTTATTATTACATTATATTATTTATATACCTTACATATTATTCCTATATTACACATTTTTCCCATTATTCATTGTTATTTTGTTCACTTATTTTGAGATTGAATAGTTTTTTTTAATGTGCTCACTTGATTCTCCGTTTTCAGGCTATGGGAAGGAGATTGTAAATATATACACCCTCATGGCCTATGTTTCTTTTGCCATTTTCAGGCTTTACTGTATTCGTTTACAATTTATTATGTTGTCTTGTGTAGTGTTCGTGTAATTTTGATGTTTTTATAAATGCTGTGTTCGTGTGTATAAGTCCATTTTGTATTTTGTAAATGAATAGGCATATATTATATTCGTGCAGTTTTCCGATTTTCAGCAAGTTCATTTCTTGGTATAGTTTTTTTATGGGGATATCTGTGTTATAATTGAAAAGTTTTTATAAAACTTTATTCTGTATATTTGTAATTCGTTCAAATATATAATGTGTGTGTTTCCCCATATTTCTATTAGATCATTTAGGTGAGACTGGATCAAATTAAAGTTAACCTTTTTTGCCCCTCTTAACGTGTGCTGGTAGAAGATGAAGTATTCTACCAAATACACCAATTAGTGAGATGATTTTTTCATTTAATATTTGTATGTGTTGTTTAAAGAACAAGTGATCAATATATAGACCCAGGCATTTTTCATTATCACGAAGAATAGCTAAACGCCCTCCTAACATAAAACTATTTGGAGAAAAGGTCTCATGGGAAATCAGTCAAATACCTAGGATTAAATTAACGTGGGAAAAACACATAAACGAAAAAATAAAATAGGCTAATAAGGCAATTGCCTCCCTCTACCCCATGCTAGGTGTAAATAGTCGATTATCAGCAGACAATAAATTACTCCTTTACTAGACGACCATAAGGATATGCAGCTCACAAACACATTAAAAAACTATAAACCCTGCAAAACAAAGCCATTCGATTAGCATTGAACGCGCCTAAGTGGATCAGGCTTAACACTCTACACATAGACACAAACATTCCTCTGATAAAGGATCTTATAGTTACACATTCTGAAAAGTTTTATGCTGGTCTAGCCGGTCATGAAAATCCATCAATAAACACTCTCGCTAAATACAGCGAGAACAAAATATTTAAGTACAAAAAACCAAAATCAATCCTCCGTAATGAGTGAAATCCTGCCCCTAAAGTTGCAGTATAGTTATTAAGTTTCAAGTCATCCACGTACCACTAACAAAAATTCAAAAGTAAAGAATCATTTTTAATTATGCTATAGTCAGAAAACTTTTAGTTTAGGAACTCTGTATACCATTAATATCAAAATCAAAATCATACTATCTAGAATGTGTAGGTTTCTTTCTTCTATTTTGAATGGTTTGTGAATCGGCGTTTTTCTTTTTGGTGAACTTAAGATCATGTAACCAGTTTTTTTAACATTAATTGTTAATATGTTTTTAATTAGCCAATTGTTGAATACATTGAGATCCAATTGAGATTTTTCTTATAAAATTTCCAGGTTTTTGCCAAAGAAAAATATTGCAGGGTCATCTGCGTACAAGAATATTTCATCATTTAGATTTAATTGACATATATCATTTATATATATTTAGAATAAAAATAAACCCAGTATGGGATCTCGAGGAACTCCATAGTTTATGCTATTGAGTTGACTGATTTTATCTCCTATGCTAACATATTGTTTTCTATTGTTTAGGTACGATTTGATAAGTTTAAAGGCAGGACCAGTTACACCTGTTTTTCTATTTTTTTAAACAATATTTCATGACTCTTATTGGGCTTATGGAGAGGAAATGTCCGGTTAAAATATAGCCGAGATATGTTCTAGGTACTTACAGTTTTTATTGAAGCAATTTTAATTAAACTCGAATAAAAATGGTTTTGTATGATATTGCCGTACTTAGTTGCATTGCGCGGGAACCGAACCCTGAAACTTGACCGTTAACCTTTCCAGAGCTGAATTAAAACTGACAGTGATGAAACATACTTGATGCTTTATAACATTGTCTTGTGGCCACATTGAAGTACATAATATTGTCTTGACAGTACCGAGTTGACTTAATTGCACAGATTCGCCAAGAAGACAGACATTCTTCTGTCGTATGTGAAGGCGTTTACTTTAATATATGACTTGACAACTCCCGACCGAAGTGCGTACATTTCTAAGAAACAGTCAACGTGCAATAGTGCAGGGGCAGTCTTTGACCCTTACAACACTGGCACGAGTCTGAAATATGGATCCGTAACTTGGTTCAATTCCTAAAGGCGACGTTGGTTCTGCAGATACAGAATTGCTGTGAATGATGATTACGGAGAAATGGTAGGTACTAATAGACTTTACGCATTATTAATTCCGCAGCTAAGGTCACTCAGGTTTAGTAACCTGAACGTGATACCTGCCTGGTTTGTCCCAGATATTAGAAACCTTACACTAATCGACAGAATTTATTGCTAATTTAATAAAGCCATCCGTTCTTCTTGCAGTAAGCATACAGACATTGAAGCCCTACTAAAGGAGTCGTCGTAAAACTGCATTCAGTACGTGTTCGCCACTGGGACGCAGTTGATGGGACCTGGACTGGACTGGATTGGATTGGACTGGACTGAAAACTCCTCTGAACTATCCCTAGTGACACCCGCGCAGGCTTTACGTAATTTTTTTAAATTTTATTTAAACGCCCGGGGGGCAAATAATGAGAAATTAAAAAAAAATAATGCTACTTTCGCAATTATTTAGCTGAAAATAATGTAATAACGTATTCCAGTTAGGGAATAGGTTTGTGCGCTAATCATTATGTTTTAAGAATAATATTTTTTTGAATTTCTGTAAATTCAATTTAAACAAAAAAAAAACATGTTTAAACTTTTTTGTCTCTTTGTACTTAATATTGAAAAATGATGCGTGTTCGTTGTTTCAGTAAAAAATCGATATACCTAACTAGTTTACCAAGAAAACGGTGCGTTTTCCGGCGATGGCCATTAGGCTCGTATGTGATAATACCAGTTTTTGTGTTGGAAGCCAGGAGCTAGGCTAGAAGGTACTTTGGCTTGCTCGTTGGTACCCTTTGGCGGGGAGTGCGCTGTATGTAATAGTGTGGGTAGAGTATAGGCAGAGTGCCATGGAAGGGCATCCCAGGCCATTGGCTTCTGCTAGAGCGCCCTTATAGAAGAATTCCAATGGCTAAAGCAGATTCTTTGTGTGCTTAAGGGGGAGAGGAGAAAGAGGGGATAGCATTTTATTTATCCTACTGCATAATAAATATTATAATTATTTCCAATTAATAAATAACCCCCCTCTGAAGTCCCTCTCCCCTCAAATTACGCAGCACAAGATAGCGCTTCGTTGTAATACCATATAAATCACTTCTCAATTGTTTTCTCAAGTGTTCGTTTAATGTTTTGAAATCGGGTAATAATATTTTAAGCTTTACTTTCTGCGTCCATATCTTGCAATAAACGGTACGGTATCTCTGGTATGAAAAGGATTTCAGATTTCTGAAATATAGTTGATTTCTCTAAAGTGGGGTTTATTTTTCTTTACGAAGGGTACCCTAACCCAAATTATTTGTTGAAACAGTATAGAGAAAATGAAATATACATTAGAGAAACAACTTAACGAAATTGAAGAAATCATAAGTGTAAAGATTCCCACCATAGGTACATTCGGCAATCGTGGAACGGAAAACAATGTTACCGAATTATTGTTCGACAAAAATACAAGCCTTTTGAATGTCACTTTATTATTAAATAATGTTGAACGGAATAGTTTCGTTAGTATTCTTACCAGGAGTTCTGCCTTCATAGTGCTTCTGGTCTACACTGGGGTCACTGGAAACGGTGCGCTTCGGTTCGTGCCCATTCGATTGCCGATGTAAGTCTGAATGTTCTTTATGTCCCCAAAAATATGTAAGACAGTTAATTTAATTCATTATAAAATTATTACCAAAAACTTCCGCGTTTCCGTTAAAGTGCAGATTATTTACCTGATCACTAAATACCACTAAAGCATTAAAGAAGCGAGCGAATGCTGTAATTTTTAAAAATTATTGTTATAATTCACTAGAAAATATCCCACATCAAAAACTAATACTACGTTCAGACGATTCAGTTTTACTAGAAGGGAATTATCTCGAACGCCAAAAGTTGAACGAGAAATTAAAACTAATACTACGTTCATACGATTCAGTTTTAGTAGAAGAGAATTATCTCGAACGCCAAAAGTTGAACGAGAAATTAAAACTAATACTACGTTCATACGATTCAGTTTTAGTAGAAGCGAATTATCTCGAACGCCAAAAGTTGAACGAGAAATTAAAACTAATACTACGTTCATACGATTCAGTTTTAGTAGAAGCGAATTATCTCGAACGCCAAAAGTTGAACGAGAAATTAAAACTAATACTACGTTCATACGATTCAGTTTTAGTTGAAGCGAATTATCTCGAACGCCAAAAGTTGAACGAGAAATTAAAACTAATACTACGTTCATACGATTCAGTTTTAGTAGAAGTGAATTATCTCGAACGCCAAAAGTTGAACGAGAAATTAAAAGGCATGATCCCACGTTTCATGAACCGATTTTGTTACTCAAGATGTCGTTAAGTGAAATGAATGTTCGTGCATTTTCTTTTGTTATATTTATTTTCAATACATATGTTTTTTTCATTTACGTAATAAAATTTTACAAAGCTAATCAGACTCTTTGTAATGTTTTCCTTAGTCCTCCTCTCTAGGGGTTCCTGTGAGGCGGACTAGGTTTTATTTAAAAAGTGCTCCTACGAAGTTCTTTTCAAGATGCTGGATAACTCCTCTACTTTCAGCCAGGTTTTGATTTGATTTTTGAAATCATTTACCTTTTCAGTTTTCTTTTATTTCCAGTGGAAGTAAATTATACAGCTTAGTGGAGAGATATTTATAATTCCTTTCTCCGAGAGCATTATATTTATTGTGTCATTTTGGTTCGCTCTTATGTGGTGAAAATTAATTTCCTTATGTTTTTTTTGAACTTTTGAAATATTCGATCAAAACATTCTTAGCATAGATATTTTGGAAGTGAGGTACTGCAAAAAATGTGAAAATTTCTTTTGTTGCGTTTTTATCTGTATAATCATTTCTGATATTTTGTGGGGCATCTAATACTATTTTGAGAGAGATGTCATTAGAAGATATTGAAAGGCACAGAAAAAAAAATTGAATTTCAGAAGCAAGATACAATTACGCGAGCAACAATCCCGTCAGAAAAAAATATTACTTTGAGATATTTGACTACGGGAATTCATTTTCAAGTCTGACCTATATTATGTTCATTTTCTAGGTATTAAATTTAGATTTAAGTGTATTCAAGAAGAAGAAGAAGTGTGTAATAAATACAAATAAAATAAATGAATGAATTAACCTACACGAAGTTACTTAAAAGAATTTTTGTTATATTTTTAAATTTGCAAGTCAATTCGGCAACACCCATTTCAAAACAGCGTCACGGGATTTTTAATTTTTTTATTTATTATTCCAATAACAACAATGGCTTTGGTAAAGATCTATAAATTTAATTATGATGTGGTGTTTGACATCTTTGGGCATATTCTTGTTGAAGATGCGATTATATTATTACTATTGTGAAGCTCGACTACTAACTGATCGACCGCATCGAACTAAAAATCTTAAGCGATTCGAAACAAGTGTTCGCACGTGTCCCTGAGCCAAACGGCGCCTGGCACATCTGGCCCTTAATCACCTCAATTGCGCTGTGTTAGATATTATCATTGCCTTTGCACCTTGGAAAGATGGCGCCTGGAGCGGACTGCTCTAATTGCGCCTGCATAAGACTGGCCCTGCACGTATCGTTTCTGCGTCTACTCGAACCATGACTTACACTCGAGTGGTTCAAATTGGTAATCTCTTAACTTTATTCGATTCGATTCAAAAGTTGATCAACCCTGTTGAAAGTATGTTCACATGCGTCAATATGTTTTCAAGTCTCTTTTAACTTAACTGGCTTCCACTAAAACTGAATCGTCTAAACGAGGCATACGGGACTTCTATTACATTGAATAAGAAATATATTTTATTTTTATCTTTATTTGAATACCGCATAAGAGTCCCAACTGCTCTCTGCTAACCGGAGCCAGTGAGACTGTGACATCCCGAATTGGTGTATGTTATGAGGCTGAAGGGTATTGGGATGGGGAGGAGATGGGAAAGAGAAAGATGACGAAGTACTTGGATATTCAGATACGGTCACCAAACACGGCTAAAGTCATTTAAAGCAACGTTTCTATTCTGAATGGTGGTCTTTCACCAGAGCGATACTGAGAGTATCTAGCACTCAAGAACGTGGTAAACTAGTATGTGTCATGTATACCACGTTAATAATAGATAGTATAGCCGCAAATACACGAAATAAATGCGAAATTACCGTTTAAATTTATTTTTACTTGCGCGCACCGGCATTCGAACTCTCGACTCGACTTCCGGATTCGTAGTTGACCACAGAGGCACAGCCGTCACATTAGCTTGAAATATAGATAATCGATGCTCGTACTTCTTGAGATAATAGTTCAACATTTTACTTGCGCGCACCGGCATTCGAACTCTCGACTCGACTTCCGGATTCGTAGTTGACCACAGAGGCACAGCCGTCACATTAGCTTCAAATATAGATAATCGATGCTCGTACTTCTTGAGATAATAGTTCAACATTTTACTTGCGCGCACCGGCATTCGAGCTCTCGACTCGACTTCCGGATTCGTAGTTGACCACAGAGGCACAGCCGTCACATTAGCTTCAAATATAGATAATCGATGCTCGTACTTCTTGAGATAATAGTTCAACATTTTACTTGCGCGCACCGGCATTCGAGCTCTCGACTCGACTTCCGGATTCGTAGTTGACCACAGAGGCACAGCCGTCACATTAGCTTCAAATATAGATAATCGATGCTCGTACTTCTTGAGATAATAGTTCAACATTTTACTTGCGCGCACCGGCATTCGAGCTCTCGACTCGACTTCCGGATTCGTAGTTGACCACAGAGGCACAGCCGTCACATTAGCTTCAAATATAGATAATCGATGCTCGTACTTCTTGAGATAATAGTTCAACATTTTACTTGCGCGCACCGGCATTCGAGCTCTCGACTCGACTTCCGGATTCGTAGTTGACCACAGAGGCACAGCCGTCACATTAGCTTCAAATATAGATAATCGATGCTCGTACTTCTTGAGATAATAGTTCAACATTTTACTTGCGCGCACCGGCATTCGAGCTCTCGACTCGACTTCCGGATTCGTAGTTGACCACAGAGGCACAGCCGTCACATTAGCTTCAAATATAGATAATCGATGCTCGTACTTCTTGAGATAATAGTTCAACATTTTACTTGCGCGCACCGGCATTCGAGCTCTCGACTCGACTTCCGGATTCGTAGTTGACCACAGAGGCACAGCCGTCACATTAGCTTCAAATATAGATAATCGATGCTCGTACTTCTTGAGATAATAGTTCAACATTTTACTTGCGCGCACCGGCATTCGAGCTCTCGACTCGACTTCCGGATTCGTAGTTGACCACAGAGGCACAGCCGTCACATTAGCTTGAAATATAGATAATCGATGCTCGTACTTCTTGAGATAATAGTTCAACATTTTACTTGCGCGCACCGGCATTCGAGCTCTCGACTCGACTTCCGGATTCGTAGTTGACCACAGAGGCACAGCCGTCACATTAGCTTCAAATATAGATAATCGATGCTCGTACTTCTTGAGATAATAGTTCAACATTTTACTTGCGCGCACCGGCATTCGAACTCTCGACTCGACTTCCGGATTCGTAGTTGACCACAGAGGCACAGCCGTCACATTAGCTTCAAATATAGATAATCGATGCTCGTACTTCTTGAGATAATAGTTCAACATTTTACATTTTTTAATTAAATAAAAGAACAAGGGTTGAAATTCTATAAGTAAATTTTCATTCGTTTTTAGGTACAACTTCTCGAAGGCTTCAAGGCCAGGCCGTGTACTGCATTCCTATGACGGGCTGTAGCTTAATTCTGTTACAAAACATGCATCAACGAGTTATTACACAATAATATCTGGTAGAAACCTGTATCTGTATTTTTCTAGTGGGTACACCAATCTACCTAAAATATACGCAATAAAAATAAACAAATTTATCACTAAATTATAGCGAAGAAGTCTCTTAGGTCCCTGCGGATTAAAGAAAAATATTTTGCAATTTACTCGCCCGATAATTCCTCTCCATGTTAGGTTACAAAAAGTATTACGTTGAAAAATAATGTATTGTAAGGTAGGTTGGGCTGATTATTTAATAGATATTGAGTAGACGCACCGCAAGTTAATGCACCCTCCCCTCTCATTCACCGGTTAATAAAACCATCTGCTATATTTTCTTAGAGGTTGTATCTATTGCCATTATTTCAATAAACGGAAAGTTTTGACGACTAATGTCTTAATGTGAGTATTATGGAAAAGTCACAATTAGTAATTGTAAATAATAATAATGAAGTTTTATTATTCTTTTTTTTTATGATAAAATAATAAATAATTACATCCTCACTGGGTTTCCCGTGCTGAGGATTTCATTTACAAAATATGAAATTAAACTATAATTGAGAAACACGAAGAATTGTAAGATGAGGTGTTTTAAGTGCAGTTGAGTGGTTTCGGTGTTAGTTTACATTTGGTGTTAACATGTTTTCTATTTCAGATCTTCCTATGTAAGGTATCCAGTGTTTTATTTGATTTTGAAATTTAAATGGCTGTTGTGATTTTTGAAGGATAGTGGGATTTAGTTGTAGAGTTTTGTAGCATGGTATAAGAAGTTTTTTTGTCCAAATATATCCTACTTATTATCATTCTTCACCCTAAGTATTACAATCTGTAAAACGTTACAACGCCTTCATGTGAAAGGATACCGATCGTAAGGCGGTAATATGACATAGCATTTAAAACTGTTTAAATTGCCACGAAACATGAGGATGAAAAGCGCTGGAGGTAAACTAGGCGTTTTCATAAACATTTTGAAAATAATTTGTAGGAAAACCACATCATCGAAGAGGAGCATTGTCCGCAAGGAACGTTGGTTAGCAGCGGGGCGTCGCCCCCTTCTTCCAATGCAGTAGGTAGGCACTAGGCAGTTCTCGGTGCCTGCTCTCCCGGGTATAAAGGTGCAGATTCCAGTCGCGCGCGCTTATTCTACGCCCGTCGCTCGTCGCCCGTCGCCTGCTTTTCTCCCGCTTCTCGCCAAACTCTGCGCTGCCCTGACAAGATGTGGATCGCCAACAGCCTGGTCTTCTGGACCCTGGTGGCTACGGCCTCTGCGCAGATTCCTTCACTCGGCTGGTGCCCCGATTACCAGGTATGTAGAATTTCCCTTTGGTTATTTTATCTCCCCAGAGTTTGTGCACACCGTCACAGTTTTTAGGTTCTTGTATAAAACCAACATTCGATAGATTCACCGTAACATCATACTATTAAAACCATCATGAGAATAACGTTTTGTACGGCGGGAAGACAGGAAACGTGTGAGCGATGATATATGGAAATAGGTGATTTATGGTACTCGGTTGCTTGAGATGTCATTGCAGGGTTACTTATGTATTGGCAATACTTTATTTTAAAAGTTTCACGGTTTCCTTAATGGTTATAGGCATGAACATGATTTTTGAAGGTTACACAACTGCAATAAGAAATACATTGAACACAGGATTATGTAATTTTTTACTGTACCTGTGCACATGCATACTATTAAAGATGGAGATGTCACATAGAAGTTGGATAAAATATGATAACTATTAAATTTTAGACATAGGTGATATGATATTTTGTATTGAACAGTTTTATTTTCATACACGAATATGTAAAGTTTCGAAAGCAACGCTTTCTTCGTATATTAATAAAGTCGTGAATACAAAGTATATTTTTAAATTAATTTATTAATAATGACGCTACAAAGTGAATACCAATCAGTTGAAGAAATTATTAATGTTATTTATTTGCTACCGGTTTAGACACATTCGTGTCATTTACTAGTGTTGTTAACAAATGCACATGGTTAATAAAACTCTTCAAAACAAAATGTCTACAAATTGTTACATAGCTAATGCGCAAGAAATACAAACCAAAGTTGTATTTACCTGTGTATATTAAAGTTACATAGTTCCAGTAAAGCAGTTCTTACAAAAAGCCTGTCGATAATAGATAACCAGAACACAGAACATTCCAAATAATCGATATTAAAGCCCGTTTGTTTTTCCTCATACTCCTATATTCGGAACAGTTAATAAGCAAAAAAAGAACATTTCATAAAGACGTATAAGCAGTGGGTCTTCAGTATGCGGAATCTTAATGTTATAATAATCCAATGTATCATATTTTCGTCATACTCGTATATTAGGAACAATTAATAACCAAAAAAAGAACATTTCACAAAGACGTATAAGCAGTGGGTCCTCAGTATGCCGAATCTTAATGTTATAATAATCCAATGTATCATATTTTCGTCATACTCGTATATTAGGAACAATTAATAACCAAAAAAAGAACATTTCATAAAGACGTATAAGCAGTGGGTCTTCAGTATGCGGAATCTTAATGTTATAATAATCCAATGTATCATATTTTCGTCATACTCGTATATTAGGAACAATTAATAACCAAAAAAAGAACATTTCATAAAGACGTATAAGCAGTGGGTCCTCAGTATGCAGAATCTTAATGTTATAATAATCCAATGTATCATATTTTCGTCATACTCGTATATTAGGAACAATTAATAACCAAAAAAAGAACATTTCATAAAGACGTATAAGCAGTGGGTCCTCAGTATGCCGAATCTTAATGTTATAATAATCCAATGTATCATATTTTCGAGGTTTCATTTTTTTTGTCCCTGACCTGGTTTAGAAAAAGGAAAAGAAACAAAGACCATTTTTACCGTCTTAAATTTCTTTAAAGCTACATGCTTCTGTGTGATATATTTTTTTATTATTTTAGTACTTAAAATAGGCAATATGCCTAAAACTAGCATACACATGAATGTTTAAAAGGCAATAATAATTAATAAGTACAATAAACAACAATCTTTATTTCGCAAAAATGATACGAAAGCAAATGACAAAAAGAAATGACTTATTGAAAACATGTTATAAGTAGGTGGTTAAATTAATTCCTTATTGTCACCTGTGCTGATGATGCACTGTTTTAGTACCTAATATCGAGTCTCTAATAAAGGGCATCATCACATTATCAGCTTGAAAAATGATAAAACTGTATATTAAAATTGATCGTGTCATTAAAAATGTCTATTTCATTGTTATAGAAGTGTATAGTATTATAATTTCTTGATATCCGCGGAAAAGGAGAAAAATATCCCATTTTTGTGTGGTAGGCTTTATAACATAGAACATGTAATGTATTTTATCCTTCTTGTTAATTTTCTTGTTGGTGTGTCAATGTCAATTTGTGATAACATGTTTGGTGTATCAATTATGTATTAATTATATAATTTTGTATAAAAGCAATACATTGGAAAGTTTACGTCTGACTGACAGGGATTGTAGCTTGCAGTGCGAAATTCGATCATTATATGTTCCAAATTGATCTGATAAACCTTCACGAAATGCAATCCCACCGGTTAATTTCTTTTATATGGATTCGATTCTGTAATTATCAATCTCATATAAAATTTCAAACAGTGGATGCGTATTCCAAAATACTTTGCACAATAGACTTATATAATGTTGTTAGTAATTCTGCACTTTTATGAATTAATCCTAATATTTGTGATGCACTTTTTGAAATAGTATCTACCTACATGCTTATTGAAATAGTATCTACCTACAATCTACATGCTTATTGAAATAGTATCTACATGCTTATTGAAATAGTATCTACATGCTTATTGAAATAGTATCTACATACAATCTACATGCTTATTGAAATAGTATCTACCTACATGCTTATTGAAATAGTATCTACCTACATGCTTATTGAAATAGTATCTACATGCTTATTGAAATAGTATCTACCTACATGCTTATTGAAATAGAATCTACATGCTTATTGAAATAGTATCTACATGCTTATTGAAATAGTATCTACATGCTTATTGAAATAGTATCTACCTACATGCTTATTGAAATAGTATCTACCTACATGCTTATTGAAATAGTATCTACCTACATGCTTATTGAAATAGTATCTACCTACATGCTTATTGAAATAGTATCTACCTACATGCTTATTGAAATAGTATCTACCTACATGCTTATTGAAATAGTATCTACCCACATGCTTATTGAAATAGTATCTACCTACATGCTTATTGAAATAGTATCTACCTACATGCTTATTGAAATAGTATCTACCTATATGCTTATTGAAATAGTATCTACCTACATGCTTATTGAAATAGTATCTACCTACATGCTTATTGAAATTTAGTAACGAGTCAAATGTCACGCCCGAGTCTTTGCTTGAAGTCGTGTTCAATAAAGCCACGTTATTTATGTGATACGTATTTGAAAATTTATTTCTGTTCTTTCTGAAGGAAACTGTAATGCATTTGTTTTCATTAAAATATAAATCATTAAGTGTGCACCGTTCATGAAGTCTTTGCACCGTTGATGCAATCTTCTATTTGCATGTACAAGTATGTGTATATATTATAATTATTGAAACAATATTAATAACAGTCAAATAACGTTATTAGAAGAAGCAAATAGAAGAGAAAAACAAAAATGTATGTCTAATGTATATCAGAATAATACAGATTTACACCATTTTTTTATTTTTCTAAATTAACATTTTATTTTAGTATTTACTTTTATTTTATTAAATTCGGTTTGTTTCATCTTATTTCAATCGTGAGTATCGCTTTGGCCTACAAAGACACAAGTAGGTACGTAAGATAAAATGAAATTTGTTTTACTCATACATTATATATAAATTCCGTTAAGTAAAGTTCTTCGGAACAAATAAAATGATGGTTTTGTGCGAGCAGTACTCATCGTGCCGATTTCATGATTGTCTTGTTTAATCTCTAAGTATTTAAGTAATTTGGTAAACAGAGACGGAAGACCTCTCGCAATCAATCAAAATCTCTTGTTTATTTATCAATCTTAAGTTATTCTGGTTCTAGAACCGACTGAACATGCGTTGGCCAACATAATTTATGCTCAAGCAAGGCTCGGGCAAGTACATTCGTAAACTTGGCATTGGCTGCAATGCGATACGGTTCCACTCTGGGCCCGACTTACCCGTTATGTTCAATAGTACTCGTAGAGGAAAACATACGCATGTTCAGGTTGTCGAGTGCATTGATTACGAAAGCATCGTGATTCGTGACATCACCACGTGAGGAGTGATGGCGTACACCAACACCACCACTCCAGTAACCGGTCACCGGTCACCGGTCACCGGTCACCGGTCACCGGTCACCGGTCACCGGTCACCGGTCACCGGTCACTAGTCACCAGTGGCCACTGACCGATGTTAGACTGATTGTTCGTTCTCCGCAGGCCATGGCGAACTTCGATATGAACCGGTTCCTCGGGACCTGGCACGAAGCGGAGCGGTACTTCACTGTGACGGAACTGGGGAGTCGCTGCGTAACCACGACCTATGAAAAGATGCCGGATGGAAGGGTTTTTGTTTACAACGAGATAAAGAGCGCACTGTGAGTAGCACCCCCTCTATACAACCGGCCCTTCTCTTATACAAAAAGAATCTTCTAGTCTGGATCTGGAGCGAGGTGCTGAAATGCGAGTACCTGCTATTATTTAACAATAATGTCAAGCCACAAAGTGATTACTTTCTTCGATAATCTAATGATTACTTTCTTACTTAGATTGGATTAGAACCGACAATTGTCCATACAGTCCAAACAGTATGAGTATGGTGGAGATTAATTAATTGATACTATTAAAATGATGTTCTAGAACGGGATTCAAGCGAGTTATCGAAGGACAACTGCAGCACGTGGGGAGAGACGGCGAGGGGAAGCTGTCGGTGAAGTACTCCTCGTTGCCGTTGCCCTACGACACGCACTACACCATCCTGGACACGGACTACGATACCTTCGCTGTTATGTGGTCCTGCAGCGGCATCGGTCCCGTCCACACGCGTACGTTCTGCTTGGTCTCTCTTCTAGTCCTAATTCCAATGTGTGCATGTTCTCAACTTATCTCACTACAAAGTCCGAAACCTTTCACGGCCCGTAGCATATTAGGCTTTTATAAACTAATTGATCGATAGTTTTATTTTTTATTTCTATAATCTTCGACTCAAATAGAGGTAGAGCAGTTTTAAGTAGTTTTTATTACGATTTGAGGTATATTTTCAGATCATTTTCTGGCCATTTTAAGCGCCCTGACGTGATATTTCTCAAAAATGACGTTATATTAATTATCTAATAATAATAATTAATCACAGACATATTATATCTGTGATAAAAGATAAAAGACGGTTTACTTATTAAGACATATTCGAGGGCTTGTCGTCAAATGACGCTACATGCGAGCCACCTTGACCAACGCATCACAGGTGGCGTAGGTACAATTATGTATAGATTTACTAACTAACCCGACGACGTACATCCTTTCATTCTTCACCTTTTTTATTATTTTAACAACAAAGAAAAATCTTTAACTGGTAAATCGTTATATGTTTTTAAAAATAATAATTGTATTTTTTTGACAATTTTTCGATGTTAGATTTTTTTTCACTGTCATATATTGCATTTACAGATACATTAAAAATATTTCATATTTTCCCAAGATTGATTCATCACTTTTAACGAATTTCTACCTAAAATAGCTTCAGGCGACACATTTTTAATAACAATGGCAACCTTACGATATTTAAATTATCTTTTAATCTTATTTTTGCCATAAGACATCCAACACAAAATAAATGTTGACTGTTTGCTGTGAAAAAGACCATAGAATCAATGACTTTATGAAAAATACTTCATCTAAGCATATAAATAACTTAATTTAAAAATATTGCACATTTTGTGACTTACTAAGGTCGATGAACTCCCCGTGTCAATCATGAATGACAATTTTATTCAAATTAGTATTTGTTGAAAACTTCGGTAATTAACTCACGTATCGCACCGTTCCCTCACAGAAGTAGACAGACAGGATGGACTGCCATAAAACTTTGTCTTGACACACATTCATCGCTTCGTTAAAATTAATTCAACTCAACTCAACTCAACTCAACTCTTTATTCTTTTTAAAGTTTTTACAAAATTTACATTTTAAAGCATTTTTAAAGATGATACAGGATGTACAACATTCAAAATAATTACTTATAAAAAATAATAAAAATTAAAACAAAAAATAACTTAGACATACATAATCTCAGTAAATTGTATACAAGGCATACTGGCATTATACAAGTAGCAACAGCTTTACGTCTAAATGCAGCTTCATTGATGCTAAATATGTCGATATCCGAAGTGATTCTATTTAACAGCAAGATTGCCCTCCCCACCGGCATGACCATTGGCAAGTTGGCCCTGCAGGCCGGAAGATAAAACAGTCTATGCTGTCGGTGACGGAGATAAAACAGTCTATGCTGTCGGTGTCGGTGACCACCGGGAACATAGAAATGAATGTTCTCCATGATAGCCGAATTTTCGAACCATCCGCGAATCAGTCTGAAGAAATGTGTCACAATGTGTACATCCCTTCTGACCCGCAGATGGTTCATTCCGAGCATACCTAGGAGAAAGTCGGTAGGATAGAGCCACGGGTAGTAGTCATACTCCCTCAAATAAAGAAATCTTAAAAATTTCTTCTGAACTCTCTCCAACATGAGGGAATACTTCACCTGATGTGGGCTCCAAACCACCGACCCACTCTCAAGCCTACTCCTTACTAGCGAGTTATATAAAATTATGAGAACCCGAGTATCTTTAAAATTCCTTGAAGTACGTAGGACGAAACCCAGCATTTTTAATGAAGTACTACAGGTGACTTCAATATGAGCATGAAATGTCAGCCTACTATCAAACACGATACCAAGATCTTTCATAGTGGAGACGCGTTTTAAACTTCGGGCGTTCATATTATACCGGTAAAACCAAGTATGACACGCCCTTGTGAAAGAAAGAATGAAACATTTAGAAATATTGATCATCAAAATTCATCGTCTCATACATACTTCAGGAAATGTGTTTGGTAAAACCATATATGATCGTGTGAAAAATGTTGACATTCATAATTAATGCAAGACTGATGTAAGCGTAATGTGTAAAATTAAGAAAGGAACGCTTAGATGGTTTGAGCATGTAGAGCGAATGAAAGAAGAAAGGAGTGTAAGGAGAATTCATGACGTGACTGTGAACGGAAGAAGCCGGGGACGCCCGAGGGAGACATGGCACGATCGAGTGAATACTTGAGTCGGGGCATGTCAGAAGTTGGAATAGCAGAAGAGAATTTACGAGATGATGCATGAATGTAAATCGCTTGACGGTCCGTTCTTTCTGCTTGCCACAGTGGGGAAACAGCCTGATAGCTAGTTAGTTAGTTTTTAATACATACTCGCACTCTCCTGTTTTATACGATCCTTGACATTAACCGACTCAAGTATTTGATTCACCAGATCATGTCTTCCTCGGGCATCTACGAGATCTTCTGCCATTCATTTTTGAATCATAAATTCTCCTTACCCTCTTTTCTCCGCCCATTCGCCCTGCATGTCCAAACCATTGAAGGATCCCTTTCTTAATCTCATTCATAACGCTTACGGTCGTAGATAATTTTACCACACTTCTTCATTCACCCTTCGATCAATGTCGTTATCAGCCTATCCGTTATTCCATTGTATTGTGGATAAGCTTTCCAAATACACAAACTTATTGACTGGCTCAGACAGCACACTCCCAACTAGTAAATACACAAACTCATTCGCTGGTTCAGACAACACATACTCATCTAGCAAATACACAAACTTATTCACTGGCTCAGAAATTTCAAAAAGTTGTTTGATACTTGTGCGCACTTGTCTAGCCCATGCGTCGCACGGTTTTCGGAGTCTGAATGAAGTTATTCACGCCATTTTACTCTCTGCTTTGATTAGAATTACTTTGGAAAACTGCAAAAATACCTTGCTGTTAGAAATTAGCAGTGATATTACGTATATAAACCTACCTTTTAAACTACTCGCACCGTTATCACTCACATCATCTCTAAATATTACGTATATAAACTTACCTTTTAAACTACTTGCACCGTTATCACGCGCATCATCTCTAAATATTAGCATAATTTACTAGTCAGTAGTCATACCAACAAGAGTATCAACTGCACCCTGGTATCAGGAAACAGTGAGACTATGGAATCCCCAATATTCGGATTATGCTGTGAGGCTGAAGAGTATAAGGAGGGGAAGGATATATGGAAGAGGAAGATCTGAAAGTACCTGTCTATGCAGATTTGGTTACCAAACACGGCTTAAGCCATTTCAAGCAACGCTTCGAATCTAAATGGTGGTATTTCACCAGGGCGATACTGAGAGTATCTATCACTGCTCCAAGTATACTGTGTATATTATTATTTATGCTACCGGAATTTGAACCTGCTTCTTTCGGATTCTTAGTCGTGGGCTTTACCCCTTAAAATAAGTCCATTACCAAAAGGGAGGTTTTACAACTTTTTGGTAAAATCTTTTTCCCAGATATCGTCACTGCTAATTACCTGACTAATCCCCTTTCTAGCCGGTTGCTCCCCAAATAAAATGATCGTATTTCATACATACGATATTACTATAAAATCACGAACTCCCTTGCCTACGAAAACAACCTTGCTGCCTTCTTGCTGGCAAGATTAAACCAAGATTTTTCCTCCGAGGAAAGAATCTTATAAAAGAATTTAATCCTTCATGAACACGCTTCACGAAACATTACCCGAAGTCAATAGCTTCCTTCCCACGGCGTTTTCCTTCTCCATTGCGGTTACCCTCTTTCCAACAAGGATGCTCCTTCCACGTCGACTCAGATATGAAAGCAAGCTACCCATTCTCCGATGAAAAGGCGTTTTTCTTGTCTCCAGCTGTAAACGAACCCATCCTAGTTCAGGTAGCATTTGGACCCCTGTAAACTCTCCTCGTTCTTCCCCACGATCGAAAAAGCTAATACTCAATCACGGTCTTTCTTTCCCGAATCCTCTCAAACTTCTAATAAATATGCGGTACGCAGGAAACCATCCGCTGTTGCGAACAGTCCCGTAAATTTGTTCGTTTCCTTCCGATCCGTGAATATAATAGCTTTATCAGCCATTTAATCAGCAGTAACATTGAACATCATTCCTACAGGCTCCCTGAAGATAAACCCCTCAAAGTAGTCATCAGGGGTATCCTTGGAGATATTGATACGGAGAAGGTCAAGATTGAACTTGCTCTCAGCTATCCGGTACTATCCGTTCATCGGATGAAAGCTGGTCGATCTAGAAAATCGATTCCTCTTGTACTGGCCACTATAACCAAAAATGAGAAAGGTAAAATAATATTTAACGATCTTATCTCTATCTTTCATCTGAGGATATGGGTAGAAAGCCTTCGAAATAAACAAGGATGGGTCAGTGTTTTCGCTGCCAAAACCATGCCCATTCGGCAAACTGCTTCTATGGTCTTGAGTGCTTCGTAAATTGCGCAAGACCTCCCAGTTCTTCTGATTGTAAACAAATCAAAGATACGCCAGCCAAGTGCGCTTTTTGTGAGGGTGCCCACACGGTCAGCTATAAGGATTGCCGCGCCAGGCCCTAACCAAACCACCTGAATTATATATATAATTATAATATTATATAATTACTCCAGTGATAACCGTCAAGAACTCCGTCCTAACAACGATTTCTCACACCTTCTGCCCTAGCTACAAAGCCAGCCACCTACGTCTTAATCCTCATTAAAACTCAATGATCTGCCCTCCCAACGCACTTCTCTCACCCCTGCCCCATGGCCTGCGCCCCACTTTTACATAAGCCATTCTTCCCATCAAGATCGACGGCCTCCCAAAACCCCGACCTTCAGTCAACAATTCAGGCTCGAACGCCGACAACTCGAGTCCCTACAAGTTTCCAAAGGTGCCTTATCACCCCCCTTCGAAAACCCTGGGTTCTGACTTACATACTCTCATAAAAAGAGTAACAGAGCTCGAATTCCTAATATAAAATGCAGCCAAAGAGTTAACTTCTATCTAGACCTTCATTAAAAAAAAACGCAATGAATAGATAACGCGTCCAAAATTTCAACCTACAGTTCCTATTGGAACGCCAATGGCATAATTCTAGCTTACCCTAATGAAATAATCGAATTTCTCCATGATTAGTGAAACGTTGCTAAAACCATCACGTAATTTAAGAATATCAAATTATAAGATCTACCGTGACTATAAAACCGCCAATAAAGTAGGTGGCACCGCTATTCTCTTTAAAAGTAACATTGACCATTGTCTGGCACACTCATCCTCTAATGAAAATATTGAATCCACCGCGGTTAAAATTAATACTTCTTCCAGGCCAATTAAATTCATATCTATTGACAGTCTTCTATAACGACACTTTATTTTTCCGATCTAGACTCATTCCTCTCCAAGAACATCTCCACTATTATGTCCGGTGATTGGAATGCTAAAAACAGCTCCTGACACAGCCAGTATCATAACAAAAAAGTGATCTTGCTAAATATTCTCTCGTTAATTTAATCGCCATAGATATTCCGGATCTATCCACCCTTTATCCACTAAATTGCATGCCGAATATAATTGACATTATCATCCTTAAAGACACAAGTCACGTACACACCCTAAAAGTACTAAACGTACTCACATCCAACCATAAACAGTTCTTCTAACACTGACAGGTATTTCGAATCCACTGGTTCCACATACGCCAACTCTGAAAAAAATTGAGTGGCCTAAACTCATCGAGTTATTAAATTCAACAACTACAGTGTCAACTTCTATTCCCGACGAAACGAGTGTTAACATCGCCACTTCTAAATTAATAAACTTAATAAAATCTTGTATCAACGAGGTATCCGTTGATATTTCCAATAACAAAAGTCGACATGGTATCCACGAAGAGATTAAAGATCTTATATTAGGGAAACGAAATCGTAAAGAATGGAAAAAAAAGTTGCAATCCCATTGTAAAAATGCATTATAACCGCTTATCCCATCAAGTAAGAGATGCCCTAAACGATTTCAGCAATGAACGCTGGCACGAGTACATATCGTTCCTCGAAAATGATGAGCCTTCTGGAAGTTCTATAAAACTCTCAGATTACCAAATAATAGAATATCCCCCCTTCAAGGCCCAAACGGAGTAGCATACTCGTACTCTACTGCAGACAGCCTTAAAACTCAATTCACCCCAATAACCGATCACAACGACCCGTCTTTCGTTTCATTGGTGGATTCAAAAGTAGCTCTAATCTTAAATACAGAATCTGACGACTTACCAATCAAGTTCTCAACATCTAATGAACTTAAAAAAATTATATTAACTCTCTTAAGACTAAAAAAGCAGCCTGACCGGACGGCATGTTAAAAAAAGTTTTTAATTGATTCCCGTTAAAAGGCATCTGGGCCTTAACAGTCATTTACAATGCGTCACTACGAATTAGTTTCTTTCCTAAAGCATTTAAGCAAGCATGTGTAATCTCGTAATACCTAAACCGGGCAAAACCCACTGTTAACCACGAACCATCGCCCAATCACTCTCCTTCCTTGTGTAGGTAAAATTCTAGAGAAAATTATCCTTGTTCGATTGGAATCATTTATTCCTAAAAATAAAATTTTGCACGATTTCTAACATGGCGTCTGACCTGGACATTCTTCAATTCATTAATTCTTCGCGTTGTTGCAATCATGCGTGAAGGGTTGAACATAAACAAACATACGGTGATCCTTACGTTCGACATAAGAGAAGCATTCGATAGAGCTATGCTATTATGATATAATAAAAGTTACCGGTGAGAGTATTATCAACGAATAATATTATAAGCCTGGTACGTAATTCGAATAATAAATTTATCGTTTTTGACAACATCGAAAACCAAGTAATATAACCATAGACAAAACACCTCAGTCTTCGCAAGGTGGAGTTAGAAATTATTCCTTACTGAGGTGCAGTCTGAAATTAAATAACTGCCATAATTACTGCAATTGCTCCCATCACATTTCACAGAAGTCAGTGTAAGTTGAAGTGAATAAATAAATTTTAAAATGGCTACCAATCAAAGCACCACTACCGCTCGCTCTACCAGAGCAAATGTGACACAAACAAATTAAAATCTAAAAGAAGACCCCGTAATCAACATCATTAACTCAAAATTCGTGGAAATGAAAGTCATAATGTTCAGTAAAATAGAATCCGAGATGCAAGAAATAAAAACTTTCAACTACTTCATTAATGAGAAATATGAGGATATCATTCACAAACTGTCACACATTATGGATACGCCAAAACAAGTAATTAAACTAAAGGAGGAACTGGCGGAAAAAGAAAAAAAGACTGGCTACGATAGAAGTACACCTGGCGGATATTGAGCAATCAGCCCTACTTACCAGTATGGAAATAAGCGGCTTAAAATTTCAGGACAGTATACCCCCAATCCATACTGTCACGCGGATCGCTGAGCTCGCCGGCGTTACAATGGCACCAGAAGATACCCCCAATCTATACTGTCACGCGGATCGCTGAGCTCGCCGGCGTTACAATTGCATAAGAAGATACCCCCAATCCATATTGTCACGCGGATCGCTGAGCTCGCCGGCGTTACAATTGCATAAGAAGATACCCCTAATCCATACTGTCAAGCGGATCGCTGAGCTCGCCGGCGTTACAATTGCACCAGAAGATACCCCCAATCCATACTGTCACGCGGATCGCTGAGCTCGCCGGCGTTACAATTGCATAAGAAGATACCCCTAATCCATACTGTCACGCGGATCGCTGAGCTCGCCGGCGTTACAATTGCATAAGAAGATACCCCTAATCCATACTGTCAAGCGGATCGCTGAGCTCGCCGGCGTTACAATTGCACCAGAAGATACCCCCAATCCATACTGTCACGCGGATCGCTGAGCTCGCCGGCGTTACAATTGCATAAGAAGATACCCCTAATCCATACTGTCACGCGGATCGCTGAGCTCGCCGGCGTTACAATTGCATAAGAAGATACCCCTAATCCATACTGTTACGCGGATTGCTGAGCTCGCCGGTGTTACAATACAAGATACCATAAAAATTACTAGTCCAAACTGACAAAAAAAATACAATAACTTTCGGGTATATTAAAAAGTACATACTATGATGCTAGCTTCAAAACACAGCGAACCTATAAAAAAATTCAACGGAGAAGGACCACAATATAACTAACTAACTAACTAACTAACCATCACGCCGTTTCCCCGCAGGGGTAGGCAGAGAGGACGGACCGCCAAACAACTCGATCTTGGCATACACTTCTTGCTTCATTCACATTCATACAACGCCTCATACATTCTCTTCTGTTATTCCGACTTCTGACATGGCCCGACTCGAGTATTTGATTCACTTGATCGTGCCATGTCTTCCTCGGGCGTCCCCGGGCTCTTCTTCCAGTCACATTCGCGTCATATATTCTCCTTACACTCCTTTCTTCGTTCATTCGCTCTCACATGCCCAAACCATCTAAGCGTCCCTTTCTTAATCTTGCTCACTACGCTTACATCAGCCTTGCATTCTTTACGAATCTCAACATTTTTCACTCGATCATACATGGTTTTTCCACACATTCGTCTCAGAGATCTCATTTCTACAGCATTCAGTCTACTTTCATCCTTCCTCTGCCAGTTCCATGCCTCACTGCCATACATCATTTCATAAATACCTCATTATACAATACCATAAAAATCTGCATTGGAATGCCAATATAAATATGTTTGGATAAAATCGGGAAAAATTCTCATAAGGAAAACAAACGATGCAAAGGTTATTGAAATTAGACACCTGAACGATATACCTACTAAAATGATTTAATAAAAAAACCTTCAAGCTAACTATTTACTATATGCTTTCAACATGGCCTCTTTCACGACATTAACAGCTGACAAACTGAAACCCGACTCAATAATCTCCACAAACATCGATATGTTAATTTCGTATTCTCCAGAATGAGTTACCGAACCTAACTATAATTCACCAAAGCACTCGAAGATTTTATTATGCTGATAAATGAATTGAATATAGAACCTGATTTGTTAATCCTTACAGAATGTTGGATAAATTCCTCGTCATATGAGCACAAAAATGTAAACAACTACTAAGTCTACAATACATAATTGCATAAACATCAAAATGATGGAGTAATTATATATTATAAAGATAAAATGGAATGCACAATAGAAAAAATCGAACTACAAGACATTAACTGTTTGAAAATAAAACTCAGCCAACACATATGCACCTTTGCAATATACAGATAGCCTTCATATAAAAAATTATCACCATTCCTTGGATCGCTAGGTTCTATTTTATTTCAAGAACGAAATATCAGGAATCTGTTCATAATTGGGGACATCAACATTAAAATATTGGATACTGGAAGACAACACCCACAAACACAGGAATACCTACTACTCCCCCTCTCCCATGGGATGTCTGCGGCGATTAATGAACCAACAAGAGTAGAACACAATATAAATAAATCAACTCCCTCTCAAACTTGTAGTGACCACATAATGACAAAAACGAACAAAATAACTCCACAATCATACACCAATCCACAATCACTGATCATTACACTTAAACCTTAACATTCATTCAAGTAACAATCTCAAAATCTATCTTGGAATAAATATATAATAGACTATAAAAAATTTAAAAAAAATCGCTGCAAACCAAAACCTGAGACTCATTATATAAAACGATTTAGAAGCTGGTTGGAAACTATTTATTGAACACCAGCAATTAAATATACAAAACCACACTTCCATAAAAACAACATATATTCACACAATAAAATTAGTAAAAAAGCTTGGATCACACCAGGTCTACATAAATGTAAACGAAAAAGAGACAAGCCCCACCAACAAGTGTAAAACAGTCCGTACGACCTTTCCTTGAAACTATTCTACAAAAACTATAGAAATATCTGCTCCAATCTTAATAAGTCGGCTAAACAAAATTATTATAGACCTAAAATAGATAAATCCAACAATAACCCTAAACTTATTTGGCAAATAATCAAAGAAATCACATACACTCACCAAAACAAAACTAGCACATTGGAGGAAATCGACACAGATAATGGTAAACTCTCGCTTAACAAAAACACACAAAGACTTAAAATGATTTTTTTTGATTAAAAAACCTTTGTTACTTTTTTCCACTTATTTATTTTCGACGTTTCAAAATTAGAAATAATTCAAAATTAGAAACACAACAACTTCTTAACTACACTAACAACTTTTTTTGCAAACATAGGCTCGGATATAGCAAACAAAATAACCCAACCTCAACACTTTAATCCGAACATAAACATACCCAAAAACCCACAAAGGAAGAAATTTACACTCAAACAAATCTCTAAAAACTAACTAACCCTATTTTTATCTAAATTCAAATCAATATCCCCATCTGGTAGTGATGGAATCACAATGAAAACCATAAAATATTTACAAGACGAACCATACTTTTTCTTATAAACAAATCCATTGCGAAAAGCAGTTTTCCATCTCAACTCAAAATAGGGACCATCACACTAATTTTTAAAACAGGAAATCATAAAGATATTAATAATTATAGACCGATCACTATTCTATATACTCTATCTATTTTTTTTAAACGGCTTTCAAAAATCAACTCATCAATTACCTAGAATCTAATAATCTACCATAAACCACGCACATCTGTTTAACAAACTTGAAAATATAGGGATAACTGAAAAAGAAATGACGTTTTTAAAAAGTTACATGGAACACAGAAAGCAAACGGTTAAACTTAACAACATAACATATTGATGTCAAATTCAGGGTGCCTCATTGAAGTATTCTGGGTCCAATCCTGTTCTTAATTTACATAAATGACCTATGTCACATATAATGTGAAGGCGAATTCAGAAGTTTTGCAGATGATACTGTCATTATATTAAATGGGAAAAATTGGTTCGAAACATTCAAGAAAGCAGAAATCACTCTAAACACAATCAAAACATGGCTAGACTATCACTCGCTCATACTTAATGCTAATAAAAACAAAATCATCACTTTTAAAATAAACAATACTAAAAATTCAGATACAAACCTTAACTTGAAAATTCATAGTTTACCACATTTAAATGGTCAATATAATTGTCTACCATTGGAAAATGTTAACCACATAACGTATCTTAGGCATATAAATTGATCACAATTTAAAATTTAACCACATTAATTATTCAAATAATAAAATTAACTTACTTTTTTAAAACAATCAGGAATGTCCTCAGTACAAAAGATTTGATTAAGATCTACATAGCTCTCTGCCAATCACTATTAGAATATGGTATTATGGGATAGGGCAGTGCTAATGATAATATTTTAAATTTACTCATCAGAACACAAAAAGCCATCATGAAAATTATACTTAAGGCCCCTGCAAGAACTAGTACTAGAGCAAAGTATGAAGAATAAAAGTTTAAAGTATAAGATATAAAGTATCACATACATTTTTTAAATTACTGTAGTGTAATATTGAATTACAATTGAGATGTACAAGTTTAAAATATAAAGTATAAAAGTTTAAAAAATAAAAGATTAAAGTATGATATGCATTTTTTTAAAATTTAGTGTAGAGTAATAATGAATTATATATGAGTTGTAAAAGTTTAAGGTATAAAGTATAAAAGTTTAAAGCGTATAAGATTTTTTTTTAGCGTATAGTAAGTAATGAATTACATAAGAAGGTTTCATTAAAATTAAAGCCTTCCTTTCATTGGTCTCTTCATTTTCGGGAATAGGAAAAAGTCGCAGGGAGCCAAATCTGGTGAATACAGTGGTTGAGGCATGGTTACGGTGTTGTTTTTGGCCAAATAATCACGAACAAGCATTGATGTGTGAGCTGGTGCATTATCGTGATGCAAAATCCGTTTTTCCACAAATACGATCGTTTGAGCAGTATTGCTTCGCGCAACTGTTGCATTACTTCCTTGTAGAATACCTTATTAACCGTACGACCTGTTGACAAGAACTCATGATGCACCACGCCATTGTAATCGAAGAAAACAGTGAGCAAAACCTTCACATTTGATCGAACTTGGCGTGCTTTTATCGGTCTTGGCTCTTCTGGCCGCTTCCATTGGGATGATTGGGCCTTGGTTTCGACGTCATAACCATATACCCATGTTTCATCACCAGTTATTTTCAGACCCTTTTGAGCAAATCTGGATCGTCGTTGACGTCATTCAACAACTCCTAAGCGATACTAATGCGACGTTGATTTTGCTCAAAATTTAGCAATTTCGGAACAAACTTCGCTGCCACACGTTTCATGCCCAAAATTTCCGAGAAAATTGCATGGCATGAGCCGATTGATATGCCAACATCCTCTGCAACTTCCCTAATAGTGATTCAACGATTTTCCAAAACCATTTTCTTCACTGTTTCGATGTTTTCTTCGTTTGTTGACGTTGTTGCAACTCCAGGACGCTCATCGTCATTAACATCTTAAAGCGCTTGTACCACTTATAAACACTTTTTTGAGACAAAGTAGACTCGCCAAATGCCGCAGTTAACATTTTAAGTGCGTTGGAGCACTTTATTCCATTTTTATCGCAAAATTTAATACATATTCATTGATACATTTTTTTTTAAACTAAAAAATCGAAGAACACAAAAAAATGTGACTAACCTTTCCAGTTGTCAAAAACAAACCACTAATCCAAAATGGCTGATAGTGCTAACATATGATAAACATATGTGTACCAACACAACAAAAAAAAATCGATAATCGAATGTACACAGCCCGCGAAAATTAAAATTCACCTTTTCTTTTGAACAAACCGTATCTATTTTATTTATTTTTATTTTTTATTTATTCATTAACGCCCCAAAGGGCTTTTACATATTTTAACATTAAAATGATTATGTGTACAGAACTTAAAAAAAATAACATGATGCACAGTTGGTATATAAGTGCAACATATGTATAATATATATGAAGGTATAATAATGTATACGTGCATGACACAGAGAAGTTATAAAGGGAAAGGTTTTTAATTTGTAGATAGTACTTTTTTTAAATAAAAATTGTAATAGCCTGATCTACATGATACATGATACACAAGTGCATCATATAATATAATATGAGTGCATGGCATTGTGAAAAAAAAAATCATTGTGTTTTTATATTTCGGATGATGTAAAAATGAATGAAATTGCATAATACATAATATAGTATATAATACATAGAAAGAAAAAAGAGAAACAAGTTTTTGGATTGTAGATGAGTACAAAGATAATACATATAAAAAAATTATAATTAAACAATAGCTCTTATGCGATGCTCTTATAATTGTTGCAACATAAAAATATCGTTCAGTTATCTTTTAAACATGGGTAAACTTATATTAAATATATCTATAGCAGAGGTGAATTTATTTCCAAGTATATGTAGACGAGAAATGGGTGCATGCATTTGTTAGTTAGTCCCAGAATTATTGTTACAGAATAATATATTTTGCCGAGTTTGTCGATGAGGTACTTTGAAATTGATTAGTTGCAGGAGTTCACAACAGTCTAATAATACACAATAAATAATTTTAAATAAAAAATTTAAATATGTTATTTTTCTTCTGTTTTCTAAAGTATGTATTTTGAGTGTATTTAGCAAGAATGTAGAGTTTATGTGTTGTATTGGTATGTGTAGTTTGAAGTTAATAAAACGTAAAAATTTGCGCTGCACGCTTTCAATATTTTTTATATGAATAATATACTCGTAGTATGGGGACCACACTATTGAATTGTATTATAATATGCTAATGACAAATATACGATTTTTATAACTTCCAGTGAATCAAAGTCTTTGATAGTTCTAATTATAAATCTCAATGTCTTTATACCATTATTAGTTATTTGTTGTATGTGATTTACAAAATTTAATTGTGTATCAAACAAAACTCCGAGATCACTAATTTCGTTGACTTTTTCCAAGATTTTGTTATCTATAGCGTAGTTAAATGATAACGGGGTTTTGATTCGACAAAATGTCAGTATCTTGCATTTATCAACGTTGAGAAATAAGTTATTAGCGATACACCAATTATGTAATTTATCGATTTAACTGTAAGATTATGCAGTCGCTAATATTGGATATTTCTCTGTATAGTTTAATATCATCGGCAAAAAGTAGAACTTCTGCATCGTCGAAACAAGTTATGATGTCATTAATGAATATGAGGAATAGAATGGGACCGAGATGACCTCCTTGCGGCAGACCACTAGTTGCATTCAGTACCTTAGATTTTAAAGACTTAATTTTGATTCTGTTAGATAAGTAACTTGAGAACCAATCCAACATGTTGCCTCTCAGTCCTAGTGCATATAATTTACTAAGTAATAATTTATGGGATACTTTATCGAAAGCTTTTGAAAAGTCTGTATAGATACTGTCAACTTGTTTTTTTATTCGTGAAGGATTCCGTAATATAGTTTTGGTAAAGTAATAGATTAGTAGTAGTTGATCTTCCACTGACGAACCTGTGTTGTTTTTTATCAATTACTTTGAGTATTGATGGATAAATTAAGTCGAGAACAAGGGATTCAAAAATTTTTGGGAGTGCTGATTGTATACATATAGGATGATAGTTTTTTATGTCTGTGTCATCACCTTTTTTGAAAATTGGGGTAATATAACTAGATTTCCAACGAGTTGGAAAATGTCCAGAAGAAAGTAAATGGTTAAATAATATAGTAAGTGGACTTAATATTGTAGATGCGCATTGTTTGAGAAATATTGTCGGAATGTTATCTGGGCCTGCAGATTTGTTGGGGTCAAGGGAAAGTATTTTATTTTGGCGGGATTCCCGTGTAATGTGGTAGTTCTATAAATGTAACGTGTTATGAAATGTATATGATGGTATTTTATTTTCAGATATTTCGTCTTCGTATACGCTTTGGAAATGATCCGCAAACAAATTAACAATGTCGATTTGTCGATGGTGCTATTAGCTATTTTGCCATCATATTGCATTGTAGGGGGGTAGTCTGAGCCTTCATTGTTTAATTTTTTGTCAAAATTCCACAGATTTTTTGTCTCCAGTGCATTTTTATCAATGGAGGTGATATTTGATTTAGAGCACAGTTTGGATAGTATTATACATTTTTTTCTCGTTGCTGAAAAGTTTGAGTAAGTTTAAAATTTTTGTGTAACTGTTTTTTTTTGTTTGAGCAGTAATATAAGGACCGTGGAGAACCAAATTGGATATGTTCTTTGTTTTGGTGCATACGATGGTACATAAGATTTTATATTGTTGGATAATGTTTGATAAAGTTTTTCTAAGGTTTCTTCGATATCACTATCATCAGTCAAGAAAATCCAATCAGTATTAGTGAACTGGTAATTAATAGAATCGTAATCGGCGTTTTTGAAGTTGAGTGTTGTTTGTTTCAATGTGGGTTTGTATATGTACATATTAACTGTAATGTGTAGGGGAGGATGATGACTATCCACCGATATGAGCGGTTTACACACAGTTTAGAGCAGTTAGAGAGAGCTAGATCTAAAAGACGGTCACATGTATTGTACACAAAATTATGTTGATGTAAATTCAAATAGTTTATCGTATCTATCACTTCACTTGCTGGGTCATTAGAACTTTCATTTATAATATAGCCATTGTCACTAAAATTCCATTTCAAATTGGGAAAATTGTAATCACCAACGATAATAATTTTAGATGTAGGATGTTTTGAAATGAGAAATTCAATGTCTTCACGGTGTTTCTTGTATGTTTGAATATCAGAGTTTGGCAATATGTATATAGTTCCAATGATGATTTTTTCCATGGGGGTAATAATTTGCACAAATAATTGCCCCAGCGAGCTATTTTGTGTATTTAGTTATTTCACTGATAAAGTTTCCTTAGTTGCTATCAGAACTCCGCCTCCTCTTGATTTGGTACTAGATGTTGAGTTTCTGTTGCACCGAAATATCTTGTGGTTTGTATATCCAAGTTCTGGAGATATTATTTCTGGGACGAGCCAAGTTTCAGTAAGGATGAATATATCATGTCTGTGTAAAGGTGCTGCTGTTTTAAGATAATTAAGTCCTCTTGTATTTTGGTAGTAGATTTTATTTTTTCATGGTTTCAGGGGGTCCAAAATTGTTTTGGCACAACCGCCCGATCCTAAGGATGCATATTCAAGTAAAGAATTACACATGGCATAATATTTGATTTTAGATTTTTTACACATGGAATATTTCTAATATTCATGAAAAGGTGAGTGAGTTTTCTGACTTTTGTGGCAGTTGAGTTGACGTGTTCTTCCCATCTCAGGAATTTGTCAATAATGATTCCTAAATATTTTAAACTATCCACGCATTCTAAGTTATTGCAAGTACAAGTATTTATTTCATTGCAAAGGAGAGCAGTAATGTTTAGCACGTCTTTGGGTTGTCCCGCTTGCGTTGCACTGAAACGTATGAATTTGGTTT
The DNA here is from genome assembly GCA_022606495.2 of Halesus radiatus. NCBI lineage: Eukaryota > Metazoa > Arthropoda > Insecta > Trichoptera > Limnephilidae > Halesus > Halesus radiatus. Next base: position 1,617 of record JAHDVE020003424.1, on the reverse strand, counting down.
TATCCGTATTAAGAGTAAGGAGGTTATTGTCTAACCATTGCCTAACCTTGTTTATACCAATTTCTGCTTTACTATGAACTTCGTTCCAGGTTTTGCCTTCATAAATCAATACTGTATCATCAGCAAAGGTGATGATGTGATCGGCAAGGTTACTATTACATAGGTCATTGGTGTATATATTGAACAAAAAAGCCCTAAAGTACTTCCTTGTGGTACACCAAATACAATATTGGCTGGATCGCTTAGGGTATCATTGATATTAATTTTTGGCTTCTGTTTTCTAAGTAACTACCCAGCCATTTAAATAGTTGTCCCTGTATACCGATTAGCTGTAGTTTTTTCAAAAGAATTTTATGCGAGATGGTGTCAAAAGCTTTAGCTAAATCCAGGAAGATCGCGATGCATTTAATTCCTCCATCGATATTATTGGAGATGATTTTCGTCAGTTTAGAGATAGCATTTTCGGTAAATAATCTAGATCAGAAGCCATATTGTCTCTTAGAAAGTATGTTATTATGTTCAAGGTAAAGGGTGAGACGGTTCTTAAAAAATTTTTCAATGATTTTTGCCATCGAGTTTAGCAGATATATTGGCCAGTAATTTTGAATATGCGACTTATCTCCGTTTTTGTGAATCAATGTAATAATTAAGTGTTTTAAATGATCACGGAATATGCCCGATTGGAAGCTTAGATTAGAAGTGAATGCAATCGGAGGTGCTATGAATGATTTTATTACTTTAAGCAGATTTGTTGAGACTTTATCCGGTTCACAAGCATTCGATGTCTCTAGGTCATCTATTATTTTTAAGACTTCGTTTGTTGTTGCGTGGATATTTTCTATTTTATGCTCGAGATTAGAAGTGATAGTTGGCAAGTTCGGTTTCAGTTTTATTACATCTTTTGTTTTTTTTTGCAAGTGTGGCTTCCACTGATGTGTAATAAAAAATTCGCCATATTTTTGGGATTGGAAGAGTCTATGTTATTGATGTTCAATGTTTTAATTTCGGGAGACTTACTGTTTTTTGTTTTACTTATATCACGACATGCTTCCCGATTGTACATAACCTGTACTGAGTATTATCACTATACAATAAATTCTGAGACTGTAAGTACTCCCTCGCTTCATTTAACGTAGATTTGCAATTGCTTCACTTCCAATTATAAGACTGCGGTCGACCCACTTGACTCTGAGAGAGAGAAAACCTCATTGCTGTATTGGATCTGAGCTAACCATTGTCCGGACAAAGACGCACCTATCTTGGAGACTAACACCTGGGTAAGTCACGCCGATATTCTTGTCTCCTCACTCTCCAGAAACACAACGCTGGCACCAACTTGGGGCTTTCTTCCTTCCCTACCTCCTCTCCTTCCCCACATTTTCCTAAAACGCAACACTGACGCCTATCGTGGTGCCTTTCCTCCTACCCAACCTTCCTCCTAACCACCCTTTTCCTAAAACACAACAAAGTTATTAAAATAAATTGAATATTTTCTTTCCAGACTTGTAAAATAAGTCAATAGATGTCTCATATAAATAAAACCGGGTAGGTATATCCGAGACTATGTTCCGATAACAATTGAGTTCGGGATGAAACTTTGCAATCATCATAAGGATA